>QEPC01001706.1:632495-689888 GCA_003113815.1 Sphenodon punctatus | reverse complement strand
CATGAAACTCATGGGTGGCAAGTTTAAAACAAATAAAAGAAAATATTTTTTCACTCAGCGTATAATTGGGTTGTGGAATCTACTGCCAGAGGCTGTGGTAAGGGCCAGTACTATAGCTGAGTTTTAAAGAGGTTTGGACAAGTTTCTGGAAGATAGATCCATTAACAGCTATTAGCCAGACAGGATCAGGGAACATGATGGAGAACTGGGGGAAAACAACAGGGAATGGATCCCCCATTGTGACCTGTTGGGTGCTTCTCCCAAGCCACCGTGATTGGCCACTGTCGGAGACAGGATGCTGGACTAGATGGACCATTGGTCTGAATCAGTATGGCACTTCTTATGCTGTTAGATTCATCTCTGAGTTTGGCCTTTTGTCTCTGTGTTGTGGACTGTTTAAATGCAGGCTGATAAGTGATGATGAAGTGCTAACTTATTGAAAATTAAGTTTTTAAGTTCTTCTTGCTGTTTACTTTGAAGTTTTGGTTTCAGTATGGTGAGCTTTCCCAGCTCTTTCTGAAGCTCTTGATTGTGCATATATGTAGGAAGCAGTGCAAATCAAATTTCACAGGTCTGGGGAGGAATTTTTGTATATATATATATACACATCAGCTCCAGCTCACTGCAATGATTTCACAGATGCAGCACATTTCCTAAAACTAATACAAGGCAAATAAGAAAGGGAGAAATAGTGGTCCAGATTCTTAGCTGATGTCATTCAGTGTTGCATCACTGAAGTCAGTGCAGGTCTGCTGACTTACAAAGAGTATCTGGCCCATATTTGTTCTGGCATGAGGCACTTCTACAAATCCTTAAGCCAATGATTTAAAGAAAGGGGGGCAAGAGCAAATATAACTTTTCACGTCCTTGAAAGTTGAACAGAGTCATGGCATCTGGCTACTGCCATTGATCTTTGGTTATGGTACTAGACTGATAGTCAAGTTACTTCCTCGAGAGCTTATAATCTGCACTGCAGGAACCAGCATCCCAATGTCTACAAAGATGTAAAATAAATAAATAAAATTGAAAATAACACTCAAAGGGTGGAAAGAAGCAATATGTTGATTACCATCAGTAAATAGCTACTTTTAGATGATTCAGCACCTGAATCTTGTGATTGCAGAAACACTTTTATAAGAACCATTGGGTAATTTCAGACGTGACGTGCCATTTGGCCTGCCACGCTGAACCTTGGACCGGGATCTGTCTCAGATCCCGGTCCATGATCAGACTGGCCATCCTTCAGACATGCCAGCCTGATCGCGGAGGGGATTCAGGGAGGGGGAGGGGCTGCACGGTGCGACGTACGGCCACTCAGCCCTGCCCCCTTACACTCCACCGGCTGCCCATCCTCAGGGAGACAGGTGGGCGCAGTAGCCAATCCCGTACCGCGGTCTGGGCCACGGTCAGGACTGGAACGAGGTGACAGATGTTACCTTCGCTCCGTTCCTGATCGTGATCCTGCTAACCACAATTCTGGAGGTGAGGTCAGCCTCACCTCTAGAATCGTGGTTAGTATTGACGCCCACCAGGTATTCACCGTGGTGAACATCTGGCGGGGCTCCCACAGACGTTTGCGCGATCACAGCCACCACACCGAATCCACTGTGATTCGGTGTGGTTGACTGTGATCACGTAACATCTGAAATTACCCATTTTCAGTCAGTGAGGTATATTTTGGATTCATTTTGTGTCCATTAGAAAATATCAACCTACAAGCGCTACAGCACTTTTGATTTGCAAAGTGCTTAATGAATCTCACAGCAGCCCTAGGAGGTAAGTAAGTGAAAGTATCATTAACCCTACTTCCCAGGTGGTGAGATTAAGACTGGACAATTAAATGATTCTTCAAGACTGCACAATGAGTTCACTTTGGGATTAGGACTCATGAGCTTTTGGCTCTTAGCCTGGTTCTAAAGCCCATAACCACATTGCTTCTCATTAGAAATTAGTCCCAAATCTCAACATCCTCGAAACTTTGAGATGTTTGTAATTCAGGTCATGATCTGTATTTTACAGCTTGACCAATCTCTTGTTTTAAGTAATTCTTTCAAACACTAACAACCCAGTGCATGGAGTGCCAAGTAAAGAAGGTTACCTAGTTACTTGGATATAGTGTATATTGGAGATAAAATATTGGCAGGCACTGGGGCGGGCCTAGTAGCATTCTTCACTCATCTATTATTGTGATTTTATCTAATAAATTGTATATTTATGTAATTGTTTAAAGAAGAAATGGTGGGATAGGCATTCAAATTGCAAATATTCAGAAAATACTCAGATTATTATGGGAGTGCAAATGATCCTTACTGCCAAAACAGTAGTTTATTGATTATTTATTTAATCAAATTTGTATCCCGCCCCTCCTGAAACAGCTTGGGGCGGCTCATTGAGAAGCCTGTTCTCAGCGCAACTTTCAAAAAGAGCAAAATCTCATTTCAAGCCTAGATATGACAGAAGATGTGTCTGTAGATTTTCTGACTTGGCCAGTCTCTCACTGCACAAGTCACTGCAGGCATCCTTGGTGTACAAGTCTTACTGAACAACTGTCATCCACAGTCACTATGAGCCTATTTTGCAAACACATGAAAGTAAAAAAATAGTTATTTAGAACTCCAGCAATCTAAAAATGAATCCATGTGCTCACAACATATCGTTCTGATTGCTATAAATGAATTTTATCACAAGAGAAACGTATTATTTGGTAATCTGTCTTTGAAATTATAAAAGTCCAAACAAAGGACTTGCTATTCCAAAAAAGGGATTGCCTTTGGCAATCACTAAATGCCAATATTCCAATGTTATTGTGCTGGTACTGTCTATGAAAATGATTAGATGACAATGAACACATCTGTTCAATCCTTCTGTAATTGATCTTCTCCTACATCACTTATCCCCTAATCTTTTTATTTTCCTGTGGCATATGCACAGCAGATCCTTGCCACTCTTACTTGCTCCTATTCGGAACACTTCCCCCTCTTGTTTATAGACTTATATTTCAAAACCATTTAAGACTTCTTGTATTTATTTTGTAACCGTTTTTTTTTTTACTCAGAATCTGAAACGACTATTTCTTTTTTGCTTTGGAGCTAACATTGATCAGAAACCTTGACTGAATTCCCAGCTTTAAATGAGTTAGAGATCTACAGTCATTTTAGGAATTTAAGCAGAACCTTTCAATTAAATTATAGCTTTCTCTTCGGTTTGGAGCTGAACACTGTGTTGCTTTATATTTTCAGAGGTCCTATGAGTATTGTAGATTAAGGAAACCTTGTGACAAACACAAGGAACACAAAAGCTGCATAGTCCCCAGTAGTGGACGAGAGAGAGAGAGAGAGAGAGAGAGAGAGATCCCCAACAGGGAGCTTCATCCTTTCAAAATCTGGCTCCCACTACACGTGAAACAAATTTGCCATTTGAAATTTACAAATTCAATTCAGATATTGGTGAACTTCCAACTTATAGCCAAATGCAAATTCATAACATTTTCAAATTACACTAAATATATTATTTCACCAGTTCATTAGTTCATATTATTATTTTATTTGTTTGTTTGTTTGTTTGTTTATTTGTTCATTTATTCAATTTATTACCCTGCCCTTCCCACAATGATTCAGGGCAGCTTACAAAATATAAAAATATATATTTTTTATATATATAAAATGTATAAAAGCATAAAAACATAAAACATAAATATATAAAAACATAAAAGACATTAAAAAACCCATAAACCCCCTCACCCTCCAACCCTCTTCTTAACCCCTCCACCCAATCCCACCCAGCTTTATCCCAGGCCTGGCAAACACCTGACCAAACAAGAAGGTCTTACATCTCTTCCGAAAGCTGAGTAGGCTTGGGCTTAGGCAGAACTCCAAGGTCAGGGAGTTCCATAATTGTGGAGCAACAACTGAGAACACCTTCCTGTGTGCCCTTGTTGTATGGACCTTGCACACAGTCGGTAATCACAGGAGGGCGCCCTCAGCCAACCTCAGAAGCTGCGATGGAACATAAGGGAAGAGACAGTCTTTCAGATACCTGGGCCCCCCAGCCAGTCTCTGCACTGGCTGTCTATAGTCTTCCAGGTCAGATTCAAGGTGTTGGTTATTACCTTTAAAGCCCTATACAGCTTGGGCCCTATCCACTTGTGGGACCGCCTCATCCATCGTGTCCTAGATCGACCTCTGCGGCCAGCTGGGGATGCCTGCTTGGAGGTCCCCCGGGTTTGCCGGGTAGCTACTTTCGAGTGGGTGTTCTCAGTGGCCATGCCATGGCTATGGAACTCCCTCCCGGTGGAGATATGCCTCTCTTCAGATCTTCCCTCCTTCCATAGACACGGTAAGACCTGGCTTTTTCACCAGGCATTTGATGAGGGAGATGGGGGTAGGGGGTTAATATGGAGGTTTTTTTGCCCGGACCTCTTTTATTGGGGATTTTATTAATGATGTTTTATAGTTTTTTATATTCTGTTTTTGTGTTTTATATGTTGTACACCACTCCAGGCTGCCATTAGGCAGGTGGGGGCCATATCAAAATAATATTATAAATAAATAAATGTACAGCTTTATAGGTTGAAACCAAAAACTATCGGTAGCCAGTGCAGACTCCAGAGCACTGATGTAATGTGCTCCCAGCAACCCACCCGCAACAGAAGGCGGGCCTCCACATTCTGCACCAATTGCAGTTTCTGCTTCCGAACAGTTATCAAGGGCAGCCTCACGTAGAGCACATTGCAGGATTCTAGCATTGAGGTTACGAAGGCATGGATGACAGTGGCCAAATCTGAATTGGGCAAAAAACATTGCAGCCTTCTCAACAGATGAAGTTGGTGAAGAGCACTCCTGGCCACCACTGTAACCTGGCCATCCAGGCACAGCAGTGGATCCAAGAGCACCATAAGCCTACAGACCTGAGTGACCAAAGGAGTCTGGACCCCATCAATAACAGGGATCCCTACGTCCTCCAGGTCACATGGCCAGCCAACCATCATATGAATCTTGTCTGGATTCAGCCTCAGTCAGCTCACCCACATCCAGTCCCCAACGGCGGCCAGGCACGTGGTAAGCACCAAGACTGCATGACCTGGGTCAGATGAGAAAGAGAGATAGAGTTGGGTGTCCTCAGCATACTGATGGCACTTCATTCCAAATCTCCAGACGATCTCGCCCAGGGGCCTCAGATACACGGCGCTTTCAGATGTGATTAAAAGTGTCCTTAGGCGCACGGGAGAGAGGACATGCCTGCAAATTATGCGCATCTTTGATCACATCAGAATGCTGACATGCACATGGTTACTGCTATTGTGCATGCTGACAGTTGCAAATTACCAGGCTGGATTTTGCAATCCGGTAATTCGCACTTGTCTGCATGCACAATAGCAGTAACCATGTGCATGTCAGCATTCCAACATGATAAATGACACATATAATATGCATGCTCATCCCCTCTCCCGCATGACTAAGGACACCTTTAATCACATCTGAAAGTGCCCACACATTGAACAAGCAATGTGCGTGAAACTGAACAGTTGTTGTGAGAGACAGATCCTAGTCCAAAAAGGCTGATAATCTAGGATGGACAAACGATGGGAGTCAAAGGATAAGGGAACATAGGGAGAGAAAACATGTTTCTTTGTTGTTATTTTTAAGAAGCCACACAGTGGTGGGTTGCCACATACAGCTGGATCCAGACAGTACTAAGATAACAGGCAAAATAACAAAAAAATTACTAGCTAATATGAAAATTAGGCATGATTTTCAAAAACAGGTGGTTGCTTTTTCTAATCTGGACATTAAATTCCATTCAAATTCACACATTTGAAGTTTGCTTTGACTAGTCATTTAATCACTAATGCCTATTCCTTTCTTGCTCTAATGCCATTTCTTTCTTTTGGCTTGTCACAGTAAACCAACCTCTCCTATGGATATGGTATTTAACTCTTCAACAGGTTCTAATCCCAAAGTGCCTGGGAGATCCTTAGCCTGGAAGGAAGTCTTTTACCCTTCAGTGGTACAAACTGAAATGTAATCGCTTTGTGAACCAGGCTGTTGCTAACTTCTTTCATGGCAAGAGTTTCTGTCACACTTGAATATTTGCTGCACTAGTCAGAAAGGACTAATATTTTTATTTATTTATTTATTGACATTTCTATGCTGCCCCCTCATGCCCACGGCATCTCGGGGCGGCTAACAATGCAATAAAACAATAAAATACATTAAAACCAACATCAGTTTTAAAATAATTTTAAAACCCCCAACCCTACCCTCCAATTCCCCCAAATTCCCCACCCCACCAACCTCCCCCATTTACCCCTCCCTCCTCCCCTCCCCTCCAAAGGCCTGGGTGAACAGTCAAGTCTTGCATGCCCGCTGAAAGGCGAGCAGACCTGGGGCCAGGTGGGCTTCCTTCCAAAGGGAGTTCCACAACCATGGCCTGACCACCGAGAACGCCCTCTCCATGGTGGCCTCCCGCCTTACATGGGGGACCCCCAGATAGGCGCCCCCGGTGGATCGGAGGGTTTGTCCTGAGTCACGGAAGGCGAGGCAGTCCCGAAGATAAGAGGGGCTTTGTATACCAATACTAACACCTTGAACTTGGCTTGGTACGCTATAGGCAGCCAGTGCAGAGAACGGAACACTGGTGTAATGTGCTCACGGCGACCCGTCCCCATAAGGAGACGAGTCGCTGCATTCTGCACCAGCTGCAACCTCTGAACCAATATCAAGGGAAGCCCCACGTAGAGCGCATTGCAGTAGTCAAGCCTCGAGGTAACGAAGGCATGGATAAGAGTGGCAAGTCGGGTCTGGAGATGTATGGGTGCAGCCTCCGCACCAGATAGCCACCGCCTCCACCTACCAATCCAGGCAGAGGTCCGCATCCCAAATCAGCCCCAGACTCGGAACCTGCTAGACAACTGGAGGGCAGACCCCCTCAATAGGAGGAGCCGACACCTCCTTCGCCCTCCCCACTACCATCACCTCCTTCTTGTCTGGGTTCAGCTTCAGTGTGCTCTGCCTCATCCAATCCACCATGGCCTCCAGACACTGGGAAAGTATCGAGACAGCAGGACCTGGGTCCGTTGAAAAAGAGAGGTACAGCTGTGTGTCATCAGCATATTGGTGACAACACACCCCGACCGCCTCACGATCTCCCCCAGGGGCTGCATATACACATTAAATAACAGTGGAGACAGAATGAAATCCTGCGGAACTCCACAGGTCAAGGCCTGGGGGGCATGATGTTTCAGCTCCCAGTACCACCCGCTGGCTTCTATCTGAGAGGAATGAGCGGAACCATCCAAAAACAGTCCCGTCCAACCCCCCCAGATGTCGCAGCTGTCTCGACAGCAGCCCATGGTCCATGGTATCAAAAGTGGCTAAGAGATCTAGGAGGACCAGAAATGTCGACTGTCCTGCGTCCATCTCCCGGTGGAGATCGTTGGCCAAAGCCACCAACGCCGTCTCAGTTCCATAGCCGGGGTGGAACCCAGATTGAAAAGGGTCAAGGAAACCGATGCTATCAAGATGCCGCTGGAGCTGCAGTGCCACCAGCCATTCAATAACCTTTCCTAAGAAGGGAAGGTTAGAGACAGGGCGGTAGCTGGCGAGCACATCCACGTCTAAAGATGGCTTCTTCAGCAGGGGACGCACCACAGCTTGCTTAAGGCTGGGCGCCAATCTACCCTGGCAAAGGGACGCATTGATAACCCTTGCCAGCACCGTCCCTAGCATCTCCCTGGAGGCTTTCACCAACCAGGACGGGCACGGATCGAGTTGACAACTGGTGGCCCTAACAGACCCCAGGACATCCGCCGCATCGGCCGGCGTCACTTTCTGAAACTCAACCCAAGAAGATGGACCAGACGGGGCCTCCGCAACCTCACACTCCTCACTTACTGCCTTCAATCCGGAGTTGAAGTTGCTCTGGATCTGAGCAATCTTGTCTGCGAAGTAGGTGACAAATTGCTCACAGCGGGCCTGGAACAAGTCCCCATCCAGGCGGAGGGAGGCCAGACTAACCAGCCCCTGAACTACCCAAAATAACTCCGCCGGTGTGACTTCATAGATGCTATGAAGGCAGCAAAGAATTCCTTCTTTGCTGTCCTCACAGCCTCAACATAGGACCTCAAATGGGCCCTATGGAGAAGACGGTCAGATTCAGAGCAAGTCTGACGCCAACGTCACTCTAGTCTCCTACCTGCCTGCTTCATACCCCGCAGCCCCGTGATAAACCACGGGGCCCTGCGGTGACGAAGCAGAGGTAGGGGATGTTTCGGAGCCACCCTGTCGATAGCCATCTACATCAAGGTGTTCCAGAACTAGACCAGCTCATCGACAGTGTGGCTGTCTGTCAGCTAATAGCATCCACAAGGTGCATTTCATGGCTATTTCAGCATATCATCGCTAAACAGCAAACTTACATTTTCCAGTCTTTCATTGCCTGGTTTTAAAGGGGCCTAAAACACATCCTCTCTATTTAGAGCAGCTCCTTCTTCTTGGGATCTGAATTTATTGAGTGTGTGCATTTTGTTTATGTTTTCTGTTGAACTCAAATGAAATTTTGTAATTTCATTTAAGGTAAACAGAAAACATAAACAGAATAAAAACCAACAAAATTTCATTTAAAATTTTGTTTCTGTTTTGCCTGACAGTGCCTGCTGCAGTGAAGCGGTCAGGCAAACCAAACAGTGTATCAATTCAAGCCAGGGTGGAGGGGCATGGAGTGGGAATGGGAAGAACATGATTGGCATCTCTGCTGGCCAATTGGGATTGTGAAAACATCACAAAGCACTTGACACACACACAGAATTCCTATGATAGGACTTTGTACGTTGATGCCAGAATGTGGAGCCAACCAGGGGCACTGGGGGGGGGGTGGTCAGGGGAGGGAACTGTGAAAGCCATATCAGTGGGGGCTGGCTGGAACTCCAGATCTGAATCTCTAGCTCCATCCCCACTACAATGCTGCAGGTGCAAGAAATATTCCAAGTTAGCACAGCTTGTTACCTTCAACTAGCAAACATTGTGAGAAAAAACACTTCCTCCAACCCCTTACTGAGAATCTTGAAGGGGTTGGGGGAGACAGATCATAACTAGATTTTTTGGGCACCATCCTGCTGGGGATAGCTCTGGGGAGACTAGGGAAGGGCAGTTGTGGGTATGTGGGAGGTAGAGATGGGAAGGAGTTCAAACATTTTCTTCTCTTCCCCCCCTCAGTTTGGCAAGAACAGTTGGGCAGCTATGAGCCATTTTCCTCCCTTCCAGCGCTCCTTTACTGCCCCCTGTGAGTGTTAGATTGCACTGCATTCCCCCATTCCCTAACAAAGCCATGAATCCCCATTGAAATGAATGAAAATGAAATTTTAAACATAAACAAATTAAAAACAAGACAAAACACAAAACAGAAAAAAAGAAATTCAAATAAACAAACAAAAATGTTCCCCCTGCACATCCCTAGAATTTAGTCCTTATATGACTAATGGGATAATCTTTTTTACCCTTCTTTCAGGGTCCTCTAGAGCTCCAGCCAAAAGACTTTGTGAGATAACCATCCTTCCTGCTAGATGTGCGAACAAGCGTCAGGCTCTGGGAGCTTACCTCCCCCATACTCATTATGCTGCTATTCACAGGGATATGGTAGTGATCTGGCCATACCTTAAATTTCTCCTGGCAATGGCCTCCAAGCTACATCTGGACATTATAGAACTCTTTCAGTATTCAGGAAAAGCATGGTGATACACACTTTGTTTTAGGAAGGCTGTGTTATTCTACCTCAAAATAAGGCTCATCAGAGAGAAACTGTGCATCTTACTCCTCTAAATGAGTGAATATTGCAGTTTCTAAGCCAACCTTCTCTCAGTGGACAAGTATGTGCTGTTTAGTATCTGAGGTCCCAGTGACTGGAAAAATTAAGACACACTCGGCTAGAGCAATGAGCTTCCATGCATCATGTATCACTACTGGAGATTTGTAAAACAGCAATAAGGAGGTCACTAAGCACAGTGCCATTGATTTAGCCACTGGAGCAGATGCTCATTTTGACAGAACTGTGTTGCAGTCTGTTTCAGTAAAACTCCTAGTTTCGCCACTCATCTGTTCAAGTATGCAGTTTGGAAATCTACTCTGTGCATACACAGAGGTATTCAACAAGGAATAATAGGTGTTTGGGGGAGAGAAAGCCACTGCATATTCATACCTCCTTCCCCCTCCATTCCCTCTGCTAGGAGTTCCATATTTTCAGGATCCTGTACCTTAGTAGAAGGATTGGGCTGATTGGGAGGTAGACGTATGTAAATAATGGAGTCTGATGATGTCATCATGTATTCCCTTCTCCAACTTCTGCTCTGCTAATCAATTCTGGGAGTCTGAAGCCACGAAGTACAAATACCCAGTTTAATGGGGTACAAATATCCAGTATACATGTACCCAGTATAATGACTATGCAGATGCTCTCTTAAAGAACAGTCCACACAGGTAAACAACTTCTCTTTTTGTACATGAACTGTGAGAGACTTGATAGTCCAGATTACAGCACAGCAAACTCTGAGAATAACCTGTCCTTCAAACTCTTAAAGAAAGAAAAATGTTTCCTTCCTGAGATAGCAAGAGCTAATGAATTAATCTAAATATCTGGTGTTTTGTTTCCTATGTCTTACAGCTCTCCTTAAGAGAGACAGAAGAGAATTCATTAGGCTTTTCCTGGGCAGCTGCAGTAACTTGAGGAGCTGCAAATCCCATGATGCCAATTAAGTTACTTCTGTTAAAACCGTAATATCGCTACAGTTCTATTTGGGTCAGCAGCCAAGCCAAGTGAATCGGTAGCGTGTCAGTGTTCTGGTTTCAAGATAAAAATGCAGACAAAAACCAACCATACTGTACCTTAGGAGCAACAGAAAACCTAACAAGGCAGAATAAAAATTGTCTCCTTTTCTCATGAAAAGAAACTGCACAACGCTGCACTTTAGTGGTTTAATTCTGGCATCTGAAAATAACCTTTACATTTGTTTGTTTCTGAGACGTCACCTGATGTCCATCTAATGTCAAATAAAAACTGATGAGTTTGTTTTCTATTTTCCAACACCAGAAAAAAAGTTGATTAGAATAGGGACCTTTTTTGCAGGTTACATATCTGAGAACAGTAGAATCGAGTTATTACTACTGTGTGGTCTATAGGAACAGAGTAGCGGTTCCCTAAATAGTTTGTGAGCTCCCTAGTAGAGCTTCAAGTTTTCTCTGTTTAGGAGATGCCAGGATCTATCCAGAATTGTAGTTTATAGATAGTTAATGAAATTGCCATCTTTTGGTACAGCTAGTTTAGGAGATTTTGCAGAGGAAGTGGTAGTGGAGTGTGGGAGGGGGATGTTGAGTCATGCTATCAGCGTTAAATGTTCTGTTCTTGTGGGCGGTATTAACACCATGCTATTTTCCTTCCTTGTCAAATACAACCTTAAATTTTGTGATTAGTACAATCTTCCTCATATGCTGTCTTCTGAGACTCCATTTTTAATTTTTTTCTCCAGGTTTTTCTGTTTTCTCTCTTTGGCCCTTTTAAATGGACCCGGGAGGCACCGCAGTGTGTGTGTGTGTGTGGAGGAGGTGGGTGTGCGGTGCGTGGGCAGCCCATCACACGGATACACACCCACCTCCACGTACAGAGGCACCTCCGTTTTCTTTTCCCCAATGCCTCCGTGCATGGGTGATAGGTGGAGTATAGGAGCACTCACGCATCCCCACCCGCGGTCACACAAACGCCCCCACCTCACCCATCCAGTCACCCACATAGGTGAGGGGGGTAGCATCTTTGTTCAGACCTCTCAGCTCAGGTTCTGCTCATGGTTACTCTGTTGGAAATCCAGCATAAATCCATGAGAATTAATGGGTTTGTTGCATGAGCGTATCTAAGGAAAGAATCTAGTCCCTCTTAATCTAACTGTCCCTTTTCATTATTATAGCCATCTGGATTGAGTATGGAACTCTACAAAGTTGGAATGGACTAACTTTTCTTATTAGGAAAAATATATCCATTCAGAAGGAGATGACTATACATTTACTGTTGCAGGGTTTTACATTGGAAAGCACTGGGCTTTAAATTAACTGTCAAACAAAATTTAGCAATGGATGTCTCAAAAACGCTCCTCGTTTGAGAACAGGAAAAAGAAGCGAGTTGTTTTTGTAGCACATCTTTGTAACTGGAGTTCCCTTGTAAACTGGTGTGCTGTGCCCTACCTCAAACATCCTTTCCTTCACACATTTTCTCCGAGACTGAAATTCATCAATCCCTGAGAAATTCCTTAGCTAATCCTTCCCAGAATTAGCTTCACTAATCTCAGTATTATAGAATGTAATAGCAGTGGGTGATCAGTAGTTTCTAGCACAGATTCTCTGTGCCATCAGATATACTGAATGGCATGATAGCTGGTCAAAAAAGGAGGCATTTGGAGACAGTGAATTACTTAAATGCACTTTTCTTTATTTTCATGCCAGTCAGAGAAAAAAGAAATTTGGTGTGTCCACCTCACTGTGTCCCAAATATAAATCTGAAAAGGCTAGTTAGCCGATAAAATGTCATTCTTTGTGTGTTAGTCTTAGTGCTTGAAAATATCAAATACAGGATGATTTGTTTATTTATTCTTCTGCTTTTCTCAAGCACCATTGGTTTGTTGACTGTAAAACTGCACTTCCTAAACGTTGGCTGCAATTTTACATATTAATTTGGAGAAGAAAAAAGTACTTGAGGCTAAATTGCTACGCTGGGGTATGCAAGTAGAGATGTTTTTAAAAGGGCCTGATTTTCAGAGGCTGCTAAACACTTGGCTTCTGAAAATCAGACTCGTCTAGGGAGCTTGGAAACCCAAAATCTGAATTACCAGAATCACAAGTTTTGAAAATGTAGGTTTCAGACACTTTAAAGTATACAAGGAACCATTGCACCTATCAGACAAATGTATCTATTTCTCTTAGTTTGTACTTGACTGCATTATGTAAGGATCCTATAGTAAGGTCATATAGTAAACAATATATGTAAGGTCCTATAGTAAACAATCACTGTAGATGCTTGAAATGAAGAATATCCACTGGTCGTCTCACTGAAACTTCTGGAGAAATTGGGCAGAATTAAATTATCTCAACTGGAATTTTGCTTTCCTGGCTACCCAAAACAAAGAACCAGAATTTTACTCTAAGGACTGAAATACAGCCGCAGTGGTATCACATTGTAGGCACACCAGCAGAAACAAAGAGCAGAAGACACGATTTGGGTTTAACTAGGCCACAGCCATTTTATTTGGGGGACTTGCTAAATTTATTTAACCTCCAAAGTCCAATTCCATTCAGTTCACCCATAAGTCTTCAGTGTACCTTACCTAGGTTCCCTAGAGCCTCTGACACAGGTTGCTTGTGATTCCAGCCAATGACATTCTTTTGGCTATCACCATATCTTACTTCCATGAGGCCAGTTATCTGAGCCCCATCCCCCAACTGGCACCCCTGTCCCAGCCTTCCATGAGTTAGAGGTTGAAGGGGTGCAGCCCAGTCAGTCAATATTTGTTTATTTGTTTGGGCAATGCCCTTTACAATTTTCCATAGGGCCAACTGCCCTAATGGGGTACATACATGTAAAAATAACTTGAAACCCAGTCAGCAAACAAATACATTACGAGGGGGAAAAAACCATTAAACAAACTAAAATAAATAAAATCAGGGCATATCTGCATCGTTCGTCTTGCCTTGCTCCAGGCTCACCTCCCTCAGTGGACTAGAGGGGAAAAGGGGCTGCGGATGCCTTATATTGCCAAGGCAAAACTTGCTACTGCCCTGGTTTGTTCTGAGTCGGCAGGATTAAGCAAGTACCGAACCCCTTTCAACGCTGGCGCCTGACCTGTACTGTTCCACCCCAGGTATTTACACCTGGGGCCCACTAGGGCAGGACACTGATAAATCATGTGTTCCAGAGTATCAACCTCCCCCAGGGGGCTTAGGGGGTATATCCGTAAGGCCCAAGGCACCTTCTTTTGCTGGCCTTCCAATACCGCAGAAGCTAGCATATTAATTCTCATTTTGAGAAAGGCCTCACGCGCCCTAGCATTTTCCCATGCAAAGAGATAGTATGGATCGGAGGACAGTGGATTGTAGGGCACATAGGTTGGTACTATTTTTTGGGCAGCCATCAATTCCCCCTCAGATTGCAAAGACTGGTCATAAATCCGCCTTTTAAGCAGACTTCTTGCCGCAGACATTCCTACCTGAGCCAGGTTCGGCAGGGAAAATCTCAAATAGGAGATTTCCCGCTTGGCCCCCCTTAACCATGGGTCACCCAGCCCGCTTTTCAGGGTTAGTGTTAATAAAGACTCCTCAAGAGGGGGGAATAAGGCCACCTTGGCCCAATAAGTGACCACCGTCTGGAGGGCATATACTCTAAGGGGAAGGGCACACTCCTCTGCTCGTAAGATTACCTGCGGGGTACCTCTTGGTGCTCCCATAATCTCCCTCAGGAAACTATTTTGAATTGGTTCTAAGAGTGATAGGAAGGAGATACCCCACACCGGCATTGAATACAGCAGTTGGCCAAGGACCTTTGCTCTAAATAAGTGCAAAGCTGGGAGAATCAATTTTCCCCCTCTCCCAAAAAAGAATTTTTCTATAGCCCTAGATGTTTTCTTGGCCAGAGTTTGAACAGCTGTAAAGTGGGCCCTCCATCCCCCATTGGAGGCAAAAAGCACCCCCAAATATGTGAAGTGCTGCACCTGCTGTATAGCATTTGGTCCTATTGCCCACCACTGCACTTTCTGGGCCCCTCTGGACCCTACCACCAGGATCTTAGTCTTGAGGTAATTGATAGTTAAAGTTTCTGCCTGGCAATAGTCCCCAAAAGTTTGCATGGCGCGTCTCAGACCAATGCTGCTTTGTGAGATCAAGGGGTACAACAGTCATTAGGCCACTACAGTCTACACTGCTGTGACTCAGCCTTGCTCTTCCCACACCTCTGGTGGAACTAATGAGGTTTCAAGCTACTCTCCCCGCCCCACCCTCCACAGGTCGTGCCAGATTCCTTACATCCTGCAAAAAACAAGCAAACTCATGTCTCTAGAGGCTTAAAAACCTCTTGGACCATTGGTGGGTTTTTTCCACTAGCATCTTTGACCAAGTGCCACTGCCAGTTTTGCTTGGCTGCCTTCTCCCTTACCTGTTTCTACCTGCAGTGGTAGCAATTTGATTTCTAGTTCAAGTCCCCAAATAAAGTTCATTGCTTTTCTCAGACCATTAGGTCTAAGTAGCTCAGAATTTCTATCCAAAATGCTATCATAACAACATAAAAAAGTGACATACTGGGTGAGACCACTGATCCATCGAGCCCAGCAAATTCAGTCACTTGGGAGAAGTACTCAACAGGTCACAATGGGGCGATTCATTCCCTGCTATTCGCTCCTAGTTCCAGACAGTCAGAGGTTATGTTCTCCAAACCTACTTGGCTAATAGCCATTAATGGGCCTAACCTCCAAGAACTTATCCAATCCATTTTTAAACACAAGTATATTACTGACCTTGATCACCTCCTCTGGCAACAAATTCCACAAGTTAATTGTGCATTAAGTGAAAAATACTATCTTTTATTTGTTTTAAATCTGCTGCGAGTTAGTTTCATGGAGTGTCCCCTCGTTCTAGTACTACTTGAGAAGGTAAATAACCGCTCCCTATTTTCTCATTCCCCTTGCCACTCATGATTTTATAAACTTCTATCATATCCCCTCTGTCATCTCTTCTCCAAGCTAAAGAGCCCTAACCTTGTACGGAAGCTGTTCCATACCCTTTCTCATTTTTGTTGCCCTTCTCCCTTTTCTAATTCTACTATATCTTTTTTGAGATCTTTTTTGAGGCGACCAGATCTACACACAATATTCAAGGTGCGGTCGCACCATAGATTTATATAGAGGCATCATCATATTTTCAGTTTTATTCTTTACCCCTTTCCAAATAATTCCTAACACTGTTTGCTTTTTTGGCTGCTGCCACACATTGAGCTGAGAATTTCAATGTACTGTCCACAGTTACTCCAAGATCCTTTTTCTGAGTGGTAACACCTAATTTAGAACCCCGCATTGTGTACATACAATTTGGATTATTTTTCCCTACATGCATCATTTTGCACTTGTAAACATTTAATTTCATCTGCTATTTAGTTGCATAGTCACCCAGTCTCGCAAGATCCTCCTGTAATTCCTCACAGTCTGCTTTGGTTTTAATCACCTTGAATAACTGTGTAATCTGCAATTTTGATCACCTCACTCTTTAGTCCCTTTTCCAGATAATTAATGAATATATTAAACAACACCAGTCCCAGTACCAATCCCTGGAATTTTGGGATTCCCTGGAAAATTGACCATTTAGTCCTACCCTTTATTTTCTATCCTTTAACCAGTTACTGATCCACTATAGGACACTGCCTCCTATCCTATGACTATTTGGTTGGGGGTGGGGGCCGGTTGTTTTCTCTGTTTCCTCCTTTTTATGATGTGTTTTAATTGTTTTTATCCTTGTAAGCTGCCCCAATCTGCCTGTGGCAGGAGGGGTGGGGTAATACGTTTTTAAAATAAATAAATAAATAAATATTTAATTTCCTCAAGAGTTTCTTGCGAGGGACCTTATCAAACGCTTTCTGAAAACCCAAATACACTATATTGACCACTCACCCAGAGAATTACTGATCCTCCAAGTTGCGTACGGCTGCGTTGGTCTACCTCCATACCTACTTGTGCAAGCTTAGCCTACCTCCAAGTCTTTCAATCCCACATATAAGACCATCCTAATTAGATCCTGGACTCAAGTCTACACATTCCTCTTAACCTTCAGGGTCAGCTTGAGCCCCCAAATACTCCCCAGAACATTTGCACCAAAGTGCACCAACAAGGCATCAGGTGTGGCCTCCCATCCAGCTAAGGAATGCATCATGGGCAGGAGCTGATCCTAGACTTACCACAATTCAAAGGCTAATGCAGATCTGCAGACTATCCCAAACCCAACTGATGTCTTGCAGGAACACTTGTGTGCCCAGAGGACTATGCTGTGGTCACACCGCCACACTCACCTGAGTGTCTCAGCCAATCACAAACCTGCAACAATACAGAAATATAGGAACCCTAACCCTAATAAGGAGTAATTAGTGCATATACTTCCCTCCATTCCTTGTCTTTCCATTTCCCCTACTGACAGGGCATATGTACCTCCAAATGTCTCAGGTTGCCATCGTCCAGTGCTCTGGATCATCGCCTCTCCTAATCTTTCTTCTGCCACCATTGTGGCAGTCCCAGACTTGGAGGAGTGTGAACTGATAAGTCAGGTAATCCAGTGTTTGCCAAACCTTTCTTCAGCACCTCATTATGTTGAAACCGAGTTAGGACACCACAGCTATCATGCATAAAGGAACAGAGAACTCCTTTCCCCAGCGTATAGGAGTGGAGGTTAAAGCTTTAGTGTGTGTACTTCTTTGAAACACTCTGCACCACATAGCTGTACTCAATGGTAGCTCTCCACTGAGCACCATGACACTGGGCATTTTCAAACAAGAAACTCTTCACCCACTATACATGTTGCAGGACTGCAGTGTTGCCCTATGGGTTCCCTGTAACATGTATAGTGGGTGGGAGGTGGGTGGGAAGTTTTTTATCTTAGATGTCCAGGGGGTGAGGGTGCTTAGTAGGTATGGGACACTGGGGAGAATACCGGATACATCAATATCAGATCTCCCTGGTATTTGATTTACCGGTATGGCTGCAATGTAAAAAAACCGGTAAAGCGGCCAATGTTAAAAATCCAGTATGCTGATACCGGCAAATATCGGATTATCAGATTAATCCGATACACCTGATTATTGGGTGTTTTGGGTTTATCCAATACCGATATTCCCACCCCTAGTGCTTAATGAGGAAAAGGACATTGCAGAGAAGCTGAATGAGTTCTTTGCTTCGGTCTTCACTGCAGAGGATGTTGTGGAGATACCCACACCTGAATCTTACTTTGTAGGTGATTAATTGGAAGAGCTGTCACAAATCAAGGTGACGCTGGAGGAGGTTCTAGAGCAAACTGACAAACTAAATACTAACAAATCACCAGCACCAGATGGTATTCACCCCAGAGTTCTGAGGGAACTCAAATATGAAATTGCAGACCTACTGTTAGTAATTTTTAACCTATTGCTAAAATCTGCCACTGTACCTGAGGACTGGAGGGTGGCAGATGTAACCCCGATATTAAAAAAGTGATCCAGACGTGATCCTGGAAACTACAGACTAGTAAGCTTGATGTCTGTGCTGGACAAAATGGTGGAAACTTTCATTAAGAACAGAATCGCTGGGCATGTTGATAAACATGGCTTAATGGCAAAGGGTCAGCATGGATTTAGCAAAGGTAGGTCAAGCCTCACTAATCTGTTGGAATTCTTTGGAAATAAGCATGTGGACAAGGGCGCCCCGGTAGATATAGCGTACCTGGATTTCCAGAAAGCATTTGATAAGCTCCCACATAAAAGACTCGAGAAAATTGAAATGTCATGGGATAGGAGGTAGTATCTTACTATGGATCAGTAATTGGTTAAAGGGTAGGAAGCAAAGAGTAGGACTATATGATCAGTTTTCACAATGGAGAGATGTAAAGAGTGGTGTGCCCCAGGGATCTGTATTGGAACCGATGTTGTTTAATGTATTCATTAATGATCTGGAAAGGGGCATTAAGAGGGAGGTGATCAAATTTGCAGATGACACCAAGTTATTCAAGGTAGTTAAAACACTGAGCAGACTGTGAAGAACTGCAACAGGATCTTACAAAACTGGGTGCCTGAGCATCTAAATGGCAGTTGAGATTTAATTTGGACAAGTGCAAAGTGATGCACATAGGGAAAAATAATCCAAACTATGTGTACACAATGCTGGATACTAAGCTAGGAGTTAACACCGAGGAAAAGGATCTGGAAGTGATTGTGGACAATACACTGAAATCCTCAGCCCAGTGTGCAGCAGCAGTCAAAAAAGCAAATAGAATGTTAGGAGTTATTTGTAAAGGGATAGAGAATAAAATGAAGGATGTCATTATGCCTCTATACGAATCGATGGTGCAGTTCTGGTCGCCCCATCTCAAGAAATACATGGCTGAACTGGAAAAGGTACAGAGAAGGGCAATAAGAATGATAAAGGGTATGGAACAAGCTGGGTCTCTTCAGTTTAGAGAAGAGAAGACTGAGAGGGGACATGATAGAGGTTTATAAAATCTTGAGTGGTGTGGAACGAGTAGATAGGGAATGGTTATTTGCCATCTTAAATAGTCCTAGAACTAGGGGATGCTCCATGAAACTAGCTGCCGGCAGATTTAAAACAAATAAAAGGAAGTACTTTGTCACTCAACACATAATTAACGTATGGAATTTGTTGCCAGAGGACGTTGTGAAGGCCAGTAGTATAGCTGGATTTAAAAAAGGACTGGATAAGTTCTTGGAGAGTAGATCCATTAATGGCTATTAACCAAGTAGCTTACGTGATGAACTTCTTACTGTCAGGAGCTGGGAGTGAACAATGGAGAATGGATTGCCCATTGTGACTCTTGGTTCATCTCCCATGCGATCAAGATTGACCACTGTCGGGGGACAGGATTCTGGGCCTGATGGACCATTGGTCTGACTCATTATGGCACTTCTTATGTTCTTATGTCTGAAAACGCCAACTGTGGGATAGTCCTAGGGAGCGAGTGACTGGGAGGAAGGAAGTATTAAGCCATTCATATTTCTTCCACTATGGCCTACCTACTGTTATAGTCAGGCCATGGGCAGCTGTCAGGATCCAGGCCGCAGTGAGTGGTGGCAGGATCCAGGTTGGAGCACCAACAACAGGATCAGTGGCGGAAAAGGCAAGGCAGTGTCAGAACAGGCAGGGGATCTATTCTGAAAAGTCAGTCCGAGAGAAAATTTACGAGGCAGAGAGAGATTCCTAAGGCAATATCAGAGCCCAGCGAACAAAGTCAAGGATGAGTAGTCCATCCAGAGGACTGAGGCAAGGAGTTGAAGTAGGGGGCTGCAGAGCAAGAAAGAAGGCTGGTAGGCTTGACAAGGAAGACTGGGATCTCTGGGTAGGGTCAAAGGTGCACAGGAAGCATAGCAAAGAAGCAGGCAGAAACAACCTAGGGTAGTACTGTTGCACAAGGCAAGGTACGGTGTTGACTTATAAATAGGCATTCGCAGCCAATTAGCACCGGGGTCAGGATTGTCAATTCAGAACTTGTGGGCCAGTCCATGGGGCTCAAGAACTGCAGTGCTGGTCATACAAACCAATCCCAGGGTTGACTCCCCGGATAAGGTTAGCTCCTCTGGAGCCAACAGACTCAGGGTGAAAACAGACATGACGCTAACCACCCTTTAACCACCTTTGGTGGTCATTTACGCATGTTGCAGGGCTGCATAGGCACCAATACAGCCCTGCAACATGCATCAATAACCACCAAGGGTGGTTAAAGGGTGGTTAGAGTCATGTCTGTTTTCACCCTCAGGTTCAAATCCTAGGAACCATGACACCCACTTGGTACTGCCAGGAATTACTAGTGGATTTAAAAGAACAAACTAACTTCTGTGCCCATCTCTCCTACTTCAAAAAGAAGTCCCAGACAATTCATAAACATTTAATCAGATTTATTATCAAGACATCTGAAATTTAAAGAAATCTGGAATTTTTGCTGGAATTTCTAGGTCTTTGAATACTTACTTTTACAGTGATCATTGATGTGTTCTAAAAATAATGTTTTTGTTGCTGTTGTAGCGTCGTCCAAGCAGATGGCCTGCAATGAAATTTCGAAGAGGCTCTGGACACCCTGCCTATGCTGAAGTGGAACCAGTTGGAGAAAAAGAAGGCTTCATTGTGTCAGAGCAGTGCTGAAATTTCAAGGACAGAGCACCAGTACTGGCCTACAGGTGTAAGACACGTACTTTGCCTCTCTTTAAAGAAAAGGAGCCCTAAGCTGCTGTAGCCTGAAAGGAAGACAATTTCTGGATAAACCTTGTCCAAGAAAAAAAAAGAACTCTATAAGATACCAGATTACCACTGCACAATAGTTTTCCTTAGTGGATTGACATGAAATAGTTCAATTGGAACGTCCCAAATGGACACCTACAGTATCAGAACTATGGCCCAACTGCCATGTTGTTGCATTGGTGTGGGGTTGCATAGGAGTCAAGAAAATATAATAAAGCTTTAGTTCACAAGGGTGTTACCCTTTTGATCAAGCATTCTTCTCTGTGTTACAAAGATAGACTGTATTACAAATCTGTAACCCATTCACGCCAAGAGCAATGATATTGACACAGTTGCTGAGAAAATCAACTCAATGCAGGTAAAATAAATACAATTTTCTACACTTCTACGAATGAATGTGGCAATATAGTTTTGATTTTTCCATTCCAATCTAACATAATCCCATGAGTTACTTACAGAACATTCTACATTCTTTTCTGGAGAAGCAAGATGCTTCTTCTAATCTGTAGGCCAATATTCCTTAAACTATTTATGACAAATCATCCTAAAGTTGACAAAGATTACTAGGAAGAAGAAAAAATAGCAGGAGGTTTTCACTATGGTGAAATTGAACTGTTTAACTCAAGAATATTGTGAAATTGGACCAATTTTCAGTTTCAATGTTCACACAATAATCAGATTGATTTTATGGGATATTGCTCCATGTCCAAATGGAGGGTGGAAGTGAAGGTGGCTGATGCTGGCAGAACCATCATAGAATATTTCTCATCCAGCATGTTGGAAAAGTGTTGATATTTGATGCTAGTGAGATTGTATCTTTGCCGATACACAGTAGGTAGGTAGGTAAGTGGGGTTTATGGCACAGTTACAACAAAGCCATATTGTGCCACATTGTGAAAGAAGTGTTGCAAGTTCCAGTGTACCTCTCCCAGAGATAAAGATGCAAAATGTTGCAGAACCCTGCTGATTCAGACAATAATATTGTTTAATGCACATAGTAGTTGCATAAAATATATATATATATATATAAATATATTTTTTTTTATAGCTAACACAAGGCCGGCTCTTGTGATTGTTAAGACCGCATTTTTGTCATCCAGACGAAGGAAATGGATTGCATTACTGCATATTTCCACTGAGTTGTAAAATAATCTTTAATATTCAAATATTTTTATGTTGCTTAAGGAAGGTGGTTCATTGAGTTGCAGTGCCATAATTTTTCTGCCTGTTGGAACCACACTTCCTTTAATACAAGTACTCTTTCCCTCCTTGACTAGGGAAAGAAAATATTATAAATTCCCAGTGAAATGAAAAAATATTCCTTTGGGTGGAAAGGGGATAGTATACACTGAGCTACTAAAACTTTCAATTCAGGTATTGTATGTGCATTTCATTGTGGTCTTTCCCTATTAAACCTTTTACCAATTGTACAAGCAGAGTCACTTGAATCATTTTGCAGCTTTAGATCTCAAGCAGTTTAGACAGCTTGTAGGGACCACCTTTATGATGCAGTTATTTACATTTCTTGTCAATGCTTGTATGGTCAAAATTTGATAACTGAATTCTGTTTCAAAATAATATGATTTTTACTTGTTACTTTCTTCAGTAAATAATACAATACTGTATTTTCTGTATTCATTCTTTATTCTGCGTGACTTCATTTTTGTTGACTATTTTCAAGTCATCCAGTGTTAGGTTTGAAATGTTCAAAACCTCAATAGCATTATTGTGGAACTGTTAAAAAACAGGTTGTCCTGTAGTCTGGTGAAAGACTCACCGCCCCTGCAACTCTTTTATCAATTTGTGTGGCCTCTACCGGCCCCTCTTTTTAAAAGGAAGAGGCTTAAGGAGTTGATTTTCAAAAGCAAATATGGCACTTGGTCATCTTACTCAAAAGTCAATGGACTTTCAGTAGCCGTTAGTCACAGGGTGATTTCAGACAAGACGGGGCGGCATTCACCCTGTCCCGGAATCACCCAAATGATTCTCCGCCAGGATCACTCTGGCACGTCCAACAGACGTGTCGGCTGATCCCGGCGGGGAATCGGGGAGGGGGCGGGGCCACGCGGTGCAACATGCAGCCGCTCGACCCTGCCCCCCCACGCTCCCCCGCCGCCCGCCCTCTGGGGAGACGGGCGGGAAATGCGGCCGCAGCGCCCGCCCGAATTGACCACGGCCCGGAATCCCGCTGGGGATTCTGGGTGGTGGTTTCCATCCAGACGAGAAGGGCCCCTTCATCACGGCGGGGAATCGCATTCACCACGCGATCGGCGCCGGCCCTGCCAATTCAGCCGATCAAGTGGTGAATGTGATTCCCCGCCGCAATTGACCGGGGCAAACATCTGGGGGGGAACCTCCAGTTCCCCAAAAGACGTTACGGGAACATTCCCCACCACAGGGTATTGACTGTGGTTGAGCATGATCTCGTGACGTCTGAAAATACCCACATAAGGGATGCATTTGCCTTTGGAAAAAAATTATCCCTATACTACAAGGAGCTGGTAATTCAGATAGCAATAACCAAATGTATGCGCATATCCATCTGGTGGCACTCCTCTTTAAAGATAAAATTTAACAGGGCACAAAATTTAAGCAACAAACCATTATGTTACTAACTATCAGTTTTGCAGGGTTTGTTTGAAATCACCACCTAGGATAGAATAGCCTAATAAAGCAATTGCAGAACTTCCACTTGTGAGTGTGAAGTATATATACTTCACTTTCTTCATACATAATACAGACCCAGTAATTCCAGACCCCATTTGGCATATCAACCAACATATAAATGTTGCAAATTTTCCTAAAAAGAATTTTCACAATATCGCTATTTGTTCAATACTCATATGAGTAAGATCTACTCCAAGGAGTGTCTGTCTGTAGATTTGGGTCCTAGCTTGGTAAACCAAGGCTGGGGTCAGTTTTGTTTTACACGGTAAACAGTGGCATTGACTGAATAATGTTTGTCCAATAACTAATAAATTCTATGATGTTGGCAAATTATTTTGTCATTCTTTTCCCAGCCCTGTCAAACTAATGGCAGATTTCAGTCAAATAGCTAGCAGGTGAGAAACTGCTCAATGTGGTCAGTTTGATGTTACCATGCAGTATTTGCTTAGGTGATGCACCATAATGGGTTTCTGGATGTATTTATTTGGATCAGTAGGCATATTTCTGTGGCTGAGGAGAGCTGATTCGACAGGAAAGAATCCCTTCATACTTGCAGATTGTGATACTGCCTCATTGTTGTCTTCTTTGATATAATCTGTGGTAAATTCTCTCTTTCCCAGTGGAAAGGAGGAGGCAATGAAGTAATCTGCTGCATTTTTGTGACTCCATCTGGTTATATATTTTTAAATTAAAATGAATGCATTAAAAATGATACAAATATGATTTTTTACTCCAGAACCTATGATTAAATAACTGAATTGCCAAAGAATCCTATTGTTATCATTTTAGAGACTATTGTTTTGATTGAAATATGTTCAGCATCATAGCAACACTGAAGGAATTCCACGCAGGTCACTGTGGACATGGCTTCACTAATGTTCCTTCTGCTCCTTAATCTCAATGAAGGGTATTTTCAGATGTGACGGGGCCCATTTGCCCCAGCACGGAAACACCCCTTTGATTCCTCGCCAGGGCCACCGCATAACGGCGAACAGTCACGGTGGCCGATCCTGGCAGGGAATCCGGGGGGGGGGCGGGGCTGCGCAGCGCAATGTGCGGCGCACAGCCCTGCCCCCCTCATGCTGCCCCAGCCGCCCGCCCTCCAGGAGATGGGCGGGCGCCCGCATTGACCACATTGACACATTGACCACATTGACCATCCTGCCGTGGATTCCAGGCCGTGGTCTGGGGACAGACATTTCGGTCCCCTTCATCACGGGGGGGAATCTCATTCACCATGCAAACAGGGCCGGTCCCGCTGGGGCCTCCATTTGCGTGGTGAATGTGATTCCCCCCCGTGATTCACGGGGGTGAACATCTGGGGGGAACTTCCGTTCTCTCCAACAGATGTTCCGTGATCACGATCACCATGTGGGGATTCACTGTGGTTGACCATGATCACATAACATCTGAAAATACCCGAACTTGAGGATGACTGATTCATTTCAGTGTTTATTGAAAGGGCCATTTCTTGTATCAGTTGCCAACATGCATGTCTATGTGTGCATGTGTTTGCAAACAAATGAGTGTTAACAGTGATTGGAAAAGATTCACAAAATTAACCCTTGATTATTCCCAGATTATTAGCAAGTGTGCTTCTAAATCTACTGCTTTCATGGTAAATACTTCAGGGATATTCAATCTCACTCTGCTCCAGACTTCGCAGACAGTGGGGGGAAACACTTCAGTGAACAGGATAAACTTATTCAGTGAATAAGCTAGAGCTGAAACAAGTACTTAATTTAGTACCCGCGGGCAATACTCACATTTTCAGGTACCACACTGGGTACTTGACAGGTTACCCAGGTACCCAGAAACCCCTAAATCAGAAACTTCCGATACTGATTTTTTTATTTTCCAATTACTGATCAGTATACTGGGTTGGAAAACCTAAAAAATGGGATGGAAAACAAAAAAAATCAGGACCGGAAGTTGACTTTCCATGATGGAAAATCAAAAAATAAGAATTGGAAATAAAAGTAAAAGTTTCAGTAAAAGATTGAAAGTCGACATTCCGGAACATAAAGAACCCAGATTGATGTTGTTGGGGTGATTAGGGTACCAGAAATTAATCAGATATACCCATTCTTGCAGACACTCATTTCAGCTCTATCCACAACACTTTACCAAAGAATTCCCAACTTAATTAGTTAGTGTTTCCCAACCACAATCTGCAGATCACTGTTGATACAACCCTGCTCAAATAAAGAATTGGGGCCTGATGTAGGGGTCTGCATGTTGTTTTTGTAATTACAATAATGATAACAAAAATTATCATTTTCATTATCATTATTGCAATATCAAAAATGACAAATAATAATGAAAATAGAAAAGAAATGACTTGTTTTTGAAATAAAGGGGGAAAACTGAAATGCATATTTTGGGCTATAACGTTTTTATTTTATTTATTTTATTATTTATTTTATTTATAAACTTTTACCCCGCCCCTCCTGCCATGCAGCTTGGGGCGGCTTACAACGTTTTAAAATACAATAAAAACAATTTAAAATAATCATAAATATTATAAAAATAATTAAACAGGGCTAGCAAACCAATCTAAAACCAAAAATAGGTGGGGAAACTAAAAACCCCACATCCTACCCAACCTCCCTCCCAAAGGCCTGGGCGAACAGCCAGGTCTTACAATTTCGCCGGAATGTTAACACGCTAGGGGCCAGGCGAGCTTCCTCCGGAAGGGAGTTCCACAGCCGCGGTCCCACTACCAAGAATGCCCTCTCCATCGTGGCCCCCCGCTTAACACGGAAGGCACCCCCGACGGACCGCAGGAGCCACTCTGGGGCGCGGAGGGCGAGGCGGTTCCTAAGGTATGAGGGGCCAAGACCGTGTAGGGCTTTATAAACCATCACCAGCACCTTGAACCTTTGATTCTTATTCAATTCTGATGAACCATGGGGAGATTGTACCCCCAGTGGAGGGCACTGTGTAACAATGTTTGAAAAGATTAGATAAAGGGAACCAGTTTTAGAAGCAATTCAATTTTGTGATTTTAAGAAAAGCTCCATACACATTCAGGGCTGCAACTTCTTTATCTTCCATCCAATGTGCATGAAACCTGTGGATATTATGCCCCTTCACAAGCTTAACACTCCTGACAATTTTCAGAAACATTGGATAAATGGTCCTAATGATATAAGACATTAACTTGAAAATACATTTCCAACTGTAACATTTGTATATTCCATCCTGTTTACACGACATTTGACATGAGTGTATCACATACCTTCCCTGTAATCTCTGCCAAACTACAGGACAATTTGATAAAGGGAACCAATTCTATAAGCAATTGAAGTTGTCCCCTTGAAGACCATTATTCAGATAAATAGCAGCACATGCAGTGCCAGTCAGAGGCAGGCACCTGGCATGGCAGGGGGAGGGAGGCTGTAGCAGGGAGGATGGGGAGCAACCCAAAAGGCTGACAGACACATTCACATCAATAGTGGCTTCAAGGCAGGCATAGCAGGCGGCCCTGAGATGGGCATAGAAGGAACATAACTGGGACTTTGGGGATAGCATCCCATTAATCAGGAGACATAGTTTACACATCCAGGCTGGCCAATAATCATCACAATCACATCCTGCAGCACTGACAGAGGACATCAGAGAATCTCTATTGGCTCTTTCCTAAACTGATGCTTCTGACTTCCCAGTAACAAGTGGGAGATGTTGGGATGGTCACAGCACAGAATGAGGTTATTTGGTTGGCATTTCTGCTGGCCAATTGGCATCGCACAAACTGATCTTATACCAGTGACACGTAAGAGAATCCCTGGCATAGGCTCCTTCTCTGCATATTCTGTGCAGGCATATAAAATTGGAACCCTTTATCATGTTTTTCTGATATTTGGTAGAGATGATCATAAAAGTGTGGCATACTAGGGATGTGTGAATGCGCTTCAGTGTTAGGCCCAAACTCGGTCCATTAGGACGGCCGAACTGAACACCCAAAGTCTCGAACACTTTGGCCGTGTTCGGATGAGTTTGGCTGCATTCGGGCGGGAAAAACAAGACTGGTAGGCCGGGGTGTGGGGGGGGGGAGCTGAGGAGCAGACTTCCTCGATCCAGGGGTGGAGAGGCTTGGACTAGCAGCCAGCCTGCCCAATCACCAATTCTCTTTTCCTCAGACCACTGGCTTTGCAGTCTGCGACTGGCCACGGGCTAGGCTGCACAGAGTCAATGAGTAAGGCAGGAGCAGCAAGTAACAAAAGTTGTTGTCCTCCCCCCCTTCCAGCTCCTTCTGAACTAGCTACTGATCCTGTCAGCAAGTGTTTTCAGAATTCTCCCTCTCCCACCAGTTTGTGTACCTCCCAATCCATTGCCATCCTCCTCCTATTTCATGCATTTCCACACATTTACCTCCGTAGTTTCATTTATTTAGATTAGATTAGAATGATTTAGCTGTTATTTTTATTTTTTACCCCTCCCCGTGTTCTTTCTCCCTACCCTCCATTGAATCCTTCCCTCCTCCCTGTATATATTCCATCTCTGATTCCCTTCCCCTGTTTTTGGATTTATTTAGAGTAGCATTAGATTGATTTAGGTTTCATTTCAGTTTTCTACCCCTCCCTGTGTTGTTTGTTGTAAGCCGTCTGTGCCCACCACCCCCATCCCTGTGTATATATAGATACATATCTATAAATAGATAGTTGTAGGAGTTAGCTGAGTTATAGAAATAGAGAAAGTGTGTAGTGATTCAGTTTTAATATTTTATAGTGTGTGATTGTAGGACTAGGCCTTTGTAGATATTAGATAATATTCCATTTAGTTCCATAGGTTTTAGAATAGTTCCTAGGAGTTAGAGTTAGTGTAGATATATATAATATTAGATTACCTATTTGAATGAATAAATAAAAATATATACAAACTTCTTGTGTATTCTTTGGGTGGGAGAAATGGAGAAGGGAAGCAGGAGAGGCTTGTCTGCTGCACGTAAGGCAGGCAATGGGGCACGTGGCAGAGGTGGCCGAGGCCGTGCCAGTGGACTGGCAGCAGGCAGCAGCAGCCTGAGCCCATCGCCACGCCCCAAACTGCACAGGCCTGATTTTGGCAGTTGGGCTTAAGAGGCTCCCAGCAATGGCACTAGCCGGGGTGTTGTTCGGCAGCGCCTCCTGCCAGCATCCTCCACTGCCATGCAGGGAGGCCTTCAGTGCAGGAGGCTGTGGCTGTCTCTGCTGCGACTGCAGGTACAGGTGCTTCGGGGTCGGATGTTCCTCCAGGACTACCAGTGTCCCTGACCCCCATTATTGAGGTGATTCCCAGTCGTTCAGGGCTGGTGGATCCCACCCTGACTGCTAGAGGCAGGGCCTGATTCCCAGGCAATGGCAGCAGGGAGAGGAGCAGCAGCAGCTATAGGGGGCACAGGGAGAGTGGCAGCAGCATGGTGGGCAGTCCATGAGCCTCAGGGTCCCAATACTCCCCTTCGTGGGGGGACATATTTCAGATTGGGTACAGTGAGGCAGACACTAGTCCTGCAGAGGAGCTGTTTGGTGCTGAGGCGATGCCTGTTCCTCTGAGAGCTGTGTTGTCACCCTATTCTGCCCCTCCCAGCAGCGCTATCAGCGATGCATCACCTGGTGCGAGCCAGAAGACCGGAGGGAGCAAAGAATCCTCCGTCTGGGCACATTTTAAGTTGATGCAGGCGGATGATCCCAGTGAGGTGCAGTGCATTTTGTGCCAGAAGGTGGTGAAGCATGGGCAGGTGCTCACCAACCTTAGCACAACTGCCATAGCGAGGCACCTGAAGGGATGCCACAGTGCTGTGCTGCTAAGCGGGGAGGCAGCCAGCGGGGCAGTGGACGCCAGTGGGTTCCTGACTGCAGCGTCCAGTCATCCGCCTCCATCAGTGGACAAGCATCCTGCTCTAACAGCTGCCTCTAGCAGCAGGAGCATTATCACTGCTAGGGGGGTGCAGCAGCAGCAGCGTCAGTGAACCATGGAGGAGCTGGGGTGAGGGCAGCTTCCAAGTCCATCGGCAGCTGCAGGACATGGAGGGTGGCATAGTGACTTTCAACTGAAAGCCACGCACATGTTGGGGGGAATGATTGAGCTCAATGGGCAGCCCTTCTCGGTGGTCAGGAACATGGGATTTAGATGCCTGATTGGGTTCCTGGCCCCCCAGTTTAAGCTGCCCTCGCGCACCACCCTGAGTCGGCAGGTGGTTCCAGCCCTGTACCCAGCTTTAAAGGACCAGGTGAGGGAGCAGCTGGCAATGGCTGGGGGTGCCACCCTCCACGTCACCACAGACCTGTAGTCGAGTAGGAACGTGCAGCATGCCTACCTGGCAGTGACGGTGCACTGGTGGCAGGACCCAGAGGCAGCGTTTGGCAGTGGAAAGAGGGGTCCCAAAGCAAGGTGTAGGTGGGCCCTGCTTAAGGCAGAAGTAATGGACAGCCCCCCACATCACTCGGAACATCGAGGCATCCCTGACCACCATGGGGAGGGAGTGGGTCACACCAGGCATGCCCTTCACCAAGGGGTGCGTAGTGATGGACAACACGGCCAACATATTGAGGGCAGTCCACAAGGGAGGGCTTCACCAGCATCCCGTGTGCCACACACACCCTTCACCTGGTGGTCAGGGATGCTCTGGGCTTGGGGGAGAAGGGAATTGGGGCAGGCACCCTTAGCTCTCTGATCGTGCGGGAGAGGAAGCTGACCGGTTTCTTTAACTGGAGCATGAAGGGCAGCGACCTCCTCCGGGCAAAGCAGGCAGAGCAAGGCTCCCAAGTGCACCAGCTGGTTCAGGATGTGTCCACCAAGTGGAATTCAACATTTCTGATGCTCAGGCGGCTTCTCAAGCAGAAAGCCACCTTGCATCAGGTTCAACTGGTGACGGACAGCGGGGCACCTCCAGGGTATGATGGGGAAGAATGGGAGATCCTGGCTCACACGGTCTTTGTGCTGAGACCATCAGCTCCTCCACAGCCACCATCAGCCAGGTGACCCCTCTGGTCCAGAGTCTCCTCAGGAGGCTGGAGGAGATTCTCCAGGGGTGGGATTGTGGCCCTCAGGGCAGGAAGGTGGTAGATGAAGCGGTTGACCTGGTGCGGCAGCTGAAGGCAGGACTGAAGGTGCAGTTTGATGAGCTCCTGAAGCGGGCGGAATACATTTTGGCAACCATGCTGGACCCCAGGGTCAAGGACAGCATGGCATGCCAGACAGCGCTCTATGGGCACTGGAAAGGTGATCTGGTGACCTGGTGGAGAGGGTCAGGCAGGCAGAGAGGGCTCTGGAGAGTGCATGGTAGCAGCAGCAGGACGCCCCTGGGGATGGTGGGAGTAGCCACCCATTTCAGCCGGCGGGGTCTATCCCTGCTCCCAGTCCTAGCAGTAGCAGCACCAGCAGCAGGATGAGCAGCAGCAGCACCCCTATTGCAAGCAGCAGCAGCTCGTATGTGCAGGGCACTCTGGTGAGCATGGGCTCGTGCACAGCAGGGCAGGCAAGTGCGGCTGAGGGCAGTGGTGGAGGTGGTGCCAAAGGACAGTTACGTGAGGGAGTACGACAGCACTTCAGCAGCAGTTGAGAGATACCTGGAGGAGGAGCCGTGCATCAAACCCAGCAGCGATCTCTTGGCCTACTGGGCCAGCAACACCAATGTGTGGCCAGCCGTGTCCAAAGTGGCCAAGGATCTCTTGTCCTGCCCACCAACAAGTGTCCCCAGCGAGCGGGTGTTCTCCATGGTGGGGGGCATTTTCTCATCGCACCACCTGAAACTGGGGGCCAAGTTGGTGGAGCAGTTGCTTTTTATAAAGGTGAACCTTCCACTGCTGGGATTCCCCTAGCTGCCCCTGGACATGGATTGATGGTGCAGTGGCACATGCCATCCCATGCCAGGGGCAGTCTTAGGATGGGGCTTCTCCTCAATCTGGACTGCTGCTCCTGAGGTGCTGTCCCTCCCTCCCAATGCCCAGCACCCGCCCTGCCTCTCTTTCTCACTAGACAGCCTCGGACGGTCTATCTGACTGACCTCATGATGCAGGGTGGCATTGGGAAGCTGTAAGCCTGCCAGCCGGCCTCTAGCTAGATGATCTCAGCCCACCTATCTTACTGGCTATCCCTTTCCTGCACTACACAGTCTTTGCCAGCCTATCTGAGTGCCCTGCCAAGGTCCCAGCCTGCCTTCCCTATTGTCCCTCATGCCACGTTGCCTGTCTAACCACCCACCCAGGTTGCCAAGATCAAACACTGCCTCAGTCTGCCTTCTGCTTATGACACACTGCTTGTCTGTCCGCCCGCCCACCCACCCAGGTGGCCAAAATCAAAGCCTGCCTCAGCCAGCCTTCCGATGCTAATGACACGCTGCCTGTCTGCCCGCCTTGGTTGCCAAGCTCAAACCCTGCCTCAGTCTGTCTTCTGCTCATGCCAAAGTGCCTATCTGCCCACCCGCCCGCCCGTCTGGGTGGCCAAGATTGAAGCCTGTCTCAGCCAGCCTTCCGATGCTCATGCCATGCTGCCTGTCTGCCCGCCTTGGTTGCCAAGCTCAAACCTTGCCTCAGTCTGTCTTCTGCTCATGCCAAAGTGCCTATCTGCCCACCCGCCCGCCCGTCTGGGTGGCCAAGATTGAAGCCTGTCTCAGCCAGCCTTCCGATGCTCATGCCATGCTGCCTGTCTGCCCGCCTTGGTTGCCAAGCTCAAACCTTGCCTCAGTCTGTCTTCTGCTCATGCCAAAGTGCCTATCTGCCCACCCGCCCGCCCGTCTGGGTGGCCAAGATTGAAGCCTGTCTCAGCCAGCCTTCCGATGCTCATGCCATGCTGCCTGTCTGCCCGCCTTGGTTGCCAAGCTCAAACCTTGCCTCAGTCTGTCTTCTGCTCATGCCAAAGTGCCTATCTGCCCACCCATCCAGGTGGTCAAGATCAAAGCCTGCCTCAGCCAGCCTTCTGATGCTCATGCCATGCTTCCTGTCTGCCAAGCTCGAACCCTGCCTCAGTCTCTGCTCATGCCAAAGTGCCTATCTGCCTGCTCTGTGGGCAAAGCTGAAGCCCTGGCCCAGCCTGCCTACCTCTCATGCCAAGGTGCCTGTCTGCCTGCCCTGGCAACCCTGGGTGATGTGCCCCACTGGTCTGGTAATACCACTGCTGCTGTCTGCTGGTCCATGGGTGCTCTGCCCTGGCAAATCCAAATGTGCCCACGCAACCCTGCTGTTGCCGTCTGCTGCTGTATGGGAGCTCTTCCCTTGCAAATCCTACCATTCTGGCTCCATGGGTGCTGCACACAGGCAAATCCTGCTGCTGCCGTCTCTGGTGGTCCACAGGTTCTGTGCCCCGGCAATCCAAAGTCTGCTGCTGCTGCCAATTCTGCCTCTGCTGTCTATGCCATGGGTTATGCTACCAGGCAATCCAATGTCCGCTGCTGCTGCCAATGCTGCCTCTGCTGTCTATGCCATGATTTCTGTGCTCCAGCAATCCAATGTCTGCTGCTGCTGCCAATGCTGCCTCTTCTGTACCACGGGTTCTGTGCACCGGCAACCCAATGTTCGCTTCTTCTACCTCTGCTGTGCCACAGGTTCTGTGCCCCGGCAATCCAATGTCTGCTACTGGGTGGCCACATGTTTCACTACTGGCAAGGCTTGACCAATTGGCAGAATAGCTTGTTGAGATCTGGAGAGTAGGATGACAGCCTGCAACACCCAGCCAAGTAGGGGTGTCAGCTGCCAAGCCCTGGCCGGGCCTCTGCTACTGCTCTACCGATGCCAGCCAGCCTGCAATGCCTGACCAAGCAGGGGTGCCAGCCACTCCAGCCCTAGGACCCACTTTACGGGTTCTGTGGCCATCATTCTGCTCACGGAGCCATCATTCCACTTGTCTGCAAGTGTCCCACATCCAGGCCAGCCAGCCTGCAATGCCCAGCTGATCAGGGGTGCCAGCCGCAGTTACTGTGCCTGGGCAATCCAATGGCTGCTTCTGCCACTGGTACCGCACATCAGTCATTTACTCTGCACTCTTGTAGACAGGCATAATTTGGATGAGTCCACTGGCAGGCAAGGCTTGCCCAATTTTCAATAGAGCTTCTTAAGCTCAGTCGAGTAGGATGCCAACCTGCAACGCCCGGTCAAGTAGGGGTGCCAGTCACCGAGCCCTCGCTGAGCCTCTGCTGCTGCTCCGCTGGTGCCAGCCAGCCTGCAATGCCTGGCTGAGCAGGGGTGCCATCCAATCCAGCCCCAGGACCCACCATCAGGGTTCTGGACTCATCATTCCACTCACAAGGAGATGTCATTCCACCGCATCAAGAAACATCCAGCCACTCCAGCCCCAGGGCCCACTGTCAGGGTTCTGGGGCCTACGTTACAGGCAGGGAGGGCTGTCATTCCACCTCATCCAGAAGCTGCCACTCCTGTCCCAGGACCCACCATCAGGGTTCTGGGGCCTACGTTACAGTCAAGGGGAGCCATCATTCCATGTTATCCAGAAGCTGCCACTCCAGCCCCAGGATCCACCATCAGGGTTCTGGGGTCTGCGTTGTTCCACTTTATCCAGAAGCTGCCACTCCTGTTCCAGGACCCACCATCAGGGTTCTGGGTCTGTCATTCTGTTCATGGGGAGATTTCATTCCACCGCTTCAAGAATCAGCCAATCCAGCCCCAGGACCCACCATCAGGGTTCTGGGGCCTACATTACAGGCATGGAGGACTGTCCATCCAAATCATCCAGAAGCAATAGGGGTGCTGCTGCTGCTCAGCCTGCTGCTGCTGCTGCTGCTGCTGCTACTGCTAGGGTTGGGGGCAGGGATAGACCCCACCGGCTGAAAGGGGTGGCTGCTCCCACTCTCACCATCCCCAAGGACATCCTTCTGCTGCTGCCACACACTCTCCAGAGCTCTCTCTGCCTGCCAGACCCTCTCTACCAGGTCACCTTTCCAGTTCTCATAGAGCAGTGTCTGGCGTGCCACTCTGCCCTTGACCCTGGAGTCCAGCATGGTTGCCAACACATATTCCTCCTGCTGCAGGAGTTCATCAAACCACCACACCTTCAGCCCTGCCTTCAGCTGTCCCACCAGGGCAACTGCCAGTGCCTCAGCCACCAGCTTCTTGCCCTGAGGGCCACAATCTTGCCCCTGGAGAATCTCATCCAGCCTCCTGAGGAGACTCTGAGTCTGGACCAGAGGGGTCACCTAGCTGATGGTGGCCATGGAGGAGCTGATGGTCTCCATCATGGCCAGGAACAGTCTCAGAACAAAGACCATGTGATCCAGGATCTCCCATTCTGTCCCATTGTACCCTGGAGGTGCCCTGCTGTCCATCACCAGTTGAACCTGATGCAAGGCGGCTTTCTGCTCGAGGGAGCCTTGCTCTTCCTGCTTCACCTGGAGGAGGTTGCTGCCCTTCACGCTCCAGTTAAAGAAACTGTCCAGCTTCCTCCTCCGCTCGATCAGGGAGCTAAGGGTGCCTGCCCCAATCCCCTTCTCCCCCAAGCCCAGAGCGTCCCTGACCACCAGGTGAAGGGTGTGTGCAGTGCATGGCAGTCAGGGCTGCCTCAATGTTCTGAGACATGTGGGGGCCATCCATGACTTCTGCCTGAAACAGGGCCCACCTATACCCTGCTTTGGGACCCCCCCTGCCACTCCAAAATGCTGCCTCCGGGTCCTGCCACCAGTGTGCTGTCACTTCCAGGTAGGTGTGCAGCGTGTTTCTGCTTGACCACAGGTCTGTGGTGAAGTGGATGGTGGCACCCCCAGCCACTGCCAGCTGCTCCCTCACCCGGTCCTTTAAAGCTCGGTACAGGGCTGGCACCACCTGCTGACTCAGGGTGGTGCGTGAGGGCAGCTTAAATTGGGGGGCCAGGAAGCCAATCAGGTGCCTAAACCCCATGTCCCTGACCACCGAGAAGAGCTTCCCATCGAGCTCAGTCATTTCCCCCAACATGCACGTGGCTTTTAGTTGAAAGCCATGCTGCCCTCCATCTCTGGCAGTTGCTGATGGACTTGCAAGCTGTCCCCACCCCAGCTCCTCGATGGTGCACTGACGCTTCTGCACCTCAACTGGCTGCTGCACCACTGACAGCGTTGATGGGAGGGGCAGAACATGATGGCAACACAGTTCTCGGAGGGACGTGTGGCTGGCCCTGTCCAAAGTGGCCAAGGGACTGTTGCCTGCCCACCAACATGTGTCCCCAGCGAGCAGGTGTTCTCTATGGTGGGGGGCATTTGCTCGCCTCACCGCCTGAGACTGGGGACCAAGTTGGTGGAGCAGTTGCTTTTCATCAAGGTCAACCTTCCACTGCTGAGATTCCCCGAGCTGCCCCTGGACATGGATTGATGGTGCAGTGGCACAAGCCATCCCATGCCAAGGGTAGTCTTTGGATGGGGCTCCTCCTGAATCTGGGCTGCTGCTACTGAGGTGTGCTGTCCCTTCCTCCTAATGCCTGGTGCCCGCCCTGCCTTTTTCTCACACTAGATGGCCTTGGCCAGCCTATCTGACTGACCTCTTGATGCCGGGTGGCATTGGGAAGCTGTAAGCCTGCCAGCCAGCCTCTAGCTAGGCGATCTCAGCCCACCTATGTGACTGACTCTCTCTCGTGCGTGCTGCACAGTCTTCGCCAGCCTATCTGAGTGCCCTGCCAAGGTCTCAGCCTGCCTTCCCTATTGCCTTTCATGCCACGCTTCCTGTCTTCCCATCCTGGTTGCCAAGCTCGAACCCTGCCTCAGCCTGCCTTCCGCTGTTCACGCCATGCTGCCTGTCTGCTGCTGCTGCCACTGCTGCCTTTACTGTACCATGGGTTCTGCTACCAGGCAATCCAATGTCTGCCACTACTCCACCGATGCCTGGAAGCCTGCAATGCCTGGCCAAGTAGGGGTGCCAGGCCACCCACGAAGTCCCAAGCCTTCCCAGCCTCTGCTGCTGCCGCTGTGTTTCAGACAGACAGACATGGTGCCACTGGCACCTCCAGGGGCCAAGCACCAAGCTTGCATGCCCGGGCATGCTGGGGTGCCAAGCCCCAAGCCTTCCCTGTCTCTGCTGCTGCTGCTGCTGCTGTGTCTCTGATGGCCTTCCATGCCTCCATGGGCACCCCTGGAGCATCCCAAGCATCTGCTGTGGCCGAACTTTCCAAACTTTCGGGGGGCTCCGAACTCTGTGGGACTGAACCCATGAACCCGTTTTTTGGCTGAACATCCGAACCCTGTTCTGCTTGCACATCCCTATGGTATACAGCCCTGCCAATTGTCATGGACACTGGTTGTACTACAAATATATTACAATCAGACATACATTTATAAGTTAATTGCTTATACCACCAGGACCCTTTATCCAAGCCTTCTGAAAGTTGGTAGAGAGAGTAAATATGGGAAGGGGTATAAACTTGCCAAGTTTCATCTACATTAAATGTGAGGCAAAGAAGTTACAACTAAGAATGTATATGAAGATTTCTGCAAAATAATATAATTTGACTGCTTATAAAATTGGATTCCTTTATCCAAGCTTTTTCGGAATTTGGTACACTTATTGTCTTCCATTGAAGGTAAAATCTCTCCATGTTTCAGCCAAATATAATGAAAAACAAAAAAGTTAAAGCTGTAAATGTGTTTTCCATTGAAACCAATGAAAAACAAAAATGAAAGCAACAACAAAATTTTGATATTTATGAAAATGAAAACGACAGATTTAAATAACAAAAACAAATAACTAAAATGACATGAGCCCCTGGTACACACCTCTACTGATGAGAGCCCAAATACACTATACCCAACTTAAGCCTGGGCCCAATGAAACCAGACTCTTCTGAGCCCATGCCCAATCTGTTACTGAGTGGCCCCACCCCCATTGAACATTGTGATGATGTTACCCTCTGTAAAGCTATTCGCATCCAATGCCCCTTCCCTACATGGGCGCACCCTTAGGAAGCACGTGGCATCACAGTGTTTGTAATGGGCAGGGCCTCCCACAGTTATGGAGTCCCTGAGCTTAGTGTGGGCAGATAGTGTACCTGACCTAGACCTGACAACTTTAGGTCAGGTCGTAGGATTCTAACTGATAGATTACAAGGCCATAATAAGTAACGGTATTACTGGTCAACTGATCCAGTAATTGGCTATAGCTACAGTAAAACAGGCTTTTGACTTTGTTGGTACCAGTGCCACAGCATCTCTGGAGTGCTAGAGAAGTAGATTTCCCTGATGGAAATGTGCTGTCCACAGCTCCCACTGCCCAGATGTGGTATTGGCACCAGAAGACTGTCTTTTGCAGTCTGTAGTGGGCCACAGCCATCTTCAGCAGGCACATGAGAGTCCATAAGAAATGAGGGGTTTCGGTGTTATAAAAAGTTTGGAAAGCCACTGAATGATATACATGTATACTGATCTCTATGGCATTATTCTAGTTTTGCATTGGAAAACAGAATTTGCTCTAATGAATGAGTGTGTATTTGTATGTATATCATACAGAAATTGCCCAGAAATCCTCATTAGTTGTGAACCATGATTTAAAAATGCTGTATCTTTCATTTTCAGAAAAGGGAGAAACTGGTAATTTTGTGCTATGCATTGGCAAGTGTTGCCTTTTGAAGGGTGATGACTGTATACATGGGGGGGCGCTAAAGTGTGAATTTATGTTCAAAATATGTACATTCAAATGTCTTCCCATCACTGCTCTAAATGTTCCCTATTAAAATATGCTACAATCTCCTAGAGTAATGGTGCAAAGTATTATAGTAAGTCTTTTATAAACCTGATCATTTGGGTTGTTAATGTAGTAAAATTTTATGAGAAGGGCACGCAGGAAGAATACTACTTGAAAGGGGAAAGGCAGGCATGACTCCTATGTACTCACCAAGAAAAGATCCTAACCTGGGTATCATCACCATCAGACCTAGTACGGAGATGATTGCAAGTGTTCCCTTCCCATTGGGAAATGACTATCTTTTAGGAGCCCTTGCGACCTTTTGTTGGTATTTCGCCACTGGTCAGCAATTCCATGATTCTGCCATTGTGAGATCAGCACCATCAATTTCCCATCATTTCCCTTACCTTCTGGCACTTTCCAGGATTTTTCAAGACTATGGTTTTGTGTCAATTTCCAGCTTTTTTGTTTCAGTTTCCAGCACTTTTGCATTGTTTAGCTGGTATAAAAGCATAAGCTTCTAAGCATAGTTGGTACCAGCTCAGTTCATGTTGTGTTCAACTTGCAATAAATAACAAAAAAGCTGGTAAGGCAAACGACCTATTCCCAATGAAAAAAGCATTCACTGCAATTGCTCATTTCAGACCTGATCACAGCCTTGTCCTCATGTTTGTCTTATGATAGCAAGAGGCCACAGAAAAATGCAGTACATAAATGATGATCTTATTTGTAAAATTTGACTTGGAAAAGCAGAAAGTCAGAGTCTGCTTGTTAAGAAATAAATGAGGTTGCTGCCTCAGTTTACCCCAAACGGGATTGAAGGTTGCCAATTTAAAAGCCAAAGTATGTGGGTACAACTCAATTTTATTGGATAGACACTTAACATCTGGACATGGCAGTGTATGTTACTAGTTGTGAACCCCAGTAACCCAACTAAAGATATCTTACGTGTCAGAGGCCACAGTCCGAGATGCAAGCTGGTTCAGAGGAGAGAGGAGGAAGGGGGCCCAGCAGGCAGCTGGCCCGGGAGTCTCTGGATATTTGAGACTGACGATTAGGATCAAAGACCCAAGTGGCTCACTGCAATGCTAGTGGCCGTTAGCGTCAATGATAAATGATAAGGAGCTGGGCTCTTTCTTTTATAGTTTTATTTATTAAGAATTCATGTTGCAGGGTCCCCTCTGCCAGGTGCAGAGAATAAGCTGACTATTCATTATGCTATCACTTGGACCTTAGCCACCAAACTATTTTGAAGTTTTAGGGGTTTTTTAAGGAGTTGCTGCCTAGTTGGGAAGGGAGGTTCCCGCCTTTCTTACAAATCCCCTTCGTTTGTGTCAGTCCTCTCTTTGTGTTCTCAAAGATAGTGACTTGTCATGGATTTGTTATTGTGGCATTGGAAATACATTTTCTGCTTAGAGAGTGATTTTTACAACTTTATTCTCATGGGCCTAGTTGGATTGTGTCAGCGTGAGGCCTATGGCTGAAATTAGCAGAACTGAATTGTCCAAACCTCATCCTGCTTGTGTCTGTGATCATGGCCCAAACTGCCTAATCAATACATAACATGCTGAGTACAGAAGTGTGTTGGATTCTATTGTCCAACCACAGAAGGAGAATGACAAGGAAAGTGTTAGTGAAGAGAAGTAGATGATGTTCTGCCAATGTAATTGGCAGGGCACTGTATGTGTGTGTGCGTGTGTGTCTACCTTGCCCAGCTCCCACCTTGTAAATAGAGCACTTTGCTCACTAGAGTTGCTAGAGGACTAAATGCACACAACTGATCCAGGCACAGGAGTGCCTGGATAGCTATGGCACAGGGTGCCATCCATTATAAAGCCCGAACATCATTCTATCCCTGCCAGAATTGTCATGGGTTAGCCTAGCACTCTTGTCATTTGTTGTGGAGGATCACTTGAGTGAGTGGGTCCATCGGTCCAAACATCAGTCAGATCTGATTAAATTTGGCTGATACACAGCATTTCAAAAATGGGGGGGTGGGGGGTTTGCACTTTTCTTAGCAACTGTGGGTGCCGGGACTCTAGCTGCTAAATAGAGCATGGAGAGGGGCTGTGCTTTTTATAGAAAATTCAAGTCTGTGGCTGAGGGGTGCACCTTTGAATCATTTTGTTAGAATTCAATCACAGTACTTACCTCCTTTGAGGGTGTTTTATTGCCCATTTTATCCAATGAATAGAACATCGGAGCAGTCAGGCTTAAGCCACTGCTCAAGCCACCTTGGCGACTGCTGCCCCCCAACCCAGCTGCCCAGCCACCTGTCTGCATCCTCCCTGATCTGGCTACACCCTGCCTGGGGGGAGGGGGAGGCACTGTCATTGCTGTCCCTGCCTGTCAGCTCCTCACAAGGACTGCAGCAGCCGCTGTTGCTTCTCTTCCCACTGCTGCTCCCATTGCTGCCGCTGAAGGAGTTACCACCGCTGACCAGAACCAAGCTGCCACTCCTACTCCCATTGACGCATCCGCCTCTCCTGATGCCACGGCTGCCAAGGATTCACCACTGCCAGGATGTGGGTTCCTCTGCCGCTGCCAATTTGGAAGAGAAGATGAGACTCTCTGGTGCTGTCATGAGCACTTAAAAAAAGAGAAGATAATCTTCTACTCAGTGTGGGATTATTTCTGGTAAATGATAGACCTTACCAGAGAGTGCAATAGTGCTTAGATACAGGACACTTAGTAACTCATTCTTCAAGATGCTCCATGCAGCTGAGTTTCTGAACTCATAGGGAACCAGAGATATGAGGAAACTATTGCTCTGATCCTCAAGGGGCTTTGCCAGAGTCCTTTTCACTTTGCAACTGTGACTTTCAGAAGCTCATGCAGAAAATCAGTGGCACAAAAGGAAACAAAAACTGCATCTCTAAAGACCTAGGGTAGCCTGCCCCTAAATACCATGCCACCTTTCTTTCCACTTAAGGTAGCTTGCAAAGTCAAGCCTTAAAATCCATATTATTATTATTATTATTATAAGCATTTGTATAGCACAAGCAATGTACCTGGTGCTTTACAGAACAGTAAGATAGATGCGGTCCCTGCCTACGGCTTACAATCTAATAGACACAGAGGGAGGAGACAAGAAGAGGGGACATAGGGAGAGACAAGGGATAAATAACATTCAAGCGGATGCAAGGTCCCAGGTGCACGTGCTTGGCTTGGCTGTAGTTAGGCAGGAGTCTGCGGGGAGGGCAGACAGTAAATATTGAAAGGAAAGTTCTAGCAGGCGTCGGGAAAGGTGGAGAGGAAGAAGTAGGTTTTGAGGAGGGATTTAAAGGTGCAGAGGGAGGAGGCAAGGCCAATGTGGGCAGGAAGGGAGTTCCAGGCATGGGGGACAGCAAGGGAGAAGGGATGAAGGGGAGCAGGGGAGACAAGGGAGAGTGAGGGAGGGGGCAGAGGAGGAGTGGAGAGTGTATGCAGGAGTGTGTAAGGAGACTAGGGCTGAGAGGTAAGGGGGAGCCAGGTTGTGAAGGGATTTATAAGTGAATACCAGGAGTTTGTGAAGGATGCGTTTGGGAAGAGGGAGCCAGTGAAGCGAGGATAGTAGGGATGTGCGAACAGAACCGAGTTCGCAAATTTGGTTCAGTTTGAAAATTGAGTTCAGTTCGAAAGTTCGGTTTGGTTGACTGAACTATTTGAGTTTGGTTAAATTCCGAACTTCCGAACCGAGTTCATACATTCAAAACCGAGTTTTTTTGCCTTTTGAACTGGTTCTAATTCGACCAAACTGTTCGGTCGAATTCAAGTTCGGTTTGAAAGTTCGGTTCAGTCGACCGAACTACTCGAGTTTGGTCCTAACTCCAAACTTCCGAACCGCGTTCGCACATCCCTACAGGAGAGGAGAGGAGAGGCTGCACATGGTCGAAGTGACGGGCTGAGTGGATGACCCTAGCAGCAGAGTTTTGGATGTAGTATTAAAGCCTCAAGAGTCACATGTATGTGCCAGCAAAGCAATAATAAAAACTATAACAAAAATACAGATATTTCAGGACCTGGCCCCGCTCATTCCAAACACTGGCAAGTATTGTGTAAGCCAAGCACTGAGTGTAGTGCTGGGAGACCCCAGCTTCCCGCACTACACACACAGACACACACAGATCCCTGCTCCCAGCACGACACACACAGACACACATAGACCCCAGCTCCCAGCACTACACACAAAGACACACACAGATCCCAGCTCCCAGCACGACACACACAGACACACACAGATCCCAGCTTCCCGCACGACACACACAGATACACACAGACCCCAGCTTCCAGCACGACACACACAGACACACACAGATCCCAGCTCCCAGCACGACACATACAGACACACACAGATCCCAGCTCCCAGCACTACACACACAGACCCCCAGCTCCCAGAAATACACAGACACACACACAGACCGCAGCTCCCAGCACTACACAGACACCCCAGCTTCCAACACTCACTGTCTGGCATCGTTAAGATCAGCCAGACTCCACTGCTGAAGCTGGGGTTAGGTGGAACTTGAGGGCACTGTGTCCTCCTCATTAAAGAGCAGCAGCAAATCCTGCACAGCTGTGCTACTGCAGGCTCAGGGTTTTGAAATCTTGTAACTATTGCACAATGTGGAGTCTCTTATTGTATGGATTTAACCAATGGATCTATGCAGCTGTGTACCTGTTGGTCATACTTATTCAGCTCCCTATGTGTGCCCAGAAATACTCTTTTGCTCTGATCCGTGGCTCTGTGTTACAGAAAAGCAAGGAATAGATGCACACAATGTATTGTGACACTTTCTGGATAGGACAATCTTATAAACCACCCTTTGCTCAGGACTGTGTTAAAAACCACAGTCTACCACAAATCAGAGTCCATCTGAATGGATGGGAAGCCACAGAGAAAGTGAATGAGTAATGGGAAAATTAAACCCAGTCTTGTGAGCTTCACAATCTGCAGGCTGCTCATTGTGTATTTTCAGATCAGGATGCACTAGGTGGTGAGGGTGGCTGGGATTTATTTAATTAAAATGTAGCTGCGGACACAGTCAGTGAGTGATATAGAAGGGCAGAAAATGGTTGGAACAAACAAACTGGTTTGGTGGACTAGCATAAAAGACATGAGTAACCCAAAAAAGGATAGATGCAAAAGACACAGCAATTGATGTGATAATACAGAGGAAGCTAGAGCTCTGTGGATATCTGTGCTGGATGAAGGGCAGTTGTTTGCTAAGGACTGTGCTCTTTGTGTAAACATGGCATGTATGGGCCAGTATGCAGCACTTTCATTATGTTAAGCATTGCATTAATCGATGGCATGTGATACTTTTGTACCCCAACATGTGACAACACAAAAGTGATGCCATTAGCAAGTCAACACACCCCAGGTACGGTATATTTGCTTTCAAGGGTGAGGTCCCCGTCTGCCCTGTAACTAAGCCAAGCACATGTATCTGTAATTTGAGTTAAGAGTTTGGTTTGAGTTTATTTTCATCACTTTCATATTTCCATTAACTGATTCAGTTTCCAGGAGATTGGATAAAGTTCCAAGGCAGAGTTAGTGCTGAAATCCCATGCACAGCTGTTAGATTTAAGCACTGTTATGAAGGGTCTGGAAAGCAAATCTTATGAGGTAAGGTTGAAGGAACTGGGTATGCTTAGCTTAGCCAAAAGAAGACTAAGGGAAGACATGACAGTAGTCTTCAAATATCCAAAGGGTTGCCACCAAGATGTTAAGGAAAAGTTCTGCATTACTTGAGAGGGCAGGACTGGAAATAATGAGACTCAAGTTCCAGGAAGGGGGATTTTAGTTAAGTATCAGGATAAACTTCTTAACATTAAAAACTGGGCAGCAATAGAGCAAACTGCCTAGGAGGTTGTTCAGCCTCAGGAAGAGACTGAACAGGGATGTAGCTGTAGTCATACTTCATCAGAGATGGGAGTTGGACTAGGTGATCCGCCTTGAGATTTCCACGAACTCTGATTCTGTAAACCCTCTCCTCGTGCAGGGGAATACAGCAAGAAGCCTGCACCTCCTCCCTCAGCTCATGGAAACTGAATAGGGACAGTTTAGTTTCATACAGTGAAAAAAGCAATATTCCTGAAAATCCAAAATGTATGTAGAGCTGCAGCATGTGATCTACATGTGAAACACTGAATACAGTAATATAGGAATAATGTCACAAACTATGTGAAACACTGAATCCAGTAATATAGGAATAATGTCACCCAAATGTATTAAAATTAAAAAATAAAACCTGTAATGTTACAACTTAAAATGTTGCAATGTGAATGAGAGCAATGCTGTGGACATATCTTGATTTTTATCACCCACACACAATGTCACTCCTCCTTCCTCCCCATCATACTCAGTCACTCCCCCCTTCCTTTCCCCACCCCCACTCTGATACTCCTCCCTTCATTACATTATATAGATTTCCCTCGCCTCCTTCCTGGCTGCTTCCTCTTACACTGGGCATCAGAGCCAGTCTGAACCTAAAGAGTGGGGCTACTCAGTGCTTTCACCAGAATAATTACTAGGAATAGGAGACTGACATTAGGCCCAGAAACTCCAGGTAAGTATCTCTCTTCCATGAAGTCCTGAGTGGTCTATGGGGAAAGAATAAGTTAACAGCCGGGTGCTACCCCTCCACGCCTGGCGTATTGAATTTTGTGATGTGTAAGTTACACATCACTGAGGAAGGGTAGGAATGGTATATGCATGGGAACTAGGTGTTGTGAAGGTGAGTGTGAAGCACTTACCTCCCTGGCTCCTAGCCCCTGCACTAATCTCTATAACTGGTAGGTGCTGTTTATAACAATCTGTTCATATGCAGTCAGTGACATCAGACACACTCCTTCACATTCACCTCCCCACCTCCTAGTCTCTGCACTCATCTCTGTGACTGCCAGGTGCAACTCATACTCAGGCACTGATCTCTGAGAGAGAGATACAGTTCCAAATTTGATGCTTCCCTAGGCAGCAACAAGGTCCTGCCAGCTGTTTCAAGTGTAGTCTAGGTTTCAGGAGATGCTCATCCTCCTTTACTCCTAGCCCCTGTACTAATCTTTACAATTGGTAGGCGCCATTTTTAGAAACCCATTTATAGAGACCTGTATAGAGACCCTCAGTTAATGGACTGCTAAGCAAATAAGTTACATTCCTAAGAAATGACAGACCAAAACAAACAGTTGGGCGGCAGTTTTTCCTGGGGAACAAATCTGCCTAAAGTGGGGTGGCTGGGAAGTGGCCAGCTGAATCCTCAGGCTGGAATTTCATAAGGGTTTAGTCTAGGGAATGTGGTTTCCATTGTGGTGCAAAATGGAAGATATGGAGACAAAGCACTATGGTGCAAGATGAATAAAAGAATATGGTGCTGAATAATAGAGAGCAAGTGGGAAGACAAATGGGAAGAATGACAAATAGGGTGCTGTGCAGAGTTTTTGGAATGACAAACAGGATTTAATAGGAGAAACAAGAAGAAACATGACACAGTACATAGCGACATGCAGTCATATAGGGATCATGAGGAATGACACAAGGGACAGAGGAGCCGAGAAAATCTTTGAATTTACAATTATAGTTGTAAAAAAATTAAAACTCTTTATCTGAAAATGTTTGGTTCAAAGAAACAACAAAAAACAAGGAGATTCTTTAAATTAAAAACCTCTGGTTTAAAATATTATTTAAAGTGCAGATAATTTCCACAAATTAAAAGCCTCCAGATTAAGAAATCACTAAAGGTGCTTATAATTTCCACAAATTAAAAACCTCCTGATAAAGATATCAGTAATGGCATTTCAAATTCCACCACACCACTCAGCACTAGGAAATGATAAGCTAAGGTGCACTGTTTCCAGACAAGTATGGACAGACAGAAAGCTAGTCAACTAACACATATTCATACGAAAAGAAACAAACAGAGTATCGTGTTATCCTAAATCACAAACACATCAATTAGTAAACCACAACAACAATGATCACACAATGTCAGAACTGTGCCTTAATCTCTAATAAAGTGTCTAGAAGAGTTCGGTCAAGTATCCGGGTATAAAATTAATATCTCAAAAACCCAAATGTTCCTAATGAACACGCAAAACATACCCAAACAAGAAATCCTAGAGATTACTCCGTTTCAAATAAATAATGCCCAAATAAAATATTTAGAAATTAACCAGACCAAAAATACCCACCTACTATACAAAAGTAATTACTTACTTCTATTGGAAGAATGCAAAAGATTGAGAGATGCGTGGACCTCCCTCCTATGTTCCTGGATGGGGAAAATAAACTTAATAAAAATGTTCATCTTACCCAAACTATTATACATAATAATGGCACTACCTATAAGAGTTTCCAATGAATTCTTTAATGCCCTTAATGAAATAATTTTTAGTATAATATGGAAAAAAAAGAAACCATGTATCAGAGGGTCTATTTTATTCACCCCTACAGACTGTGGAGGTCTGAGCCTACCTAACTTTAAAGCATATTATTGGGCATCAATTCTTAGAGGTGCTAAAATGTGGTTTGACTCAACAAAAGTCCCACAATGGATAGAACTAGGGAGACACATATTTAATATACCTAAATTTAAGGATATCTTTCAGGAATTGTCCATGCTTTTATTACCTACACCCCTTTGCTGATCCAATGATGAAAATCTGGAAAATTTGTCAGCACAAACTGGAAATTAGACAAGGAATAACTCCACTTACTCCACTAATTTGTAAAAAATCATCACTTAACAAAAAGGGAGGAGAAATGCTTCAACATTGGCAGAGCAAAGGCTTAATAAGCCAAGCTAGAAATATATTTGTGGGATATGATCTTATGACACTAGATACCATCCAGACTCGGACAAAGAGTAAAGCGGACCAATGGCTATATTGCAAAATACACAGCTACCTCAATCACCCACATAATAGGAAAGAATTCCAGAGAACACTACATCCATTAGAAGCGATCTTACTCTTAGGTGGTTCAAAAAAGGGTATAATATCCAGAATTTACCAGACAGTGAAAACTATCTTAAGCCCTCCAGATGCTGGATACTTAGACACTTGGGGAGATGATTTACATTTCATGATAACTAAGGACAAAATGACACAAATCTGGACACATATGAACAAATGTGCCAAATCCTTGATGGTCAGAGAGCCACAGGTCAAATGTATGCTCAGATTCTATCTAACACCTGAGAGAATTGCGCAAATGAATAAAACATATAGCCCATTATACTGGAGAGGATGTGGGGAGAATGGTAACTATCTGCACTGCTGGTGGAGATGTATGTGTAAAGGATGGTGGAGTCGTTTTGGAGACAAATTTGGAAAATAATTGAAAAAGCCACTGAACTCTCACTACCATTTGATCCAAAGATTGCCCTACTGGGCATATTGCCCGCAGAGCTAAGGAAGAACTTAAAGGGACCTACCTGTAAGGCGATGATTCTTGCAGCTATTCACATCATCCTCAGCAGTTGGAAATCCATGAAAGAACCTGCAATGGAAGACTGTCTACAAAGGTTATGGTTTGTGCTTTCTATGGATAGAATTGAAGCGGTATCCATGACTCATTGGAGGAGTTCTAAGCAACTTGGTCACCCTGTTGGACTATAATTATGGAACATATTGATACTGACTCTCAACCACTTTCAATTAAGCTTCAATCAGTTTGAAGGATTTGGTGAACCTGGGAACAACCAATGACACAGTTGCTGGTTCTATAAGACCAGATAGAAACGCATATAGAGAGGTATAGGCGTAGGCTAGGACACACCTGCATCCCACCTGTATATTTGGAGTTATTGGGAGGGGTGGGGTTGTTGTTGTTTTTCCTCCTTGAAATGTAATTTCTTCTTTCTTTATTCCAGATTAAATTTGTCACTTGGGACACACATATATGTTTTCATGTTCATTTTAAATGTGATACTTTTGTATAAAATCTTTATTTCTGTTATATAATTTGCCTTAAAAAAATTAAAAATATTATTAAAAATAATAATAATTTAAAAAAACAACTGTGCCTTAATCTCCATCCCAGAAAGAAGACTCTTATAAGAAGATGACTGCTCACACGATGACCTCATGACCATTTGGAATTCAATGTTGCTGGAGGCCATCAACTGTGTGGCTCCCAGGCATCCACTCCCAAACTGCCAACAACGCAGTCCCAATGGTATATGGAGGAATTTCGGTGGATGAAGTGGGAAGGACAGCGGTTAGCGTGACAGTGAAATTGCTCAAATCCACCACAGTTTTGCCGCAACATTTTTAGCAGTAGCTGAGCCAGAGGCAGTAGAAGCCCTGTCTTGTCCTGTTTTGTTGGATGAATTTCAGGATGTGTCACCCTCAGATGTGGGGGATGCTCTTAGGACGGTTCAAGTCACTTATTTATTATTATTATTATTATTATTATTTATTATTAGCATTAGCATTAGCATTAGCATTAGCATTAGCATTTGCATTTATATAGCGCAAGCAATGTACCTGGTGCTTTACAGAAAATAAGATAGACACGGTCCCTTTCCGAGAGAGCCATGCCTGTCCTGGATGGTTAAGGCTAGCCAGGAGACATTAGGGTCATTGCTGGTGGGGATTGTCAATGCCCTTGGGGAGGGCAGGGTGCCGGATTGTCTCAAGGAGGCTGTGGTGCGGCCCCTGATCAAGAAACCTGGACATTGTCATCCTGGCTAGCTATCGGACGGTCTCTAACCTTCCCTTTTTAGGGAAGGTTATTGAACGGGTGGTGGCTCAGCAGCTGCAGGAGCATCTGGACTGGGTCAATATTCTTGATCCCTTGCAGTCTGGTTTTCATCCTGGTTATGGCACGGAGACTGCACTTGTGGCCTTGGTTGATAACCTCTCCTGTGAGTTGGACCAGGGTCGTTTGACCCTGTTGATCTTGTTAGATCTCTCGGCTGTGTTTGATACCGTTAACCACGAGTTGTTGGTGACTCGGCTGCGGGACCAGGCAGGGATTGGTGGGACTATTCTTGAATGGTTCTGCTCTTTCCTGGCTGGGAGAACCCAGCGTGTGGTCCTGGGTGATTTTTCATTTTCTCCCCAGGGTCTCACGTGTGGGGTCCCGCAGGGTTTCATCTTGTCCCCTCGCTTGTTCAATGTGTATATGCAGCCTTTGGGGGAGGTTGTCAGGGAGTTTGGCATATGGTGTCATCAGATTGCTGATGACACCCAACTGTATCTCTCATCTTCATCAGACTCAGACCCGGCAGTCTCGGTGCTTACCCAGTGTTTGGTGGCTGTGGGGAATTGGATGAGGGCAAGCCACCTGAAGTTAAACCCCGACAAGACGGAGGTGATGATTATGGGGAAAACTGAGGGTGTGGTGACCCCCATCATTGATGGGGTCCATTCTCCCCTGGTATCTCAGGTTCTGAGTCTGGGGGTGCTTCTGGATCTGCAGCTCTGCCTGAATGTCCAGGTAGCAGCTGTGGTGAAGGGGGCATTCCTCCAGTTACATCTGGTATGTCGACTTCGGTCGTATGTCTTGGACTCTAATCTGGCCATGATTGTCCATGTTTTTATTACCTTGAGACTGGACTACTGTAACGCACTCTACGTGGGACTACCCTTGGTGCTGGTTCGGGGACTGCAGCTGGTGTAGAACGCAGCGGCTCGTCTTCTAACGGGGATGGGTCGATGTGAGCACATTACGCCGGTGCTTCGTTCTCTGTACTGGCTGCCAATAGTTTTCCAGGCCCACATCAAGGTGTTGGTGTTGACCTTTAAAGCCCTAAACATCTTTGGCCCCACCTACCTGCAGGACCACCTCACCCTCTGGGTCCCTGTAGTCAGCAAGGGGTGCCCTCCTTGGGGTCTCCCGGGTTTCTCGGGTGTCAACCTTGAGGAGGGCGTTCTCTCTGGCTGCGCCACAGCTGTGGAACTCCCTTCCATTGAAGGTCTGCTTGACCACCAACCTCCCCTCTTTCCGTAGACAATGTAAGACCTGGCTGTTCCACCATGCCTTTTCTGAGGGAGATGGGGTAGGTGGGGTGGGTTAGGGAAGGGTAGGGGGTTAAATTGTTTTTTATTCTATTTTAATTGTATTTGATATTTGTTTTAATTTGTTTTTAACATGTTGTTAGCCACTCCGAGATGCTTTTAGCAGGAGAGGGTGGCATACAAATATTATTATAAATATATAAATAAATAAAATTATAGTACTGTTATTGTTATACAGGCACGGGTTCTTTAGGGAGAGCTAGTGGCCTTTATTGCTCTTTCAGTGGACCATATAGAAAAGCAAATAGATCTTAGCTGCAAATGTTGTATGGTGTTTCATTTTAATTTACCTCTATGGCTTTTGTAATATAAACTAATGTAATTGTAAAGTTCTGCTACATTATGCTTACCCTTAATTCCTGTAATTCTTTCACTCATGCTTATATAATGTGTGGGTACATCTGAATGGAATTGCAGCTCTGTGTTCCAAGAGTGACTCAGAATTAAATATGATTCATTCACAAAACCTATCTATGGTTCCTACCAATTAACACTGAAAGGCTGTGTTTGGGACACAGGACCATGCAGACAAGAACAGAGAATCCATCTGCTGTCACTTCAATGCATTACCATTTTGCTTTTAGGATATGCACAATTATTTCTGGTATGCCCTGCATCCCATGTCATTGCTTCCTGGTATGCCCTGTGTCCCAAGAACAAGAAGGAGATGAACTGTTATTTCATGTCCTGGCAGGACAGTGACCCATTCTTTCTGGGACGGATGTTAAGGCACCGTTCTGACACTGTGTGATCATTGTTGTGGTGGTTTACTAATTCATGTGTTTGTGATTTAGGATAGTACAATATTCTGTTTGTTTCTTTTTCTATGAATATGTGTTAGTTGGCTAGCTTTCAGTCTACACTTGTCCGGGAACAGTGTGTCTTAGTTTATAATTTCCTAGAGTTGTGTGGCATGGTAGAATTTGACTGATACCTTAATCAGGAAGTTTTTTATTTGTGGAAATTATAAACACCTTTAGTGATTTCTGGAGGTTTTTAATTTGTGGAAATTATCTGTGCCTTAACTAATATCATAACCCAGAAGTTTTTAATTTAGGGATATTATTTACACTGAACTTTATTGTCATATGCAAGCTGTGAATATTCAGATGAGCACCGGTGCTTGCCATTAAGCACATTAAATTATTTGCATGGAGTTATGCAATGTAAAACCTGGAAACTATGCATCCATCATCGTCTCTATACCTTTGATATCTGTGACATGATTTGAGATATGGAGACACAAACCATCAGCTTGTTTTGTGCCATTGGCAGGGTCCCAAGTTAAACATGGCACCGTGATTCATCGTTTTTCTTGTGGAAAACAGGGTAATTCCTGCAGAATTTCCCTTTCTGGTGCATGCAAACCAAACAGGGGCTTGTGTGTCCTGGGCAACTTGCCACTGCCTGCTCAGTCTTATTGCTGCCACTTGCCTGAAGAGGACGTTGCTGCACCACCTGTCTGCTCCTGCTGATGCCAAAGGACCACCTCCTCCTCCTGCCACCGGAAACCGCCACTCACCTGCTTCTCCTGATGCTGCCCACTGAAGAGCCACTGCCATCACTGGTGAGTTAGAGTGTAAGGGGCAGGGGGGGATGCGCACTGGTCCCTACATGATGTGGCTTGTGAGGGGAGGATTTTCCCTGGGCCCAGTGGCCTGGGGTGAGGGGGGGATTGCCCACTGTTCTCTCTGCATTACTATGAGTTTGGGGGTAAAGAGGGTGTTGCATTATGGGCTTGGTGGAAAACTCCCTACTCAGAAAACCTGCTGAGCCCATTTTTTAATTCTCTTTTTTCCAGGAAACTGATTGCTTTGTTGCAAAAGATACTGCACACAAAGCTTTAAAAACCAGTGCTCAGGCATGCTTCAGAGTTTCTTAAGTATGTGCATGCTGAAGGTGGAAAGCTTTTCTGTACATTCAACAGTGTGGTCCTGGACCATACTAGGAGATCTGCTGTGGTTGATCACCTCAAATGCAAGTTGCATCTCAAGAGGAAAGCAATATTTGAAGATAGCAGAGATCACAAGAGGCAGAAAACACTCACAACTTCTATACAACGTTAAACCGATGCCAGGCTATTAAGAATCAAAGTTGCCCAAGAATTTACGAAGATGTGTCTGGAAGCTAATATTCCTCTTCAGAAGGCAGACCACCCCCCATGCAAACCTTTCTTCCGTGGTTTGTGAAAAATGGTGGTGCAATTGTCGCTGCACCCCAGAAGAAGGCAAGGACACCAGGATCGGATTAGAAAGGTCACATTCTTTAATTCCAATTGTAATCAGCATTATCAACTCAAAACTGGGTCCAGTGGATCACACAGGCAAGCAGTCATAACAAGAGGGCAGCCTGATGTACCCTCAGGTGCTGTCCCTTGCTAAACTATCTAAAACTATAACTTCACCCTCCCAAACCGTGTAGCTTGGGTATGGTAATTCAAATATCTTTTAAGGACCATGAGGCAGAGAAGGAATGAGACCCCTGAGTCCCCATGACCACTCCTGTCTTCTGTGATTCTCAAGAGCCAACCTCCCCAGACAGTTTACTAGCATTTGGCCTTGACCTGGCCTTGGTGTAGCTCACAGTTCCCTCTTTTCATAAGATGTCCCCTCAACACATAAGTAATTCTAAATACAAACATCAACATTAAATACCACTGGACCCCACCACAGAAGGCCATCAGCTTCATGCTTTGATGGCCTTTGCCCCACCTGCTCTCAACTCGCATTTCTCAAAACGTCAACTAGCTTATTATACAAAACTCCTAGGTATAACTCCAACCCTGCCTCTAATAAATGGATGTCATCTCACCAGTATACTCCAGATAATTATGGCAGATGCCTTCATGGGCAATGAGAATACCACCGCAGCATTCAATCAGTTTTGCCACCTCCCCACTGGTCTTCCTTCAAGCCCTATCTACCCTCCCGGGGTGGACAGCATAGAATCACACTCTGCATTTAAGCATATGTGATCATAAGACCATGATGCGGGGGAACAGCTAGTGGGCTGCCAACAAATCCCTTTTTATCATTAAAATTAAGTGCAAGCTCATAACCTTAGGCAGGTTATTTTCCCCAAGGTGTACAACTAATATATCCAGCTGAGATGCATTTGAGTGGAGCCAGGGCAACAGCTGCTTCCAGTGCATGCCACATTTCACTTTCCACATGATCTCAGCGGATTCACTGAGACTCAATGGCAATCCCCAATGGGTTCTCTCAGCAGTCTTGGCAGCCCAATGCATGATGATGTGTTCAATTATCCAAATGCTTTTACACGACCTCCCTCTCTCACCTCCTGTGAGTAAAATTAACAAACAATCATTAATAAATTATCCCTGTTAATCCTGACCACATTTATTGTGGGGGTTGCTTAACATATGACTGGAATAACCCCGACTTCAATGTCCCACCCTCTTGACTTCGTTGTAAGACATGCCCAGCTAACCGATCCATGCAAAGCAGAAGCTGCGCTGGTCAAACAGCTTCATTCCCAATATGGAATGAATGGGAACCATAATTCCCCATTAGTAGCTTCAATACCCTTAGGCATGCTCTAAAAAATGCCATAACTAATGCCTTGTGAGGTAGGTCCCATCAGTATGTTTGAATCAGAGGGTGGAATTTAAGATAATGCTGGGTTGTCTATACCAGGCCAGAGTGCTACCTTCCCTACCTGGCCATGGGATACTAACTGACCCTTTGCTCTCTGGTCTATTTTGGATGACCAGATTGGTATAGTTACACTGTCTGGCTTGCAAGAGATATTGCCCCTCTTCAACACCCGGCCAGACTGCTATAACCTAGACCCTATAACCCACACTGTTGCTCTGTGCTCCCACTGCAACAATGAGGTGTGGCGTGGGAGACAGAGCAGTACCTCCGCTCTCAGCAGCCACCTTTCCAGGGCCCATGGAAAGGGGGAGAGAGTGGGCAGGTGGTAGGCAGCAGGACCAGCAAGGGGAGAAAGCTGCACCTGCTAGGTGAAGGAAGAGGAGGAGGTCCTCATCCTCCTCTTCAGCCCAGCAGCAGAGATGGAGACTGGCCCTACGCAGACTGAGGAGGAGTTGCCCATGCCCTCAGAGCTGCATAGCCTGACTCGTGCCATCAAGTCTGGGCATGCAGCTCTTGACCAACTGTCCCAGGCATGTGACTCCTTTATGGAGCAGTATCGTGCCCTGGGACATCATCAGGCAGCAAATGCAGCTACTGTGCCTAAATGAGACAGACACGGGAGGCCAACTGTGCATTCTACCAGGCCCGGATAGGACACAACAGAGGGGTAGCCCGGTGCTTGAATGTTGTGTGGGCTGGTGGCGTGGAGGTTCCCCCACTGCCAGACCTCCACCACTACCACCCAGGATTCTCCCCTATCCCAGGGTTCCCCAAGGGTTACCTGCACTGGGGACCCTGATGAGGGATCTGTTGCTGCTATGGAGGATGTCAGTCCCACCTCCCCGTCCTCTCCCACCTCATCAAAGACTGCCAGATGGGGTGATGAGGGTTTCTTCTTGCCCTCAGATGCTGTCTCCTCTGACTTTGGGTTAGTTTATGTAGGTAGTTCTTAGTAGTACTTTAGTTAAGGTAGCGATAGTTAAATAGAATTAGATAGGTAGTTAGGTTCTGTGTTATAGTTGGATAGGACAGTTAATAAGTAATAATAACCAACAACAAATAATTAATAATTAATAATTAATATAATACAAACTCCTCTCATGTCATGTACAGTCTCAAAAACTCTTCATGGCGTCATCATTAACAGAGAGAAAACCAAAGCGAGTCCCTGCTTGGTCCCCCTGTGCCCCCCCTCAGCCTAGGCTAGGAGGACTATCTGCATTAGCCACTCTGGCACAGCCGCACAATGTACATGATCTCTAGGGATGGGCGACCACGGTTTGGAAGTTCAGAGTTCAGACTGAACTCGACCAGTTCGGTCGACCGAACCGAACTTCTGAACCGAACTCAATTTTCCAACTGAACTGAACCAAATTTCCGAACTTGGCTCTGTTTGCCCATCCCTAAAATATAATATTCCATTTAGTTCAATGGGGTTTGAATTTCTTAACTTTGTTTGGAAGTTCGGAGTTCGGACCGAACTCAAACTTCCGAACCGAACCAAATTTCCAAACTGAACCAAATTTCCGAACTCAGTTCTGTTTGCCCATCCCTAATGATCTCATTTGATATGCTACATGCAGCAGCTAGAGAGTGCTCCACTCTGGGCAGTGGCAGTGTGTGATCTGATGAGAGATATGCTACTTTAAATTCCTCTCTCCTCTGAAATGGGGCACCCACCCAGCATCAGCATACAGCAGAGAAATGCATGCAGTTAAGTACTACTGTCTACTGCCACACCAGGCAGGGGCAGTGTGTGATCTTACATATGCTACCCAATTACTCCTTCCCCCTCTATTAGTCACCATGGGGCACCTAGCAGCAGTCAGTCAAGAAATGATGGATGCAGCTTGCAATGCCACTCTGGGCAGGGGCAGTAGGTGATCTTGGATATGGTACCTAGTACTTATTCCTCCCCACTCTATCAGTCACCATGGGATACCTAGGACAGCCAGCCAGCCAAGAAATGATGAACGAAGCTTGCAGTGCCACTCTGGGCAGGGGCAGTGGGTGATCTGATGAGAGATATTCTACTTAAAACTCCTCCCTCCTCTGAATAAGGACACCCAGCAGTAGCAGGCAACCAGAACTAAGCTAGGCTTGTGCAGTTAATGATCTTCCTCAAAGGAAGGCAAAAAACTACAACAGAGGTCCAAAACCCCCTAAATTAGTTGGGTGAAAGAAAGGACTTTGTTGTTAAAAAATTCCTTCCTGACTCCAAAGAACGGTTGTCAGACAATCATCCCTGAGGGAAAAGCCAGTGCTTTCTACTTTCAAATTAAGTCAATCATTCAGTTTAGAAAAAGCTCAAACTTTAAAGAACAGGAACACAAGAGTGAGTGCATCCATCCTTCAGTCCACTACATCTCTCAATCATTCTACAAATCTGCAACACAGAAGAGACACAAAAAACAAACTATTAGAATTAGAATAAAACAGCACAAAAAACCCAATATAAAGCACAGTATCATTTTATTATACTACTCTTAAATTAACTGTAGTTAACTACTTCTAAACAACAGCAGCACCAACAATTTTAGAAACTCAACCTTACAACAGTAATAAAACATTAAAGTAAATGCAATTCTGGAACTACAGTACAGTAAGACTAACAATTTAAGTTAACAAACCAGCCACAGTCAATTATAGCAGTGATCCATCATCCTCACAACACCACCCACACTACTCTAACCTCACAGAGTGACTTATCTTTTTAATGTGGGGCTTCCTCTGCAGGCTGGTCTCTGTCCTTGCACTTGCAGCTGCCAGCAACGCTTCCCTCTGCCTTGTGTGCCATTACGTGATGCCTTTCGGTTTTGCGGTTGGTGGTGGTGGTCCTGCAGTGCCATCAGTCTTCCTTCCTCTCTGTGTGCTGTCCCTATAGCCAGGGGCTGCAGACTGTCCTCCTCACACTTGCCAAAGCCAGCAGCAAGGCCAGTCTCCACCTTGTCTATTGTGAGTTCAGTTGGTGGCGGTGTCTTCTTTTCCTATTTGCTTTGGTTTAGCCTCCATGTTTGTTAGCATTGGTCTCCCTTTTATTTATTTATTTATTTATTTATTGGCCGCCCCCTATGGTTACGGCATCCCAGGGCGACTCACAACAAGTAAAACAATAATAAAACAGATAAAAACATCATCAAATATAGGTGATTAACCCCCACACACCAAAATCCCCCCCCTCTACCCTCCCCTCCCACCCTCCCCTCCGAAGGCCTGGGAGAACAGCCAGGTCTTACAGGCTCGGCGAAAAGCCATCAGACCCAGGGCCAGGTGAGCTTCCTCCGGGAGTGATTCCAGAGTCATGGCCCAGCCACCGAGAACGCCCTCTCCATTGTGGCCCCTGTTTAACACGGGGGACCTCCAGGAAGGCGCCCCCGGCAGACCACACAGATCACCCTGAGGTGCGGAAGGTGAGGCAGTCCCTAAGGTATGAGGGGTCCAGACCATATAGAACTTTATAGATAACACCAGCACCTTGAATTTGGCCCGGTACACTATAGGCAGCCAGTGCAGCATGCGGAGCACAGGTGTTATATGCTCC
>QEPC01001706.1:557445-592116 GCA_003113815.1 Sphenodon punctatus | reverse complement strand
GCTGGCTGGCACGTGCAAATCCTGCCCTCCTTGGGGTGCTTGGGATTGCAACTAGGAAGGCCCTGGCTGGCACGTGCAAATCCTGCCCTACTTGGGGTGCTAAGGATGGTGACGGGAGATGTGACCCTGGCTGGAGGAAAGACCCTGCCCTTATTTGGGGGTGCGTAGGTAATGGGATGGCAACTGGAGAGGGGAGACCCTTGCTAGCCTAGCACATGTTTGGGTGGGGGTGCCAGAGCCCCCCATACTACAGTACCCTCTCTCTCTGTGGCAGACATCCGCTGCCACCTGCTGATGCCCACTGTTTGTGCCTGACTGATGCCCACCACCCATGCACCCACCCGCACACCAGTGAGCTCACTCTAACGGATAGAGCCTTTCTTGTCCTCAAAGTAAAAAAAAGTTTACAAACCTGGCAGCACCCCCATAGCCTGCTGCTTCCTCCTCATCCGAGGAGTAAGTCACCAGTGCCATGGGAGGTGTAGTAGTAGGGGCAGTGGCCTCGACCGCCTCCTCCTCCTCCTCCTCCTCCTCCTCCTTGAGTGGCAAGTTGGCCCCCAGGCGGGGGATCAACTCTACAGCCTTCTTCATTTTAAAAAAAATATTATTTTTAAACAAACACTCAGTCACTCACATCAAAAACAGTCACCCACAACACACACCAACCACCCAAACACACAGCACAGCCAAACCCAACACAATCACAGCCAAAACACACAAACCGAGCAGCCACTGAGTCAAACACACACTTGCCACCCAGCTCCGCACGCACTCGAATTTCCGGTTTCCGGTGTGACTTCCGGCTCTCACATTATTTTTTCAGCTGAACGGCCAAACCTGAACCAAACGGCCGAGCCGAACGGCTGAATCCAAACCCAGCGAATCGCCGAACGCACGAATCTGAATGCACAAACCGAACGCGGCCGAACCGAATGGCCAAACCTGAACTGCGGTCTGTTCGCCCATCCCTAGTGCCTTCCAGTCCCCGGTTGCCAGCCCCACTGTGAGCTCCTGCCTCTGCCCTGGTGCTGTGGTCCACTGCCTGTTCCCTCCTTGATGTCCTGGTTGTGCTGCTTTGCTGCCAGCTTCCCGGGGTACCGCTGCCCCTGCCTGTGGCACCGGGCCCCCTCCGGGGCCCCCCTGCCTGCCCCTGCAACTGGTTCTCCCCTCCATGGCTGCCATCTCCGGTGTCCGGGTCCAGCTCTCCGACCCGCCCCCCAGCTCCCCTGGGTGCTGCTGACCATCCTCGGATGTCTGCGCTCCCTTCTGCGCCCCTGCCCCCCACTTGGGTGCCTGTGTGACCTCGGGTGTCTGGGGTCCCCGGACTGCACCTCCCAGCTTCTGAGGAGGAGGGGGGAGGGTTGTGACATTGGACCGGCTGCATGGCCCCAGCTCTCCTGCCTCCCCTCCAGGGCACCCTCGCCGGTGCTTGGGGTGCGTGTGTGCCTCCTGGACCATTCCCAGACCACTCCCTGTTCTGTGTGGCCTCCCACTGTGCCTGTGCCCCGACCTTCTGGGTCCCCCCCATTCCGGGACTGCCTGTGTTGCTCAGGGGTCGCCTGTGTGGACTGTGCTGTTGTTGGGGTTCTTCCTGCTGTTGCCTGTGTCCTGCCCAGCCCCTGGGTCATTTCCCCCCCTCTTCCCTGTCCTGTGACCTCCTCCCCGCTCCCCTGTGCCCGTGGTGCTGTGTGTTGTCTGTTCCACTGTGTGCCCCCTTCCCTTCCTTTCCCATGTGGGTATGTGTGCGCCCAGGCATGCATTTGTGCTGTGTGTTCCCCTGTGTCCTCATTGTCTCTGTGCCTGTTGTGTGCGGTACCTCACCGACTCTTCTCCCTCTTCCCCCTCCCTTCCTGTTTCCCTTGTATGGGCATTCTCTTTTGTCCCTTCTGGCTTCGTTTGCCCTCAGCCAGCCATGTCTGTGTCCCGACCCTCCCCGGTGCCTTGTGGGTGTTTTGACTATGGCCGGAAATTGGTGTCACGTCGGTTCTGCTGCCCCAGGCCATGATCTGGTGGCCCAATTCCCTGGCGTGGTCCCACTCCCGTCACGTCTGTTCAGGGCTTTTGTTGACCACGGGGTGTGGTTGCTCAGTTCACCACCGCTGGGAATCCACTGTGGTGACACGGGACCGCGTAACGTCTGAAATCACCCTTTGACAACTGTTTTTCAATACCCATGACAGCCAAGGCCCTTAACTGGTCATTTGTCATGTGGTCCTGAGGTAATTTTTCACTCGTCAAAGGCTTGAGAATGTTCTTTCACATTCAGCAATTGACGCAGGAATACTCACACCAATCACACATCATTTGTGTAGCTCATGGAAGACAAGTTTGTATTTATTCAAAAAAGTTAGAAGTTGTAGCAAACTGTCAATCTTGAACTTCTCCTCTTCTTCATAGTGTTTAATTGCTTTTGGTAAGAGCTTCAGCTTGGTTTCCATACTGTCTATATCACATCCATAATGTTCTGCAAGTGCTTTCAATTTTAAGAAGTCAAGAAAGTTCTCACACTTTGGGTTAAGGCAACTGACACCAATAAGAACAGATTTATTTTCAGAAAATCTTCTTTGAAGCTCTCCAGTTATTCTATCAAGCACTGGCAAAAAGACGTGTTTTCTGAAGTCTTCTATCTGTAAAAGGGTTTGTCCTCCACTTGACACTTCTTCAGTCAAAATTTATTCTTGAAGTCTTTTAGGAAGCTTCCGTACACGACAGTGAACTTCAGACTTAACTTCAGACTTAAAATCATTGTCTAAAGCTATGGTACTGGCTTCACTCCATATTTCACCAAATGACTCTTCTGAATGATCTCTTATGTTAAGAAATTCACTGGTAAGGGCATTTACAGTTAAGCATGCCTGAGACAAGTCAAACTCAACTGCTTGCAAAAAGTCAGATACAACTTTAAGCAGCTGAAGAATTTTTGTGAACATGCAAAGAAGGACAATAACGTCAAAGTCTAATACTGATAAAAGATCTCTTGCACCCAGTGCCCTGTCACCTCTTGACCTATCTTGTGATAGTACAGTAAGTGTCAGAAGAATGGCTGGAAGTGTCTTTTTCACAGCATTACAAGCAGAAGCGTGGCATGCCCATCAAGTGTCACAGAGCTTCTTTAATTCCAAGACTTTATTTTGGGGTTCTAGTTTCTTCTGAATGGCTATGAATTTGGCGTGGGTAGCTGATCCAGAGACAAAAGTGTACAGTTTGTCCAGGATACTGAAAAAAATTAGTGCATGTGTATTTCCTTTGCATACATCAACAACAACTAAATTGAGACTGTGATTGAAACAATGAACATACAATGCTTGAGGTACTTCTTCTCGTAGAAGAACTTGCACACCATTAAGATTTCCACTCATTACATTTGCACCATCATAGGTCTGGGCTATACAGTTCTGTATATCAATACCACACTGTGACAATGTGCTCTTTATGAAGTGAAGGAGAGACTTTGCATCAAGTGACTCTGCAGAATGAAAACCAAGAAATCTTTCATATACAGTGCCTTGCAAACAGGACCTCAGTACAACTGACACTTGTTCCACTTTGCTAATGTCTTTAGTTTCATCAACCGTTATAGAGAAAACATTAGCCTCTTTCACTTCCTGGCCTATGCATTCAAGTGCCATTTTTGACATAACATGAATGATTTCATTTTGTATTGATGAGTGGGTGTATTTTGCATTACGTGGTCCACTTTCAATTTTCTTTCTTACTACATCATTGTATTTGGATATTAAAGTCAGGAGCTCCAAAAAGTTGCCCTTGTCAGCACTGCTTTTACTCTCATCTTTTCCTCTTTGAGCAATCCCACAGACTGCAGTGAGTCTCAGAATATTATTATTATTATTATTATTATTATTATTATTATTATTATTATTCTTCGCATTAGCATTAGCATTAGCATTAGCATTAGCATTATTAGTATTAATATTATTAGCATTTGTATACCATTAGCAATGTACCTGACGCTTTATAGAGAACAAGATAGGCACGGTCCCTGTTCAAGAGCTTACAATCTAAAGACAGGGGGAGGGGAGACAGGGAAGGGGGAACAGAATGAGAGAGAAGGGATGCAACAATCATGAGGATACGAGAACTCAGGTACATGTTCTTGGCTTGGTTACAGTACATTGGGAGTTTGTAGATAACAGGTGGGGGATAATCCTGGGTGGGAATGATTAGCAGGAGTTAGGAAGGACGGAGCGGAGTGGAATAGGTGGGTTTTGAGGAGGGAGTTGAAGGTACAAAGGGAGGGGGCAAGGCGGATGTGGGCAGGGCGGGAGAAGGGACAAAGGTGGTTGGGGAAGCAGGGGAGGTGTGGGAGGGGATAGAAGAGGAGCGGAGTGCTCGAACAGGAGTTTGGAGGGAGATCAGGGCAGAGAGGTAGGGAGGAGTGAGGTTATGAAGGGCTTTGTAGGTGAAGACGAGGAGCTTGTGCAGAATACGCTCAGGAATGGGAAGCCAGTGGAGAAGGGAGAGGAGATGCTGCACATGGTCAAAGCGACGGGCTAGGTGGATGATCTTGGCAGCAGAAGTTTGAAGAGAGATGAGGGAAGAAAAGTGAGAGCAGGGAAGGCCAGCGAGGAGGAGGTTACAATAGTCAAGGCGTGAGATAATTAGGGCATGGATGAGAGTTTTGGCAGAGGAGACAGACAGAAAAGGGTGGATCTTAACAATGTTGTGGAGTGAGAAGTGGCAGGAGTTAGCCACGGAGTCAATGTAGGGTTTGAAGGTAAGGTGCAAGTCAAAAATGAAGTCCAAGCTACGGGCTTGGGGGACAGGGAGAATGGAAACCCCGTCAATGGCAATTGACAGGGAAAAGGGAGAGGAAAGATTAGGAAGGGGAAGATAAGGAGTTCAGTTTTCACTGTGTTCAGTTTGAGTTGGCGTTGAGACGTCCAGACGGAGATATCAGAGACAGTTGGTGAGACGAGCTTGAACAGAGGGGGAGAGGGAAGGAGTGGAGAGATAGAGTTGAGTGTTGTCAGCATATAGGTGATGTTGGAAACTGTGGGAGGCAATGAGTTTGCCATGGGATTGGGTGTAGATAGAGAAGAGGAGAGGGCTAAGGACAGAGCCTTGGGGAACCCCAACAGAGAGGGGTAGGGAGAAGGAGGGGAGAAGTTAGGAAGATGTACACTGAAGGAGCGATCAGAAAGGTAGGAGGAGAACAGAGGACAGAGTCCCAGAATCCCAGGGAGTGAAGCGATTCAAGTAGGATCGAGTGGTCAACAGTGTTAAAGGCAGCCGAGAGATCAAGGAGGACAAGAATAGAGAAAAGACGGTTGGATTTAGCCACAAGAAGATCGTTGGTGATCTTAGCCAGAGTGGTTTCAGTGGAGTGAAGTTCCGGAAGAGTTGGCGGAGAAGAGGTCGAGGCAGCAGGAGTAGACAACACATTCAAGGAGTTTGGAAGGAGCCAGACAGGATGGTAATTAGAGGGTTCTGAGGGATCCAGAGTGGACATTTTGAGGATGGCGGAGACAGTGGCGTGTTTAAAGGTAGAGGGAAAGGTGCCGGTAGAGAGGGAGAGGTTGATGATGTGCAGGAGGGGAGGGGCAACGGTGGAAGCAATGGAGGTCTGGAGGTGGGAGGGGATGGGGTCAAGGGGGCAAGTGGAAGGGTTGGAGGAGGAGAGCAGGGAGGAGATTTCCTCAAGGGAGGTGGGAGGGAAGGAGGACAGGAGAGAGGTGGGGGTACAACTTCAGTGTACATATGATTCTCTTGCACAAAAGCAGAATATGCAGAATATACACTGTGCAATATCACAGGGTCCTGGTGGAATCCCTGAGCTTATCTTATTACCTGGTGGGGTTTTCACTTCCAGTTTCTCTTGATGGTACTGCATCATCACGTTGTCATTTTCCTCTGCCTCTTCATCTAATAAAGACTCTGTCTGATACTGAGTGTTCTTCTACTTCTAATTCTTCTAGAATATCTTCATCATTATCTAAGGTACAGAGTTTGGAGGTATTTTTCTGACACATAGGGCATCTTTACACATAACAAAGATCTGGTGTCAAAACCCCTAAGCACGTGTTTGGTTGTTCTGTGTAAGCACCATAACAATCTCAACACCCATTTGGCCACCCGTTGAACACGCAATGTGAACACCATTGCATCACAAGGACAATTTGCATGTTTCAACTGAACATGTGGCCAATGTTGTGTCTAATGATATTGTGGGGTATTTTAGCAGGTATAACATGGGAAACGAGGCAGCAGCGCTTGCGTGCTGACATCGGGTGGTGAGCAAAACACCGATTTGCTCCAAGATGGGTTGTGTGTCTAAGCAGCGCCACATGGTGAACACAGGGCCAAACTGGTGTTCACATCAAGGTCAAAACACACATTTATGTCTAAATACACCCATAGCCTGTTTCTAGTGTGGAGGACAAGTCTTGTTGAATGCTGGAGCATCTGCTTTTCTTTGAGGCATTTTGTCTCATAAAAAGCTCTGAAATTGTCACTGTTCGTTTGCTTGACATTTTCAAATTTACTCAGAAATTGGTTCAGATTCCTCTTAGAAAATACTGTCTACTTGGATTAGGCCAAACCTTCCAGTCTGTGCTTTCCAGGCTAGTTCTCTTTCTCTTTTCCTGTCAAGACCACATGGCAGGAAAGACTGGGATGGGGAGGGAAGAGAGTTCAGTGCCAGCTAAAACCTGCAGGGGAGATGACACTGCACCTGCACCCCCCTGCGCATGGTCTCACCCAACAGTTTCTGGCCAGGAAAGAAGCTAAGGGATTGGCTTGGCTGGGAAGCTGGAAGAGTCCTCCTTCCTACCTACCTGCACTGGCTTCTGCTTGTTCTGGGCCCGGGTAGAGGAGTGAGTTAATGAGGCTTCTTAAACAACTGAGGCCTTTTAAAATAATCAATTCAAGCTATGAACATGATATACTATGACTGCATTGTCTGACATGTCACACTTTGCTATAAAGTTCCAGCCTCACATGGATGGGGGAGTGGGAAATATTTTGGGGAGAGTGCCCGCTACCCCTTGCTACCCCTTGAAGTCACCCCTGCCCTCCCATGAAATGCAAGCTTTGGCAGCAAGGGGAAGAAGAATTCCTGGACTCCTGCTCACCAATTGATCATTGGGGAGATGGGACGACTCCTTTTCCCACTCCCCTGCAATGCATGGGAACTTACATTGTAGGCAGGAGAGGGAGTGCTCCTGAAAGAGGGCAGGCTCCAGGCAGAAAACAAATTCATTGGGAAATTTTCCTGTGAAAGTTTTTCATTTTGTAATTGCTTTCAGATTCAGCAAATTTGGGGAAGTCTAGTGTTTCATCTCAAAATTTGTCTCTTGGTTAGAAAGTCTACTTATGCCATGCAATCCCTCCTTCTGTCACACAAACCTTTAAGAGGAACACTCATACATATCTTGCACTGCTCCCAAGTACTCACAGGTGCCTACTACAGTACATTTTTTAACCCTGCTTTATTACATGCCACAAACCCCTCTGTTGTTCTCGGATAACCACAAGTCTAAGCAATGATTAAATTGGGATTTGCAATGCTACTTTGGCACACTGCTGCAATTATCCTTGCAACTCTTAGGAAATGCAATTGCTTTTTCTCTTTTAGCATTGCAGTAGAACACACTGGAGTGAGCTGAAATACTACAAACATAAATATTACAGCCATCACTCTGGCTCTCAACTCACCTCTAACAGGTATTCTGTTAGTTCAGAAGATAAACGATTAGTTCTCTGCTCATTTGATCCAGCTAGAATTGGCCATATCTCTGAATACTCTTGGGGTTTGCATCATGCTTCCCTATATCATCTTTTTCCAAGGTTAGCAATAGCCCTGGACTGGCCTCTGCAACCTGGCAGCTAACAGAGTGATCCCCAAGACATTTGTTGTTAGCATGAATCCCATCCCTTCAGTAGACCTGGCACCAGCACTCAACACCCTAAGAGTCACACTATAAATATTCCTAGTTTGTGTGAGCACTCCTGTTGAAGTCAAGCTTTCAACGTCAGTTATTCCTCTCTGTTCTTCTAGTCACTTCCATTACTATCAGCTTTCATTGCGTCTATACTTCAAATAAAAGAAAATAGAGAGGTACGTTAAAGGATAATTGACATGCATGGCCAAGGATGTATCATAGATATCAGTTAACTGCACTCCATCACAGGGACGTCTGTGACTTATGCATTAGAAGATCGCCCTCCTATGTAAGAGATAAATTGGTAGAGACATCCCAAATTATTAGCCAGAGCTAGACAACTGCCATTCAGCTGTCATTGCTGGCGGGTGGCATTTCTCATTCAGCAAAGAGGAGATTTATAGGTAGCTATGATTAGCAGAATATCTTAGCTATGGTAGGTATAATTGCCTCTCACAGCAGGAGGTCCACCTTCAGTACTTTGCGTTTCCCCTTCCCTTCCTCCCCCCCACTTTCTTTAAGCTTGTCAGGTCTTTTTAGCTGTCAGGGAGTAATACCACAGGCAAGGTTGGGAACAACAACTTGGTAACTACTTGTCTACAGCAAGTGCTTTTATATAGTTTATTTATTTATTTATTTATTTATATGTCACTCTTCCCACTGTGGCTCAGGGTGGTTTACAATCCATAAAAATAATAACAATAAAATAATAAAATGCATAGAAAAAAATTGCAGGGTTCATTCTGTCTCCCCTTCTGTTCAAGGTGTATCTGAAGCCATTGGGTGAGGTCATCCAGAGGTCTGGAGTGAGGTGCCATCAATATGCTGATGACAACCAACTTTATTTCTCTTTTTTATTGGACCCAGGTCCCGCAGTCTCAGTGCTTTCTCAGTGCCTAGCTGCTGTTGGGGACTGGATGAGGATGAGCTGGTTGAAGCTGAACCCAGACAAGAGTGAAGAGATGATGGATGGCTCATCTTGTGACATGGAGGGGATTGGGGCCCCTGTTATTGAGGGGGTCCAACCCTGTTATTGAGGGGGTCCAACCCTGTTATTGAGGGGGTCCAGCAATGTGCGGCCGCACAGCCCCACCCTCCACACTCCCACAGCTGCCCTCCCTCCTGGAGACGGGCGGGTGCAGCGGCCAAACTGGCTGCTGAGCCCAATTCCAACCTGGGGTCTGAGCCATGGCCCCAAATCGGCGGCGGTAACAGACATTACCGTCTGCCAATTCCGGGTCTTGGTTCAATTAACCACGCTTGAAAGCGTGGTTATTTTGCTCACCGCCGGTGGTTCACTGTGGTGAACATCTGGCAGTGCGCAAACAGATGTTACAGGACCATCCACCACCATGGGGGATTCACCGTGGTTGAATGTGGTATCATAATGTCTGAAAATACCCTCAGGTTCACTGTCTTCAGGTGCTTCTGGATCCTCTGCTGTGCTTGGATTGTCAGGTTGTGGTGGTGGCCAGGAGTGCCTTTCATCAGCTCCATCTGGTGAGAAGGCTGCGACCTTTTCTTTCTGATTTAGAGCTGGTCATCATCATATATGCTTTCATTACCTTGATTACTGCAACGCGTTCTGTGTGAGGACTGCCCTGTTCAGAAGCTGCAGCTGGTATAGCATGCAGTGGCCCAACTCCTTTTGGGGGTGGGTCAACATGTTCACATTACACCTGTCCTCTATAGTCTCCACTTGTCGCATTGTGTCTCGGTTTCCCCAAAAGGAAAATGCACTTAGTGGTCCAGGCCTGATATGATCTGGTCTGGATATAGGGCACTCCTTTCCAATATGTGGAATTTGAGTTTACACTTTGCTAATAAGTCAGACAGCTCAGCAAAGTATAGTAAAGACCAATTCATTTATATAAATGAGGCTATGAGACTTATGAATATTATAAAATATGAAGCAATAGTTTACTTAAGTTCAAATAAAGACATAGTACAAAAGAAACAGTGTCAGTTAAAAGTACATGACTTAGAAAGACATTTCTGTTCAGAGAACAGCTCTGTTACAAATTCAAAGATCTTAACATCTATAAGATATAACATATGCTCTAAGTATTATTGCTATGGTTGACTCAATGCATCATATAGGATATAACATATTACCCAGTCCTTTCCCCATTCTGCCAGATGAAAGAAGTGAGAGAAGCTTCAGGAAAGGAAGCTTTCTGAAAAATCCATCTTTCCTCTCTCTTCTTATAGAATGAAAGATGCTTGGAGGTTAGCTAAAAAGGACGTCAGATCAAGACTGCTGACAGGGAGGAGTTTTTCTCAAAATACATAGTAAGAAGCCTGTTGATACATACTAAACAAGTTGCTATTATAAGATAGGATTAACAATGAGTATACTCCAAACAAACAAGGCCTTTTCCTGCCCTGCCTGAGAGTCACGTATCTTGAGACTAGTCAACAGAAACTGTTAATTTCATTAAGAGACATGGGGTATTTTCAGATGTTACGAGATCACGCTCAACCACGGTGAATCCCCATATGGTGATCGTGATCCCGTAACATCTGTTGGGGGGAACGGAAGCTCCCCCCCAGATGTTCACCCCCGTGAATCATGGTGGGGAATTACATTCAACACGCAAACGGAGGTCCTGGCCGGACCATCTCCATTTGCGTGTTGAATGCGATTCCCCCCAGTGATCAAGGAGACCGTAACATCTGTCCTCCTACCACGGCCCGGAATCAGAGGTGGGATTGCGGGCTGTGGTCAATGTGGGCTGGTGCTGTGGTCGCATTGGCCGCGGCAGCCTCCCGTCTTCCAAGTGGGCAGGCGGCCTAGGGAGCATGGAGCAGCGAGGCTGTGCGGCCGCATGTTGTGCTGCACAGCCCCCCCCCCGGATTCCCCGCCGGGAGAGGCCAACATGTCTGTTGGCATTACATGTTGGCCCCGGCGGGCAATCAGTACGGTGTTTCTGTGGTGGGGTGAATTGGGCCCCGTCACGCCTGAAAATACCCAGACTTGATTATATCATCTATTCCAGTATACAGGCTGATTTTCCAGTATCTGGTCAAGAGTTCAGTAGAGAAGTCACTATATAGGACAGCTCATTTAAGAAGTCATCATACAGAGAGGCTAATTCTGATTTCCAATATATTGAAACACAGACTGCCAAACATATATGCCTATATACAAGATACATGACACACTGGCTTCCTATAGTTTTCTGGGCACAATTCAAGGTGCTGGTTTTGACCTTTAAAGCCCTAAACAGCTTGGGCCCCACATAACTGAAAGACCAGGGATCTGTTTTGGGACCGGTGCTGTTTAATGTATTCATTAATGATCTGGAAAAGGGCATTAAGAGTGAGGTGATCAAAATTGCAGATGACACCAAGTTATTCAAGGTAGTTAAAACATGAGCAGACTGTGAAGACCTGCAACAAGATCTTATGAGGCTGGGTGCCTGGTCATCTAAATGGCAGATGAGATTTAATGTGGACAAGTGCAAACTGATGCACATAGGGGAAAAATAATCCAAACTATGGGTAATTTCAGACGTGACAGGCCCAGAGGCCCGCCACGCTGAACCATGCACCAGGATCCAGCCATTCGTCTTTTAGATGTGTCGGCCTGATTCTCACAGGTGATCGAGGAGAGGCGGGGCTGTGTGGGAGGGGGTGGGACTGCACAGTGTGATGTGCAGCCACATGGCCCCACCCCCCCATGCTCCCCTGATCACCCACCCTCCGGGTGACAGGTGGGCGCAGCAGCCAATGAGGCTGCTGCGCCCGATCCCATCCCACGATCGGGACCACGATCCAGGCTGGGTTTAAGGTAACAGACATTACCTTCGGCCCATCCCGGATCATTGCTAATCCAACCACTGTACCGGGCCTTGTGGCCCGATCCCGGACCCGTCCTTAGCACAGTTCTAGACCTCCGGCCGGCCGGAGGTCCAGAATCATGGGTATTTTGATTCCCACCAGTGATTCACTGTGGTGAACATCTGGCAGGCATCAAACTGATGTTATGGAATCATGGCCACCACAGGGGATTCACTGTGGTTGACTGTGATCTCTTAACATCTTAAATTACCCTATGAGTACACAATGTTGGGTACTAAGCTAGGAGTTACCACTCAGGAAAAGGATCTGGGAGTGATTGTGGATAATACACTGAAATCCTCAGCCCAATGTGCAGCAGCAGTCAAAAAAGCAAACAGAATGTTAGGAATTATTCACAAAGGGATAGAGAATAACACCGCTTTTAGATGAGGATGCTGAAAGTGCCTCAGGAGCTGCGCATTAAGAGAAAAGCTGTGCCACGCTGCCGGAAGTGACGTGCTCCCTGTTGCCAGCAATGGCAGCAGCTGAAGATACGGCGCTTTGCAGAGGTGTGTTCTGGAGACCTGAAAATTGAAGTCTCCAGAATGCACCTCTGCAAAGCACCGTGTCTCCAGCCGCTGCCGTTGCTGGCAACGGGGATCATGTCACTTCTCTCAATGTGCAGCTCCGGAGGCGCCCTCATCTAAAAGCGGTGTAAAACTGAGGATGTCATAATGCCTCTATACAAATCAATGGTGTGACCGCACCTGGAATATTGTGTGCAGTTCTGATTTCCCCATCTCAAAAAAGACATAGCTGAACTAGAAAAGGTACAGAGGAGGGCAATGAGAATGATAAAGAGTAGAGAAGAGAAGACTGAAAGGGGACATGATAGAGGTTTATAAAATCCTGAGTGGTGTGCAACGAGTAGATAGGGAACAGTTATTTACCCGCTCAAATAGTACTAGAACTAGGGGACACTCCATGAAACTAGCTGCTGGCAGATTTAAAACAAATAAAAGGAAGTACTTTTTCACTCAGCACATAATTAACTTATGTGCATAATTAACTTATGAAATTTGTTGCCAGAGGATGTTGTCAAGGCCAGTAGTGTAGCTGGGTTTAAAAAAGGACTGGATAAGTTCTTGGAGAGTAGGTCCATTAATGGCTATTAACCAAGTGGGTTCCAGGATGAACTTCTTACTGTTGGGAGCTGGGAGTGAACAACATGGAATGTATTGCCCATTGTGACTGTTGGTTCTTCTCCCATACGATCGAGATTGACTATCGTCGGAGGATAGGATGCTGGGCTTGATGGACCATTGATCTGACTCAGTACGGCACTTCTTATGTTCTTCTCTTCATTTTTCCTTTCATGTTCCGCTGCAAGCCCTGCGGTCAGCTGGGAGCGCCCTCTTCCGGGTACCTCCAGCCAATCTTGTTTGTACAACAAGGGCCTGCAGAATGGATTCTCAGTTGCTTCCCCAGTACTATGGAACTCATGCCCCCCTGGAGGACTACCAGAGCCCAGGCTTAAGCATATTCTGGAGGCGGCATAAAATATTTCTGTTTGGCAGAGATTTTGGCAGGTGGGGATAGTATTTCGATGGGTGGATGAATGCCCTCCTGCACACCCCCATCCTATGGACAAGGATAGCAGATGGAATCTGCAAGAGGCATTCCTTGCTGACCATAGGGGCTGCAATGGAACACAGTAGGACATGGGGTCTTTTAGATATATGGGGCCCATGTCATTAACAACTTTTAGAGGCTTTTTTCTGACCTCACATTTAAGTCTCACTGATAGGGTGTGTGTAATTTTGTATCATTTAATTCATTAAAAAAAAATGAATGGAGCCCCATTTATTTTTGTAATGAAAATGAATAAATAAGCAAAAGACTTTCATTTGATTTCATTCATTTTTATTTTTATTTTATTTAAAATCTTTTTTAAAAGAAAAAAAATCATTGTACATGCGCAAAATGTCCGGGGTCATACTGCACATGCATTGCCTTTTACCAAAATGGTGCCAGCAGCATCAGCACCATTTTGGAAAAGGGTTGCACATGTGCAGAACAGCCCTGGCAGCCATTTTATGCAAGAGCAGTGATTTTTCTTTTTAAAAATTCTCTTGAATAAAATAAAACGTAAAAAACAAAAGTGAAAACAGTAAATTGCTTTATGAAAACTTCTGGGGAAAAAAGGGGTTATGTAAATGAAAATGAAAACTAAAACAAAAACAAATGATGTGCCTTCAGCACACCCCTACTCACAGATATTAATTGATTAATTTAGCTTCACAACACTTTTATCTGATGGGGAACAAGTAGAGTAACTTTGAGCAAAAAATTGGAGGGGTCATCCTGGCCTCCAGGTGCTTTACCACCTCTAGGCACCTCACTTCCCTGGCATAAAAACATAACTAACCATCTGCTCAACTTATGGCATTTTTACACAAAATGCGGACCTGTGAGTTTCCCAGTAAACACGGTAATTACCTGTTCATGTGAGCTGTGTGGGAAAAGTCCCAGATTAGTAAAATCTCAATATTGAGGTTTCATTAAACTACATTATAAATGTCCCACGAGATTTGTGCAACGTTCATGGTATTCACATCTGAATGCCAAGTCATGCAAGATTGCTGTCATACTGGCTGTACTCTCCCTGGCTGCCCCCACAAACAGTCGATAGAGGGAGGGGGCCCCAGAGGAGTGATCCTCCAAGCCCCCCTCCTCCAACATTGGCTGTTTGTCAGGGCAGCCAATGAGAGCACAGGCTGTTCATTTAAAGCAGCTCCCACTACCTCACATGTCCAGGGGAGTCTTTTGAACCTGCAAATTCCCTCCTCTTCTAAAAACACCCTTACCCCTGTTTTCTCAGAAAGTCCCACTCCCTGGATGGGACCTAAACTTTTTTCAGTCCTGTACAAGGGATAAAAGGTCTCCTATAAGCTGGGGATGCACAACTACTACTGCTGGCTATTATCAAGACAGGGACCAGAGTCATGCGGCATGCCACCACGATATCTACCACTGTGATAAAGGCTGCCCTATTCTGCCCCTCTACTACTCCTGGGCTGTGCTAGGGTTGTGACATTGGAGGCAGCATTGCCTGCCAGTCTGGAGAAGCAGCTACTGATCCTGCTGTGCTGCCACCATCTCTGACTTTGGGATTTGCCAGAGAAAGGGCAGCAACTTATTTTCCTCTTAGACAATGGACCCAATCACTTCTTAACGTTCTTTCTGATAAGCTAAATAAACTGAACACCTTAACTGAATATACATTCTGATTGGTGGCTGTCATGACACTACCATGATGCAGCCACCATATTGGAATGCATGGTCATGCTCACCCAGAAGGCAGAGTGGCTAAATTGAGGAGTTGGATGAGATGCAGATTTTGTGCTGATGACTGAGGAGGGATTGAGAGGATGTGTTCCTCAGTGTTCCATTTTTATACCGATGTGTAAGCACACATTGCAGTTATCTGGGTTGAACTCTTGAGTTTTGAATCTTCAGGACTGATAAACCTGAGTGAACATTGCTCACAATTCTATGCATTTAAGGGCGCATTCACACAAAACCCCAGAACCAATGCTGGCTTCCCCATAGGTTAATTGTTGTCTTGTTATGGTGTTGGAATAATGAGCTTGTGTACGTCATCCCCATCCTCCCTCCCCCTTAAAATGCATTGTTCTGGTTACAATATTTGGTGGGTATAGGGCCGGCTATATCTAGCTATAGGGCCATTTGTCCCTTTGTTAAAGGGCTGTGAAGAGACAATAGGGGAAGGTGGCACTTGAAGCAGCAGAAGCAGTTTTTGGGCTTGGTGGAAAGAGCTGCACATAATCTTGTGGAAAAGCTGCAGACTGAGGGGCCAATCCTGGGGGAACATTACAGGTGCTGTTGGCCACTTCCCTTCTACTCCTCAACCTGTACATTTGTAAATAAATAGATTTCTACAACACACCATGGGTGCTAACACAGTGCTGCCATCATCCTGCCCAGGGGTAGGGTGGGTTACCCCCAGTGGGGGAAGCTCCCGTGGTGGGAACACACAGTTCCACAGCTGGAACCAGCCAGGAAGGGGGGGCAGAAAGCAACATGTGGATGCCCGGCCAAACCCTTGCACTGCTGCTGGTGATCTGCCCCCCACCGTGACAGGTATCCATGCCTGCCAATAATGGACAATCATGGCTGGCTGCTATGGCAACCCCCCACGCTGGACCAGGTGGGCTTGTGAACAGATGTGGCTGCCCAGTTCAGCCCACTCTGGCCCACCTGAGCAGCTTACAGGGCTGAGTCTTGGACCCAGTGCATTCCAGACCCACATTTCTGGCCTGGCCACCAACCCCAGCAGGGTTTGAGCTGGACCCACATCTGGAAGGCCAGGAACAAATATGCAAGGTCAGCACTGGCCCAGGCAACCCACAGACAAGACCCACTTAACATACTGTCAGAACCACAGGGAAAGGCAGCAATGGTCTGCACTTCTCCTAGGATGCAGGTTTTGTGGAACTGCATGAATGTGAGTGGGCCTTCTTAAATTCAGGAAAGGAACTTTCCTTTCCCATAAAGTTGAAGGACAGGAATGAAGTTGGGGATGACCATGGTCCTTCTGTAAAGGGTAGCATCATGGGCTGGTTGAAGAGATTAGCTAGTATGGAAGAATCTCAATATGGTTCCTTGACCAAACTTTAGGCCAGAGCTTATTGATTTGCAAGAAAGGGACATGTCTTGACATATCCATCTCAGTTTGTCTGCTAAAGCTTCATGAGCTATAGTTAGCACCAATACTGAAGTTTCCTGTGTATGTGGGTTCTGTGGTTAGCTACATTTCCTGACAGATATCCCACTGCACCCTTGTGCCACCTTATCCCTAGTTCCGAGGAACTGAACTTGCTTGCGTCAGCAACCCAATTTCTGCCTAGTAACAAGAGGTATTTCCTGTCAGATATGGCTATCTAATACCAGCATGATTGAACCACATATGGTTGCTTGTTCGCCACTGTGTATATAAGGAGGCTTTGTGCTGTAAGGCGTGGTCCATTGGTAACAATACCAGTGAGACCCACAGCTGTGTATCTGAATAAACCTGATTGAACATTCCTGCTACAGCCTCCTCTCATTTCAGCCTGAAAATCCACAACAATTCTGGTGTCAGAAGTGGGATGAGAGGAACATAGGAATCCAGCGGACTCCTGCGGTAAGTGCTCTGCTGTTCTGGTAGTGGGGGACGCCCCGCTCACGGTGGATTTCGGCTAACAACCGAGCCCCGTTCTGATAATTGCCCTAACACCCTGGTGGTCAATTAGGGACTGAAACGGGCCCTGTTTGACGGAACTCGGTTTTAAAACACTGACTCCGCCTTGTCTGAATCAGAAATTTCATCCTATATGGTTGATTTCTATTGCAAAGGGGCTTGGTGGAACCTCATGTATCCCACAGGTGTGACTGTATAAACCCTTTCCTTTCCCTGTATGAGCCAGATCCTACAGTCAGTTACCCTTTCTGGTACTCTGTGAGGAAATGGACCTCCTTCCCCCTGTGTGAATGCATGAGAGTGTTTGTAAATACCTAATTCCTTCCAAAGTGAGTCTCTATAGATCCGTTGTTTCCAGTCAAATACTGGGACTTCTGTGACTTTAGAGGATCATTTTGTGTTTTGTAAGGTCTTGTCAGTTTGTATTTTGTAAAATGTGTGTCTGTTTCCCTCACCCGTTCCAGGTATGTGGGGTAGTGCGAACACCATGAACTGTTGATTACTTGTTAATTAACAGGCGGTTCATCGCTCCCTGCCGGTATTCCTTTGCCTCCTCTGTCTGTCTGTCTGTCTGTCTCTCCCCTGTATAACTTTGTTATCTGTGGTTTTAGTAAATTAGTTTGTGAAAGGAGTTTGGGAACTAAAAATTAAAATGGGTTCAACTGCCTCCAAATTACCCCCGGGGGATACTCCAATTAAGTACATGTTAAATAAATATGGACCTGTGGCAGTAAAATGGGTAACTAGGTGGAACCTTTATACCCTTGACAATCGGGAATTGCAATTCCCTCTCGAAGGGTCTTTCTCCTTCCCGGTCCTCGAACATCTTCGGGGTAATTTAGAGGAGAAACACCCTGGACAGATGGACATTTGGTACTTGTGGGACGAAGAAGCCTACAAACCCAGTGTCCAGAAATGTTTTAAAATCCAGTCTCCTACTAAACCCCCCGGTTATGGCCAATTAACTTGTCCCTTACAAATCCCAACTCAAATTTACCCTAGTCCATCCGATGATCTCCTTGATGGATGGATCCCGAGACTACCCACTATGACACCATCTGTCTTAGCGGCACCACCACAGGCAGTCACCTCCCAGGTCCTCCTAGATACACCACCCGCCTCCATGACATCTTCCCCGTCCCAAGATTCTGAGGAATCGGTAGTGGGCCGTATAGTGGCCCGACGCCCCGTTGCCCTCAGAACCCCTGGTAAAGGATGGTGAGTCGGAGAGGCAGACATCCAGGCACCCTTAAGGGCTTACCCAGATCCTGCAGGAGGTAATCCAACCCTTGTTCATGTACCCTTTACTCCGGGGGATATCCTGAACTGGTCTATGTCCTTTCCAAAACTCCATGAGTCCCCTGGGAAATTCCGTTCTAAACTCCAACAACTTTTCTCAGTTTACAACCCCACATGGGGAGATATTGAGATGCTCCTTTCAGGTCTCCTGACTCCAGAACAAAAAGGGCCCTAATCACCCAGAGTAACCAGGGGGGACATGCAAATGGCTGACCAGCCCAAGATCCTGGATTTACGACAGCGGCTGAACGAGCTGCTCTCGGTAGATACAAGGTTCATCTCTTGGAGCCTATCCCTCTATTAGTACCCCCCCAACAAGACTGGCACCGAATCTCTTCAGTAACACAAAATAAAGATGAACATCCTGGAGACTATGGGGCACGCCTCTTGGCTGCCTTTCACAAACACTCAGGTATTGACCCCGGAACAGCCAAAACCCAGGGGTAAGTGGTCACCCAATATGTAGCCGGTCTCCAAGTGCCGGTCCGCACCAAACTTCAGGCTGCAGTCTTGGACTGGAAAACTCGCACTCTTGATCAGATCCAGTCAGCCTGTGGCCAGATTTGGGATCAATTTCAGGAAGAAAAAGAAAAGATGGAACAGAAACAAAAACAGACAGCTGCTAAATTGTGTGTTCTTCAAGTCCAACAGCTCTCCAACCAAGGAAACCGCACAACCCAAGAACAATCTTGGCGACCCCACCATCAGGGCTACCCCCCTTTTCCCCCAAGACCAAATCAAGGAAATACTGCAGCCATGGGACACAGATCAGTAAACCATGACACTTGTGCCTACTGCAAGGAACAGGGATACTGGAAAAACCAATGTCCCAAACGCAATGTCCGTCGAGGAGGCAATCAATGACCACCAACGGGCCCCACTGTGCAATGCAACGGGCAGTTTCCTGTCACCAGCCCGCCTCCTGAGGACTCTTTTCACCCACCACTTTTCAACACCGATAATGCCTGACTTTGTTCTGGGGCCACCACTCAAACTGTAAGTCCTTCCTTTGTTGCCCCTTCTTTGTTTGTAGACCAGGCAGGGCCTTCTGTGTCTGCTTTAATTAATGGACAGCAGGTTGACCTCCTGGTAGATACAGGGGCAACTCGTTCTTCGTTAAAAATGTCTGATGTACCTTCTATGCCTGTCTGTCCTATAACTGTACCTACTATGGGAGTTGATGGTGTTCCCAGCTCCCAGCCCCTCTCTGAGCTGGCCACTGTAACCATCGGACCGCTCACAGATCGGCACTCCTTCCTTCTTAGTAGAAACACCCCGGTTAATCTCTTGGGATGAGACTTGCTGTGTAAAATGAGGGCTATGATCCATTGCTCGGCAGATGGGCTTTTCATTTCCCTGCCGGACTCAGTGACCCCCCCATTTTTAATGGCCCTTGTGACTGAGGACTCTGCACAGGAGTGTCTGCCTGGCCAGCAGCCCCTCCTCGACAGTTTGCCACCTCATTTGTGGGCAACCTCGCCTGATGATGTGGGGTTACTACAGGGTATTGAACCAGTCTCAATTCAGGTTAAAACCAGCAAGCCTTTTCCCTCGGTGCCTCAATATCCGTTATCTCAAGAGGCGATTGCCGGTATCCAACCTGTCCTTAGGGCTTTCCTTGCCTCTGGAGTGGTGGTCCCCACTAAGTCCCCGGTTAATAGCCCAATTTTGCCTGTTAAAAAACCCGGGAAGTTCCATGACGACGGATCTCCCGTCTACCGCTTTGTTCAGGACCTTCGAATGGTAAATGAGTTTGTTATTCCCTTACACCCAGTGGTGCCTGATCCGGTCACCACCATTGCTAGTATTCCTGCCTCTGCATCTTGGTTTACAGTTATAGATTTGTCTCAGGCCTTTTTCTCTGTACCCCTGCACCCGTTGTCTCAGTTTCTCTTTGCCTTTACTGACCCTTTGTCACAGTGCCAGTACACTTTTACATATTTACCCCAAGGATTTCGAGACTCCCCCTCACTGTTTGGCAAAGCTCTTAGAGAAACCCTTGCTGATTTCCAACCACCCCCAGGCACTTCTTTAATCACCTATGCTGACGATCTCCTTGTCGCCTCTGACTCTCCGACTCAGTGCCAGGAGGCATCTCTGTCTCTCCTTCACCACCTGGCCACCAAGGGACATAAGGTTTCAAAAACTAAATTACAGTTTTGTCAGCCCACTGTTACCTATTTGGGTCACATTATCTCTCATGAGTCCCGCTCCTTGTCTCTCGACCGACTTCAGACTATTACTTCACTCCCAGCCCCCACAACCCGCAGACAGCTCCGCAAGTTTTTGGGGGCCGCTAACTATTGCCGCCAATGGATTTTAGGCTATGCCCAGCTGGCCCAACCTCTTTACTCTGCTTTAACTTTAGAGCCCTTTGTTTTTCCTGATACAGCGTTGATGTCCTTTCATGCTCTTAAACGAGCTCTTGCCTCGCCGCCTGCTTTAGCTCGTCCTGACTATAATAAACCCTTCACTTTATTTTGTCATGAGTCAGAGGGGTTTGCTTTAGGAGTTCTTACTCAAGAATTTACAGGCTTCCACCGCCCTGTGACTTATTACTCAGCTCATCGTGACCCCGTTGCCCAGGGACTCCCTCGTTGTCTCCGAGCGGTGGCAGCAGCAGCTGAACTTGTGCAAAAATCAGCTTCCCTTGTCCTCGGCCACCGCCTTACTGTTGCTGTTCCACACTCTGTATATGCTCTCCTTAATCAGGGTAAAACTCAATTTTTGTCCCATGCCCGTCTTACTAAATATGAGCTTGTTTTGCTGTCTGCTGATAATATTACCCTACTTCGTGTTCCACCCCTCAATTCTGCCTCCCTGCTCCCCACTCCCCTTGAAGGAACTCCTGATTGTTTGTCTCATGACTGTCTTTCCCTCCTGGACCAGGTTACTTGTCCCTGTCCCGATCTTTCTGACACACCCCTACAAAACCCCTCCTTGTCATTGTTTGTTGATGGTTCCTGCGTTCGCGCTGGCACCCACCTTTCTGTGGGCTACTCTGTTTGCACTCAGTTTGAAACCCTTGAAGCATTTTCCCTTCCTGCCCTTCGTAGTGCCCAGTCTGCTGAGCTTGTTGCCCTCATTTGAGCCTGTACTTTAGCTAAGGGCCAGTCTGCCAATATTTACACTGACTCCCGCTATGCCTTTGGCGTTTGTCACTCTTTGGGCATCATTTGGAGGGAGCGTGGATTTTTAACCTCTTCAGGCTCCCCCATCTCTCATGCTCCATACATTTTGGAACTTTTGATTGCCTTGGTCCTGCCTTCATCTCTGGCGATTGTTCATGTTCAGGCCCATACCAGAGCTGCCACTCCTGAGGCACTCGGTAACCATCGTGCTGATAAAGCTGCACAATGAGCAGCACAATGCGGACCCCCAGCTCAGCTCATTATTGCAGTATCTCTTTCAGCTCCACTTCCTGGCTCCCCCAATGTGACTGACCTCCTGGACTTCCAAACCACGGCACATCCCTTGGAGCGAATAATTTGGTCCCGGGCCGGCTGCACCCCTGACACTTCTGGTATCCTGTGCCATCCTGATGGTCGTCCGGTTGCCCCCAGAGCCCTGCTACAGCATTTGGTTCATGTGGCTCATCTTCGTTCCCACACAAACAAAGGGGGGATCGCATCTATGATCTCAGAGCACTGGTTTGCACCCTTTGTCACCACAGAGTCCTGTCAATTCACTCGTTCCTGTTCAACCTGCCAACGCTGCAACATCACCAAGACCACTCCTGTTCGCAGCTCCACGCGTCCACGGGCAGAAGGCCCATTTCTTCATCTCCAAATTGACTTTGCTGGTCTCCCCCCGTCACAGGGGTTCAGACATATGCTAGTTGTACTGTGTCTCTTTTCAGGCTGGACTGAAGCTTTCCCTTGCAGGAGAGCTGACACCATCACGGTGGCTAAGCATCTCCTTAAAGCCTTCATCCCGTGTTTTGGGGTGCCCCTCTCCATTGACTGTGACCAGGGCTCCCACTTCACGGCCCAGTTAACCAAAACTCTGTGTAAATCCCTAGGGGTTAACCTCTTTTTCCACACACCATATCATCCACAAAGCAGTGGCCAGGTCGAATGCAAAAACTCTGACCTTAAAACCAGATTGTCAAAGGTGGTATTAGACACCAGGCTTCCCTGGCCACAGGCCCTTCCACTAGTACTCATTAGGGATGGGCGAACAGATTGGGGTTCGGGTTCGGCCGTTTGGTTCGGCTGCGTTCGGTTCGTCTGTTCGGTTCAGATTCGTTCGGTTTGGATTCGTTCAGTTTGTTCATTCGGTTCATTCGTTTGGTTCGTTTGCCGAGCTTGGGTTCGGCTGTTCAGTTCAGTTGTCCGAACAGGCTGTTCGGTTCGGCCGTTCGGTTGTTCTGTTCAGCCGTTCGGCTGTTCGGGAAGTGTTGTTATGTTTTGTTTTATTTATATATGTTTTTTTGGTTTTTTATTGGGTTTTATATGGTTTTCTTTTGTTCTTTATTTGGTTTTTTGGTTTTTATATGGGGTTTTCTTATTTTTTTAAATCTAATATTATATATATATCTGTCTACACTAAATCTAACTGCTATTAACTAATCTAAATGCTATGAACTAAATGGATTATCTAATAAGTACACAGACCTACTCCTACAAACACTAAAACTAAATCACTAATGCTATCTCTATCACTAAGCTAACTCCTACAACTGTCTTCATCTATCTATCTATCTATCTATCTATCTATCTATCTATCTATCTACCCCATCCCATATCCATATCCAAATATATATATATATATATGTATATGGATATATATGGATATATATACATCCATATATCCATATATATGGATATATATATGGATATATATGGATATATATACATCCAATATATATGGGATGGGGGGGAATCTTCACAAATAGAAGAGGAGTCTGTAGTGAAATACATACATTACATACTCAATGAGTCTGTACAGTGCATAACACAAGGTTTCAGTTTATGGTTTAAGTTTCATTTCATTACAAAAGTGAAATGAAACTTAAAGCAATCTAAAAATCCTACTCAACACCTGCTGTTCAGGAACAGTGACTAGCTCAGAAGGTGTTGGGAAGTGGGGAGGCAGATAATTAGTTTCGTTTCTTGCAAACCTCTCCACCCCTGGTGCCTGGAAGTCTGCTCCTCAGTGACTGACACCTCCCTGTAATGTTTGACCTTCCAGTGAACCTTTTTTTGCCACCTGAACTCATCCGAACGTGATCTGAACTGACCGAACTGTTCAGCCATTTTGCCATTCGGTGTTCGGTTTGTTCGGTATGTTCAGGTTCGGGTTCGGGTTCGAGTTCGGTTGTCCGAACATTCTGAGTTTGGGCCAAACTCCGAACTGCGTTCGCCCATCCCTATTACTCATGGCCACCCGCTCAAACCCAAACCGCAAGCATGGCATGTCCCCTTTTGAACTTGTAATGGGTAGACCCATGCGGGTGGGAATAGAGCCACGGGTGGCCCGATGGGAAGGTCTCACTGATCTCTCTGACAGCATTGCTAACTATGTTTTTTCCTTATCTAGAGTCCTACAGGCCTCAAAACAAAGAGCCAGAGCTGCTTTTACTCCCCCAGTCTCAGAAGCCTGCCATCCTTTTAAACCTGCTGACTGGGTTCTCATTAAGGAATTTCACCGCAAAAACTGTTTGGCATCCCGCTGGACAGGACCCCACTTGGTCCTTCTGACTACCCATACTGCTGTTAAGGTAGAGGGTAAAAATGCCTGGATCCATGCTTCTCACTGCCGGCATACTGACCCTCCTGCTCCTCCTTGACCCTATGGTAGCCTTTCACCAGAACTCTTAACTAACTACTGCCATTGTTACAGCAGCGGTTCAGAACCGTACTAATTGTTGGGTATGTGCGCATCTTCCCCTGAGCACTAAGGGAGGAATTCCTTTAACTAGCATCCCCCTTGAATGGGAAGATCTATACCCTCATCTCAGAACACCCATTCTGCTGTGTAGTGGGGTTAATTCCACCTCAAACGAATGGTGGACAAAACAGCTCCCCGAATTTCTGCCTCTTCCCCTCATAGTATCTGTCACTCAGAAGGGTTTACTTTGCTACACCAACAATGCCCCCACTTCATGGGAAATAGCACCTGTGACTACACTTTATCATGCACACGTAATGCAATTATTCAGAATGTTACCCTTTATTTTTCATCTCCCTGTGATTTCTCTAAGACTGGGATGTGCACCTGGGTAGGAACATATTACATCTGTGGTAACACAGCTCGCAAATGGTTGCCTGCCAACTGGGGAGGTAGCTGCTATATAGGGTTTGTTCTCCCAGCCATCCGTATCCTGGACGCAGCCCCTATAAGGGGTCTGCAAAGTTCTCTGAATGTGGGCGACACCAGATTACGCACTCGCTCTAAATGAGCGGTTGTCAGCGATATTGAGGGCCATCTATCTACAGTACTGTCTCTTTGGGGTATGGGTGCATTCGGCACAGCCCTAGGCCTTCGATGCCTTAACCGCGTCGCTACTAGTTTTGAAAAGGCAGCAAATGCCACGGCTAGTGGCTTTGAAAACGTCACAACAGAAATGGTAGCCCTTAGAGAAGTAGTCCTACAAAATCGTAAAGCTTTAGATATAATGCTAGCAGCCAAAGGAGGTGTCTGTGCTCTCATAAACACCGAATGCTGTACTTATATTCCTGATAATGCCAAAAACCTGCACCTTGTTATTGGCCAAATCCGACAAGCAGTTAAGGAAATACATTCCAACTCAACCTGGGTTCCCTCTGGCAAATGGGAGGTGGACAGGGGTCTCGTCTCTTGGCTTGAGGGTCTGTTTCCCAACATTCCAGCTTTTGTCAAGCGCATACTGTATGGGGTTGTGTCCTTTCTTTTATTGTTTGTATTAGTGTACATTGTATTCAAGCTTGTGCTTTGCCTAATTAACAAATGTACCAGGGATACTTCCACCCTCAACAGAAAGATTCAGGTTTGCAAGCTTATTGATGAGCGGGCCCATTTTAAGACCCATTGAATGGTTGAGGCCTGATCGGTTCCTCCAAGCCTCAAAAGGGGGGAATTATGGAAGAATCTCAATATGGCTCCTTGACCAAACTTTAGGCCAGAGCTTTTTGATTTGCAAGAAAGGGACATGTCTTGCCATATCCATCTCAGCTTGTCTGCTAAAGCTTCATGAGCTATAGTTAGCACCAATACTGAAGTGGGTTCTGTGGGTTCTGTGGTTAGCTACATTTCCTGACAGATATCTCGCTGCACCCTTGTGCCCCCTTATCCCTAGTTCCGAGGAACTGAACTTGCTTGCATCAGCAACCCAATTTCTGCCTAGTAACAAGAGGTATTTCCTGTCAGATATGGCTATCTAATACCAGCATGATTGAACCACATATGGTTGCTTGTTCGCCACTGTGTATATAAGGAGGCTTTGTGCTGTAAGGTGTGGTCCATTGGTAACAATACCAGTGAGACCCACAGCTGTGTATCTGAATAAACCTGATTGAACATTCCTGCGACAGCCTCCTCTCATTTCAGCCTGAAAATCCACGACACTAGAGTGGAGGAGGGGTTTCTCCCAGTTCAGAGACACAGGAGTGGGAGTGGATTGGTTGAATGAGGTTTGTTAATTGTAGATGTAGTAGGAGTTTTATAAGATTGTTTTTTTCATTTGGAGGTTATTTAATTGTATTGTGGGGCAGTAGAGGAAGAGTAATTTTAGGGTAACCACAGCCTTTCTGTCAGATGAAGGAAGAAAGGGTTTGGAAGGGAGAATAGGTGGGAAGAGGTGCTCCAAATGAGATATTTATTTATTTTTATTTATTTAATATATTTATATTCTGTCCCTCCTGCAAACAGATATGAGGGTGTCAGTGGGATGGGGTGTAGAGGATTGGCAGTTATGAGGGTGTGGGTGGGATGGGGTGTAGAGGATTGGAGGTTACGAGAGTGTGGGTGGGATGGGGTTTAGAGGGTTGGAGGTTATGAGAGTGGGTGGGATGGGGTGTAGAGGGTTGGAGGTTATGAGGGTGTCGGTGGGATATGACCCAGCTTGAGCCTTCAGAGATGGGTGGTATCTTTATTATTTATTATTATTATTCAATTAGTAGTAGTAATAATGATAGAAAGGGCATGTTTTAATTGATACTGGACATTTATTATGTATTGTATATCATTAAGGCTACCATGCAATAGACATAGGGTCCAATCTAAGCTATACACACACACGCCAAGTGTAGGATGTTTACATATACCATACACTAGGTGTGCACACAGTGCGCACCTAGTGTATGTGCACATTGCACACATGCTCTTGGTGTGTGCGTATACCTTGGGTTGGCCCCAATATCTACATTTCTTTATGAAAGTTTATTCACTGCTTCTGCAGCTGTATCTACAGTTGTGGACCCTCACATTGTTGCCCTGTTGTAAGTCTAAGGCCCTTTTCAAATGGGCTGCAATGGGGGGGGGTGTTGGATGTGTGCCAGTGGTGGGTGAAGGTGGGTGTGCACCCATTCCCATGGGTGCACACCCATTTCCACGCAAGGAGCAACCAGCATTGGCACTGGTTGTTCCATGCATGGGAGATGGGTGGAGCACAGGAGCATGCATGCACCCGCATCCACCGCCGGCGGTGTTCCCACAGGCACACACCCCACTGTCAATGGCAACCCTTGAGGCTGGACTACTGCAATGCGCTCTACATGGGGCTGCCCTTGTTCCTGGTTTGGAGGCTGCAGTTAGTGCAGAATGTGGCGACCCAACTCCTGTCGGGGACGGGCTGTCGAGAGCACATAACACCTGTGCTCCGGACTCTGCACTGGCTGCCAATAGTGTGGTTCAAGGTATTGGTGTTAATCTATAAGACCCTTCACGGTCTGGACCCCTCGTACCTCAGGGACCACGTCGCCCTCCACACCCCAGAGCAGCTCCTTTGGTCTGCTGGGGGTGCCTTCTTGGAGGTCCCCCGTGTTAAGCGGGGGGCCACGATGGAGAGGGCATTCTTGGTGGTCAGGCTGTGCCTTTGGAATTCCCTCCCAGAGGAAGCTCACCTGGCCCCAAGCCTTTTAACATTCTGGTGAATTTGCAAGACCTGGCTGTTCTCCCAGGCCTTTGGGGAGAGGGGGAGGTTTTTTTTATCTTCCTCCACCCGTATTTATTGTATTAAGTGTTTTTGTTGCCCTAGTCTGTTTTAATTATCATGATTTTATGAGTGTTTTAAAATATTTTTATAATTGTATTTTTTATGTTTTTGAAACTGTTAGCTGCCCCGGGCTGTTTTCAGGAGAGGTGGGATATAAATTGTTGAAATAAATAAATAAATAAATAAATAAACCCACAGCATCCCTATGGACACCCCACACACATGTGTGCAAGGGGAGGGGGGCGCCTGTTTGAAAAGGGCCTAACAACTACCTGGAAATATATCTCTTCCCCTATATGCAGCTTTCTGCTGTAGAGCATCATATTGCCATTACTAGATTGCAATTATATTTCAAGCAAAGGGAAGTTATAGATCATAGAATCCTTTAAATCTCCATTATGTTTTATGGAACACATCTCCCCTAGGATTGTATTTAAAATCCTGGTGCCATATGGTGAACCATAGTGGCACCAATCAATTACTGGATGAAATCAAAGCTAGGACTAGTCACTTTAAAAATGCAATCAAAATTCCTCCTAGCTTTACAATCTTTTGATTTGTTGTTTAAGAAACATATACAGGAACAGATGCCAAAAGAAAGTAATCCTGATTGTTATGCTATGATTGTTATACTAACAGTTTGAAAGGCAGTGTTAACGTGCTCTGCTGAGAATTCTTTTTCTGGTAAACTATTTTTGGAATCCCAGAACAAGGACAGAAAGCAGATGAAACCACCTTGTCAAATGTTGCAATTGTCATTCCCAGACATTAAAAAACATTCAAAGAGATTTGTATGCATGAAGGAGTAGAGGTTCCTTCATTATTATAGACACTTTTATGTGCCCTTTTTTTCTCATGTTTTTTTCCTCCTGCTCTTTTCCAAATTTTTAAACATCAGGGCAATGTAAAACAGTGTCTCTTCACCTATTCTTCCACTTCAGAGGAAGAACGAGAGAGATTTAATGTCATAGCCACCATAAAATGATGATTCACTGAAGTTTTGAAACACTGATTTTTCATAGCTTTTTTAGTCTACTGATAGATTAATGGTGTGTTCCATCATATTTTCCAGTTTTGCAATGCTATGTGCTGTTTAATGCTAAAACTGTCTGACCTTTTAAGAGCCAAACTTAAGTTTTTGTTAATCTAGTTATTTAAAATCATAATTTCTTCAGCTCTCCTTCCTCACCATCCAGAGTAAAACACATCCTGAGATTTGAATTGGCAAGAAAGCAAGACCGCTTTCAGATCTTCCCTCCCCATGCATATTCTGGCTGCGAGAGGGAATGCGCAGCCAGGATATGCACGGGTGCCGCCGATCTGAAAGTCCCCCCATGTGGCTTTGCCAGCAAACACCTGCAGAGATACAGAGCAGGATTTCCTGCTTTGTATCTCTGCGGGTGTTTGCCAGCAAAACTGTGAGGGGGGGGGGGGTTTCAGACCAGTGGCACCCCGTGCATATCCTGGCTGTGCATTCCCTCCCGCAGCCAGAATATGTGCATGGGAGAAGGTCTGAAAGTGGCCTCAGACATTAAAAAAAATAAGAAGCAGTGTGTGCTATACTTGCAACAGATGACACAATGGGTGTTAACTTAAATGATGGGCAGCTGTCATCCTGCCCAGGGATGGGGGTGAGCTACTCCTGTCCGGGTTAGCTCCAGTGATGGGAACACACATCCCTGTGGCCTGACCCAGCCAGCAAAGGGAGGCGGGGAGCAACATACAACTGGCCAACTCCAACCCTGTACTGCGGCCAGCACCCCACCCCCATCATGACAGATAGCCATGGCTGACAACAACAGGCAGTCATGACTAGCTGCCATAGTAACCCCCCATGCTGACCCAGGCAGGTGCAAAAACAGATGTGCCCCACCAGTTGGGTCCAGTGGTCCACCAGGGTGGCTTGCAGGGCCAGACCATGGGCCCGGTTTGTTCCAGGCTCATGTTTCTAGCCTGGCATCAACCCTACCAGGATTTGAACTGGGCCCACAATTTTTGGGTCCAGAACAGATGTGCAGGATTTGACACTGGCCCAGGTGGGTAAGAGCAGGCCAGGCAGGCCAGCATCACATTAGTTAACCCCCAATGAGAGCTGTTAGGTGTAAATTGCATTTGAAAATATGACATTATAGCCATAATCCTGAACCTGTAGTTGTCCCATTGGAATAAATTTCTGAAACTTGAAAACAATAGGTGCAGCCATATGATCTGTTGCAGGCCCGATCCCCATGCACCCTGGGGTGGGCAGTCGCTGCTGCCACACTTCGGAGCCTGCGCAGGAAGCAGGGCAGATGGTCACACACACCCCTCGCAGGGAAGCTGCGTGGGCTGCTGTCAGACCTCCCACCACTCCTGAGGCTGGTCACATGAATAACCACCCGACCCGGCCCTGCCCCTGTCTCTTATACACATCTAGATGTGTATAAGAGACAGGCTCAAAGTTCTGCAGCAGAACTTGCTGTGTGGCGGGGCAGATGGGGGCTCATCCTACAAGTTAGTGGCATGTTACAGTGCATTCTGCAGTCTTACCCCACTTTGGTGCACTATGGTGCGTTGGGCAGCCTTATGCCCTGCATCCTCAGCCTTTTTCCGAAGACGTAGGGTGTAGCAACCAGATGCCCAACATCTGATGGCCACCGGGCACATGATGCATCATGTGGCAATGGTGACCAAAGTGGGGTACGGCTGCCCAAACTGTGGTAGTTGTATTATGTGGCTGTACCTAATGTGGCCCTTTTCTTTGTGAAATATTTAATTTGTAGTATATATGCAAGACAAAGGACAACATAAGGGATATTTCTCACTCTGAAATAAGTGGTTTGAGAATTGTGGTCTCGGGTGCTAAATGGGAACTAATGTCCCATTGAAAATGTGGCACTGATTCTGCATGGTGATCTCTGAAACTGTTAAGACAGGGAACCCAACTTCCACGGATGAACACCGAGGGCCAGTACCCCAATATTCAGCCATCTCTTAGTTTAGGGGAATTTAACCAAATTATCTCACATAGGGGTTCCCATGTGTCCCAGGGATCAGTCTGAGGCTGTGATGCGCTGCACAGGCTGGCAATCTTACCCCCCAAACCAAACACAACAAGGGGTGCTCCAATAAACCAGTAAATATTTATTAAAAGGAAATCACAAGAGTTACGGAACAAGCCTCTGGTCTGGCTGATTTACTTAAATACAAGCGGCATCTGCGAAAGTGGAACTAGTTTGGACAGGGGCAAAGGAGGGGAGAGCAATGAGTGGCAGGGAACCCCAAAAGAAAACTAGTTACCTCTCCTGAGCTGTTGTAAGGAGACAGCTTACTCCATGGATCCTGCAAAGTTCTATGAGAAAGCGGTAGATGGGTGGCGAGGGGGTCTGGGAGTAATCCTTAAAGCAGGCTTGTGCAGAGTAGCCTGCACAGTACTACATTCAAGGGCTACTCTACTTACCAGGAGAAACAGGGAGCAGTTATAGGGTTTGCACAAAGGATCTGGGAGCTGATGGGAGCTACTGGGAACTGACACAATAGATATTTGACAGTGACAAAAGGATTTTCGTGGGTCTCTGGGGTGGGACAAGAGGAAAGCTCCAAATATAAACATGGGTTCCAGGCATTTTCTAAAGGAACAATAAAGTATCAATCACAGGGTTGGGGAGAATTTCTAAAGATACAGGAAGGGAACATTCTTGGGCATTCAGGTGGGTGGAGGGATCCAGGTGAGTTCTTAGAAAACATAGAGCAGTAATGACCTTTTGTTTCCATACTTAAGTTCTAATCTTATACCTTCAAAGCTGTTGCTAGTTAAGAGTTTCTCAGATTCGCTGGGGAAGTTTATCACAAAGGGAGGATGCCCTTGACTCAATTGCTCTGAGTTTATTCAGGTCTCCTCCAACATTCCTTTCCCAAGGTTGGACTGCTTTTGCAAGAGGGGTTTATCTTTACTTCTAGGCTTCAACCCAGCCTGACTCTGAATTCTTGACCTCTTGACTTGGGCTCCTTAATTCTCCTGTGCACCCCTCGAACTGCGTTCCACGGGGTGCTGCCTTCCCCAGCAGAGGGGGAGGGGGGCTTGCTATTTTGTATGAAAAAGCATCACTGGTAACAAAACCTAGACATCAATTCTCTTGAAAATTTGACTTCAGGAAGAGAAGAGGAGAAACTGGCATCCTTCTGGACAATATGGCATTACTCAACATACCTGAACTTTAAGCATTGTTGTAACCTAGGTGCCACATTACATTTTAGGCCATTTAAACAAAACAATGTGACCATTTTCTTTGTGAAATATTGAATTTGTACTATATATGCAAGACAAAGAACAATTTGGGAATATAAAGCCTATCAATGAAAAATACTACCGTCAAATTACTTTTACATACTGACAAGTTGATTTATATCTGTCATATTAGCCACAGTAGTGGGACACAACAAAAATATGTAGGCAAGAAAAGAGAAATAGATATATCCATTATTAGTAAGATTTTAAAAATACTATTCACTTGAAGGGGAAAAAATTAAATAATTTTTTTTAAATGTGGTTAATGGCTCAAATGATGAATTCAAGAGCTGGACTGAAGTCTGGGCCCTGGCCCTGGGAGTTCTTACTCACCTGAGAAGATTAAATTATGCAAGTGCTTCCTTTCATTGACTTCAACGAGACTAATCTCCCCTCTCTGTGGGAGTTCTCCAAGGCTCTGTCCTGGGCTCTCTTCTCTTCTCCCTTTACACTCTTTCTCTAGGTAAACTCATTGAATCCTGCTGCTTCCAGTATCACCTGTATGCAGATGAAATACAACTGTAACTCTCCACTTCCATGCTCTCTTCCTCTATCCAGTCTTGTATTGCTGACTGTCTTTCTGATATCTCTGCTTGGATGTCTTGCCACCAACTCAAGCTTAATATGGACAAGACTGAACTGCTCATCTTCCCCCTCCTACTTCCCTCTCAGTTTCCTCCATTGAGGGTTTCACCATCCAATCTGTCCCTCAGGCACTGAGCCTGGGATTCATCTTTGACTCCTCCCTCTCCTTTATGCCTCAGACCCAGGCTGTTGCCAAGTCCTGCTGCTCGACGCTCTGTATAATATTGCTAAAATCCAGTCCTGCCTTACTGTTGCCACTGCAAAAACCCTAGTCCGCGCTCTAGTCATATCTTGCCTTGACAACTGTAACTTCCTCCTTACTGGCCTCCTCTGCTCTGTTGTCACCCACCTCATCTCTGTTCACCACTCTGCTGCCAAAGTCCTCCACCTTGCCCGTCGCTTTCAACACATTCAACCTCTCCTCTCTACCCTACACTGGCTCCCCCTATGGGAACGCATTCGACACAAGTTCCTGGTCTTCATCTTCAAGGCTCTTCATGACCTTGGTCCCCCATATCTCTCTGCTCTTGTATCCCGCAAAATTCCTGCCCGGGAGCTTCACTCCTCTTCTGCCCCCAACCTCACCTGCTTGCGACTCCACTACTCCTCTAAATGCCTTTGCCCCTTCTCTCTTCTGGCCTGGAACTTCCTCCCTGGATACATTTGTTCTGCTCCCTTTCTTCCAACTTTCAAGTCTCCCTGAAAACCTACCTCTTCCATCAGGCTTTCCCTGACTCATCATGAGTGATAAGAATCTCCTCCCTGTAACTAATTTAAGCACGTGCACCCGCAAACTAGCAAATGTATCCTTGTCTCTAATGATGTTCACTTCTCCTTTGTCCCCCACCCCCTTCCTTGTCTCCCTCTGATTGTAAACCCCTTGGGGTAGGGACTGTCTATAACTACTAACTGTACAGTGCCAGGTACGCTGCTCGTGCTATATAAATAATAAATAATAATAATAAATGATCACATAGGCCACAATTCTAACCATTAAAGTCAATGGGAGGGAGCAAAACCATTGACTATAACAAAAGGAGGACTAATCCCTTAGCGTCCCATTCACTTTACTGGAACTCACCCTTGCTAATGTAACCCATATGGATTAATTAATTAGCATTTTCCCTTTAAGGAGATTCAAGCTGTGTGCAGAACTATGGGATGGGGGTGAATGTAACTATTGCACATAAGAAGTACTATACTGAGTCAGACCAATGGTTCATCGAACCCAGCATCCTATCTCTGAAAGTGGCTATTCTCAGTTGCTTCAGAGAACTACCCAGTAGGTCATAATGGAGTGATCCATTCCCCCCCTTCACTCCCAGCTCCTGACAGTTAAAGGTTACATGCCCAGTCTACTGGCTAATAGTCATTAATGGACCTATCCTCCAAGTACTAATCCAGTCCTTCTTAAATCACAGCTATACTACTGGCCTTGACATGAGTAGTTATATACATTCATGGAATTTTCCATGAATCAGGCAAATCTAGTGCCTGTATGTTCAGCCTTGCTAGCTGAAACTACTATGTGGGGCTATGGGCAGAAGAAAGGGCAAAAGGTTTATAGGGCTACAGAAGCCATTTTGACTGGAGAAACTGAGATGACTGAGTGAGAGCAGGATGCTGCTGCAAGTACTCCTAATGTCAGGCCCTGAGTAACCTATACTAAGTGCGCAGTAATATTGAATTCATTATTTGTATCCTTAAGCTTCTCTATTTTAGTTTGTAATGAAATTCCAAAGACAAAGGGAAGAGTATAGGTTTTGTGAGTTTAACTCAACTTGAGGTGTAAATTCACTTCCTGTTATTATCTGTGTATGATTTGTTTTTATTCCAGAGTTGTGTTTTAAGAATAAGAGCTTCAGATCATTGAGCTGATTGACAACACCACTGCAACTGTCAAGGCCACAGATCTCTTTGCACCTTTTGTAGAAGAACTACAGTTTTTGGTCTCAGGTGAACTTATTTTTTAATTTATTTTTTATTTTATAAATTTATACCCCGCCCCTCCTGCAACGCAACTCGGGGCGGCTTACAGCATAAAAACAGTAAAATACAATAAAATACATCTAAAAACAATCAAATATTAAATAGTAAATATTAAATATTAAAACAAGGCTAGACAAAAACAAATGGGTAGGGGGCTAAAAACCTCCCTCCCCACCCTCCCTCCCAAAGGCCTGGGCAAACAGCCAGGTCTTACAGTTTCACCGAAATGTTAAAAGACTAGGGGCCAGGCGAGCTTCCTCCGGAAGGGAGTTCCACAGCCGCGGTCCCACCACCGAGAATGCCCTCTCCATCGTGGCCCCCCGCTTAACACGGGGGACCTCCAGGAAGGCACCCCCGGCAGACCGCAGGAGCCGCTCTGGGGCGCGAAGGGCGAGGCGGTCCCTAAGGTATGAGGGGCCGAGACCGTATAGGGCTTTATAGATCATCA
>QEPC01001706.1:518481-529918 GCA_003113815.1 Sphenodon punctatus | reverse complement strand
GGGGCCGCACGGCGCAACGTGCGGCTGCACGGCCCCGCCCCCTCCACGCACCCTGCCGCCCGCCCTCCAGGGAGACGGGTGGGCGGCGGGGCCACTGCGGCCACCGCAGCGGCCGGATGTGCCGTGGCCCGGGATCCCTCCGGGGATTCCGGGCCGTGGCAACCGGCCAGACGTTACTTTTTTTTGGTCTCTGCTGGGGATCTTTTTGACCACGCTTCCCGGGACATCTGACGGCCGCCAAACAGATGTTCGAGCCACAGTGACCACAGGTGGGTATTCACCGTGGTTCACTGTGATCTCGTAACATCTGAAAATACCCATTGTTTGCTGGAAGACATTTTCGGCTCTGTTCTGTTTTCAGAGTGAGGTTCTGCCAACTGGCTGCAAGACTGTAATCCCCACTAAAGAAAGATTAGATTGTAAGTCTACCCTTAGATTGTAAGCCTCGGGGTAATTCCTCAAGAGAAGCCCCCTTAGATTGTAATCCCACCGTTCGATTGTAAATCCCAGGGTAATTCCTGCAAAAGAAGCCCCCTTGGATTGTAAGCCCACATTTAGATTTTAAGCCCCAGGGTAATTCTTGCAAAAGAACAATTTTCAACAACCACCCCCACCCGCCAAAAGCACCTGGCACAAAAAAATTAAATGAAGAGATACAAGGACAAAAAAATACAAGGGCAGAGATACAAGGGTAAAAAAATAAGGACCTGACACAAAAAAATAAATACAAGGAAAAATGAAGATACACAAGGACCAGGGGACAAGAAAGGCAAGAGGAAAGCAACAACCATCTTGTCTCTAAGCCTTTGAGTGTGCACAAAAAGATGAAGCCAGACAAGTGTCTGGTTACAGGAAAGGCAAGAGGAGAGGCAGATGAAGTGCTGCCATCTACTCTTGGGAGCCTTTTGAAGAACTGGCCACACACACTGCCATCCCATGTCGCATCAGAACGGCACGCCTCACATGAAGCTCCACCCTCTGCAAAAGAAGGGTTTCCTCTTGTCAGGTTCTGGCAACTGGCCAAGAGAAGGGGCTTTCGAGCTGTTGACTCCTGGGAGCCTTTTGAAGAACTGGCCACGCCCCCCAGAAACATCAGCACGGCAAGCCACACAAGAAACTCCACCCTCCGCAAAAGAAGGGGTCTCCTCTTGTTGGGTTCTAGCGGTAGGCCAAAGGAGGGGCTTTTGCGTCTCCAGGACTCTTCTCAGCGCACTTTCGTGAGCTGAGGTGGCTGTCAGCTTCTACAGAAGGTAAAATTCTTAAAATCACAGGGAATCATGGGGAACCAATGTAAGTCATGGCGGGGACAAAAAATCACTAAAACCGTGACCCCCATGAGAAAATTGTAGCCCTACTCATCAGTAGTTACTAGTAATGGCCCAGAGGCATAGCTAGGTATGAAGGCCTCTACCCCACCTCCCAGCAGCAGGGGATGTACCATGAAAGCATAGAGATTCCAAACTCAGGGGCCCCAGAGCAGACACACTGCCTGTCCCTATTATAGCTAGCTACACCCTTGTAAAGGCCTGATGACCCCAGGTGGGACAAAAAGGAGGGAGTTGCTAGCCAGAGGATTCATTAGCTTTATAAAGCTGAGCTTGGTGCTCAACTAGAGAATCACCAGGGCAGTGCAGAGCACCAAGGTGAGGGTACAGAGTACTGAGAGAGCAGCGGTGGGGAACGTTTTCCTTCTCGGGGGCCACTTTGAAAGCTTGCACAAGCTCCGAGGGCCACATAGAAGTTGGGGCAGGGGTGCTTAAGGGATGCACTCATGGAAAGGAGGTCCTAAAGTATGGACCTGTGCCATGGAACTGTCCCCTATCCTTGTTTACATGACCTCATCTCTGCTCCCTTCCCTTGAGCTCAGTTTTTCCAGTGATTGGAAGTAAAAACTGGATTCAAGGGCCAGATCCAGGAAGTGGAAAGGGACCACATAAAAACTTGCCATGGGCTGCAGTTGGCCCCCGGGCCTAAGGTTCCCCGGCCCTGGCCTATAGCATTGAAAAGCCTGAGACAACCATGTAAAAGGGACTGGAGGCTCCCTGAGAGGGCGGGAAGGGGGAACAAGGTTGGGCACTAACGTCTGGTGGAACCCCTGAGTTACCACATTAGTTGGCTAGCTAGGAGTACTAGACTAGACGACTGTGCTGAGGAAGGGCCCAAGAGACTGTAGGAAAGTAAGTAACTATTTCACATCATAAAACAAAGCAGAGTATGGTTGAAGAGAGAGACCAGAGTTTTGTGTGAGACTGTGTTGCAGCAGGTGCTGTAGCCGGCAGAAACCTATGGTGCCAACCACATAGGGATGGAAACCAGCACCAAATTAAGGGTATGGTTTGTTATGGGTCCGGGTTGTGTGTTTTTTTCAGATTTAATTATGAGCACAGCTCAGTATGGATCCATAATTAACCCCCCCCCCAAAAAAAAACCCCGGTTACCCCCACGACTCATCTTTCCCACCTACCCACCCTCAGGGCCCTGGTATATTACTTACAAGTCTCAGGGTGAGCTTGATTGCAGGCCTGGTGATCTGAAGCTTGATTGAATGTCCCGGGGGGGGCTCCTCCTATGTGGAGAAGTCCCCACGGCAGGCTCTCTCATCGCGGCGTGCTGTGGAGGCCCTGCTCCACAACACACATGTGAAAAATGGCTGCTGGGGGCATTCTGCGCATACGCAAATGGCTCCAGGGCGCTTGTGCAGAACAGCTGCCCTTTTTCAAAATATTGCCGCTACTGCCAGCGCCATTTTGAAAAAGGGCTGCGCATGCGTAGAATAGCCTCAGCAGCCATTTGTTCATGTGTGCTGTGGAGCAGGGCCTCCACAGCACGTCACGATGAGAGAGCCTGCTGGAGGGACTCCTCCATAGAGAAGGAGTCCCCTGGAACCTTCAATGAAGCTGCAGCCTACTAGACCTGCAATCAAGCTCACTTCAAGGCTGGTAAATACTTTTCAGTGCTGGGGTGGGGGGACCTGGGTATGTAACAGCAGATCTGTAATTATTTTGGAGTGCTGTTATGGATTGGTACGGATTAATCCGCAACAGTCGATTTTGGTTAGTTATGGATTAATCCGTAGCTGAATTGCCATCCCTACAACCTCGACGCTTACAGACACCTCTCCACAAACCTAGCGGATATTCACTTTCTAATTCTACACAGCACAGTATTCCACTCCTAATATGTCTCTATTTACTTTCTCCCACACTGCCTCATTTGCCTAGAACTCCCTCCCTGAACACATACCCTCAGCTCCCTCCTGACCTTCAGATCACTCCTAAAACCCTACCTCTTCTGGCAGGTTTCTCCTAGCTCCTCACCCCAATAGATTGCTTATTGATGCTCCTTCTGTTGTCCTACAACTCAGAGTGCCCCTTCTCCTCCCATAACTAAGCTAAGCACATGTGCCTTCAATTTCTTAGCTTCATTAATGTCTCCCTGTCTTTCCCTATATTTCCTTCCCCCTTGGCCCTCCCCTCCTTTGTCCATCCTAGATTGCAAGCTCCTCAGAGCAGGGACCTGTCTAACTCACCATTGTTCAGTGTCAGATACATTCCTGATGCTATCTGTCTATAGAAATAATCAACAATGACAATAGCTCCTTCATTTCAGTACCTGCACCTTTCACACATGGTAATGAATTTAGCCTCTACCCTTTGAAATAGAGAACCATTATTGGCTTCTATTTATAGATGAGGAACTGTGGGAAAGAGAAATCAAGCAAGATACTCCCGTCCGCACTGTCACGGGTTGGAGGTCCGCACCCTCACTTTACCGGGTTTGAGTGATTCAGTTTCCCGCGCTTACAGCCCACTTGAATCAGTTTTTCTCTCTAGTTGATTCAATCCTGCAGCAGGGACAACTCCTTTGTCACCCAAGGGCCCGATCCTTCCCGTTTACAGACTCTTTCTCTCTGGGGTCCCGAGAGCTTGTAAGCTCAAGTTGCTCACTTGTGTTTCCAATGTTAGACACACACTCTTCTTCATAAAGATAAGAAGAAAGTTTATTGATTACATAAGCAAGATAGTTGATACAGAGCGGTAACTAGAAATCAAAGGTAAATATAACACATTCCTAATCTATACTGGCTGAGTTCCTATGTAAGAATCTTACCCTACAAAGGTCCATAAGTTCTGGTCCGTTCTCAGTCAGAGATGTAACTTGACTGAGTGCTGGTTCTTAGAGAGTTTAAATCAAAGTCCCCTCTCTCAGTCCATGGCTTGGCTCAGCCCTCCTGGCTGTAAGATGTTGAGTGAGTTCCCAATAGTCACTGTTCTCCCTATGGGGTACAACTCCTTATATCCTTAGGGGGAAACCCCTAGTATCTTCTCGAGGCTTCTAGAATTACTTTTGTTCCCCTATCAGCTTTCTGTGTCTCCTTGCACGTAGGCAATGGCTGCCTGCATCTGCATTTATATCTCTGTCTATCAGCCTGGAGCGAATTCACAATCTTTTAATCTCTTTCCATTTCCTGGAGTTTTGTCAGTGTTACAGTACATGACTCGAGTTTTACAGGTCTCAGTTGTAACATTATATCCATGTTGAACCTTTTGCTTTACATATTTATTAGGCTTGTAGCCTACTTGTAGGCAAGTATCACACTTGTCCTTCGTGACACACACCATACTGGAAATCCACAGCAGAGTCTGAGCATCAACCTGGGCCCTGCTCTTCTGAGTACTAGTGGGTACCTCAAGACTTTATACCCACTCCACTTTCTACAATCGAAGTGAGGTTCTGAGTGAGTGATGAGAACACACACAGGATATCTCAGGGGGAAAAAAACCACTTTCTTACATTACTTTCACCATCAGTCCAATGCTCTCTCATCTTGAACATTTATTTTTAATTTGAGAGAGTGATGAGCTTTATGAAATTTCCTGCCATCATTAAGGTAATTGAAAATCACAGAAGAAATACAGCCTATCACTCCTTTCCAAAGCCCAGTTTTATTGAGGGTTATATTTAGCTAAATTCATCCCTGGGATAATCACACTGATATTGATGGACATTTAACCAAGAGAAATGTAACCTATTGTCTGTGATCCCAAACTGCCTGCACATGGCTTGTGCCTGGGAGCTGCACAACACAATGTCCCCGTAATGGGGGTATGCACGGTTTGCGCGCATGCACGTGTGCAGGGCACGTGGAGCATGAGACTGGCCCCAGTCTCTTCAAATCAGAAATTTTACACCTCCAAACTGAAAACTTGGGTTTCTGGCTTTGAGTCATATCAATGTGTCTGAGAATGTGAAATATCCAGAAACTATGGGTATTTTCAGATGTGACGGGGCAGCATTGGCACCAGTCACGGAAACAACCCCTGGATTCCCTGCCGGGATCACTCCGGCACGGCCAAAAGATGTGCCGGGGGATCATGGGGGGGAAATCAGGGAGGGGGTGGGGCCACGAGGCGCAACGTGCAGCCGCACGCTTCCGCCCCCCCCCCCCTGTCCGCCCGAAAAGACCACGGCCCAGAATCCCGGCGGGGATTCCGGGCCGTGATCACCGTCCATATGTGACGGGCCCCTTTATCCCCGCAGGGAATCTCATTCACCACATGATCGGCGCCGGCCCCGTGGGTTCAGCCGATCGCGTGGTGAATGTGATTCCCGGCGGGGATTCAGCATGGTTAACATCTGGGGGGGAACTTCCAGTTCCCCAACAGACATTATGAGGGCATTCCCCACCACAGGGAATTAACTGTGGTTGAGCGTGATCTCGTAACGTCAGAAAATACCCTTAGACATTCATTTATTCTAACAAATAGCTATTTTACTTTTCATTTTTTCTCTCTCCAACTCTTGGGAAAATAATAAATTTTCCAGTTTCTATTATTGCTGTATAGCCTGTCTTTAGCAGCACTCTGGACATATCTGTGCATGAGTTTCCAGTCATTTTGGTATATCCCTGTTGTTTGCTCACTTCTTTGTACACTTTCATGAGGACACCAAATCCTTAAAATTAGAGTCTTAAAAGTTGTTTTACAGGGGCTTTTAAAAAAATCCCAATAAAGCATTTTCTTTTCTTAGAGTCCAGAAATGACCTCCTCCCTCTCCATTTCAATGTTTGTGTGCTGCATGTGTCTTTCCTCACATTTTTCATTTTGAGTTCCAATTCATCTACTTGCTCTTCAGCTTTCCTCAGTACAAACACATCAATTCTCTCCTCTTCCTTCAGCAGTCTTTCCTGTAGGGATTTGAGGGCCAATTACACAGGTCAAAAGAACTTTCAGGAGGGGATGGTACTTGTAAAGAATATTTGACACCATCAGTAGATGATGGTGGAAGAGACATTAAACCTGTTGTTGCTTTCTCTCTTCTTTCTAACACCCTGCTCAGGGTGCCAGGGAAAATGCATAACTATTTTGTTCTCTGAACTTCTTGCGGACATTTTAATTCACAAGTAGTGGCTGGTCACTTACATGTCAAACAATATTTATCACTTCCATCTGCCATTGCTACAAAGCAACATACAGAACTCTTGTTGATGTAAAAGATCCTTCAACAATATTTTCTCTAAAAAAAATAGTGCTGATGCTGGTTTTCATATGCTGGCTAAATTCCAAACTGAATAGTCCATTTGTTTGGATTGTTACCTGCTATGTTTCCATTCTCTGGCCTAAGCTATGTGGTAGTGATTCTGGCTGCGATCCTAAATGCATTTGTGCCAGCAAAACCCAGTGGAGATCAACAAGGCTTCACCAGACCAACAGCATTTAGCTATTCCACTTTTATGCCACAAGAATACTCACACAAGACTGGGTCCCTTGATGTAGCTTTTGCAATCATGGGTGTTATCATGGCATAAAAGCAAAACAACACATTTGTATGCGCCTTAATTCCTTTGAGAATACAGCCATGATTGTGCTCACAAAGTCCCAACCCCTCCCCGTCCCCCAGTAATGTGAGAAAACGGCCATTGAAAGGAGGGTTTGGGGCCCTCCACTGTCTAACAATTGCATGTTTTCCAACCAAGAAAACTTCTGAGTATTTATCAACTTCTGAGTATTGTCATGCACAGTTGGAGGATTTGTAACTTCCAGTAGAATTTCAAATGATCTTAAATCAATATCTGAATAATCTCTGGGCATTTTCACGCAAGACACTCTCCACCCACTACCCACCCACCCCCCACCCACTATACATGTTGCAGGGATGGAGAGTTGCCCTATGGATGCCCTGTAACATGTATAGTGCGTGGAGAGAGTCTTGTGTGAAAATGCCCTTAGTCAGACTGTGGCCCTTTATATATGGGCTGCTCCCACTGATGAACACGCAGAAATCTGCATGTTCATGAGTGGGCACGATCTGAGTGAAGGATATGGCACGCACGCAGGTGGTGAATGGGGGTGCGTGTGCGATCCCACCTGACATGCATCCCCACTCACCCCTCACTCATCCCCACGCATGGAGCAACCAGGGAAAATTGAGGTTGCTCCATGTGTGGGATGAGAGGGGGGTGAGTGGGGATGTGTGTGCGGCCGTGTGCAAGTCCCACCCACCTGCCGTGCACACAGTGGTGTGCCCACGCACCGGCACCTCCCCCTCGCAACCTAGTGGCACCGTGTAAAAATGTCCTGTATTATTTTAATCCAGAACAGTATTATTTTGAGACATGACCAAAGATCCTTCATGATGGCATTGGATTTTATATTGTTTTGTATTGTTTTGCTGTATTTCATGCTTGTGAAGTGCTCAGAGCACTATAACATTTATTTAGGTATTTTATAACTCGTGTCATTTTGCCCATAGCCCAAAGTTTTGATAGTGCGTAATACACCCTATACAAAATTTTATATTCGGTTTACATTAAATTACATGAAATAGCCGTATATCTTGTAAATGTGTTCAGAGCCTCAGCCCAAGTCTCCTGAAATTTTACATTCTTTGTCTTTCTCAAGACCCCAGTGCCCTGAAGATTTTTCTCTGTATTTTGTCTCATTCTGTCTCACAGTACTCTATAACTGTAATTTTACAAGAGAACAATCTTATTTTCCTTTGCAGTTATGAAGCTTCCCAACCAAAAATATAAATATTGTGGGAAGTTTTGAAGGTTGTCTTCAATATATATATTTTTATTTTGCCTTTATGACTGTGGCTTTGTATTGAGCAATGAACCATCCACAGTGACTCCAAAACCTTTCTGATGGGTAACAGATAACTGAACCCATCTCTTTCCTGAATGGAAAAATAAAACTATGGCTGAGCAGGAGTAAGTTGGTGCTGGTGGAGCTGTTCTGTTTGCTGGGTGGAGGAGGCTTGTGGGCTTTCCCACGGTGCGGTACCCTGGTGGGGTTTTCCCAGCAGGTTGGGAAACCCTTCTGTGAGCTGTGCTCCCTACTCAGCCACCAGCGGAGGCGGTGTGGTCACCATGGTATTGGAGGGGGTGTGGCTATATGGCTGGCAGAGTTCTGCTTCCTCCTGCACCCACACATCCTTGCTTCTGGCCACATGCTGTTCCTCAGCCCTCCGCCAGCACATGGCGTCTTGCATTGGTAATGGGGCCTAGCTGGATCGCACTCATTAGTTCTCTGCCGGCATGCTTCTCTACAACGAAAGTATGTATATGTATATATGAAAGAGTGTTATTTAGTTTCTACAACCTACACTATAGGAAGAAGCAAGGGGGGAGTTTGTAGCCATTATTATTTTTTAACTGTTAATATTAGTACTGCTGTGTAGAATATATAGATGAAATTTCAAGAGATTTATATTGCAGAAAGATAAACAACCACAACCACAAATATATTGGGTGATCAGGAGGAAGGACAACATGGATTAGGGTAGGCAGAGCTGTCTTAAATTTTACAGTGCTTCAGTCCCATGCTTTGAGGGCTCGCCACGATTCTCCCTGAGATTTTTGCCTCCTGTATCTTGCAGTTTTGCTCAAATAACAGAGGTTGCACCATCAGCTATGTACAACCAGAGATGCTCCTAGCCAATCTCTGCTGCTGCACTGCATCCACTGAGCTTTCTGAAGTAATCTATGCTTCTGCCCCACCTGCCGCAGCAGCCACCACCTCCACTGCCTTCTCCTCCTCCCTGCTTTCTTTGAGAATAACCTCTGCTGCTGCTTGCTGTTTTCAAATGAGTCCAAGTTGCCCATGCCTCTGCCTGATAGGAAAGGGAGGCAGAGAGAATGGGTGAGCCCACATGAGCAGCAGTGGCCCAATCCCTGCATGGCCTCGTGGTGGGCAATTGCTGCTGCCATACTGCAGGCCCAGCATGGGGAGCCGGGAAGATAGTTGTGGGGAAGCCGGGCAGGTCAGCTCTTGTCAGAGCTGCTGCCCCAGCTGGGATAGGTGCCCAGCCCTGTCCTTCTTCCCTCCCTGGCTCAACTGAGATCCCACCCCTGGCTGTGATGTGGCCGCATGCAACGGGTGACAGCACCCGCCACTCAAGTCCCTGCAAGTGTTCCCTGCATGACAGGGCAAGCGCAACCCCCTCACATGAGTCTCCTTGCCTTGGGCAGCTTTACCCCAGCTGGGGTAAGGCTGCCCCATAACATGTCCTCAGAATATTTCCAAGGATGTGTCACACAGCAGTCAGCTGCTCCTCCTCTCGCCCCCGCCCCGGGGGGGGAGGAACATCTGGTGGGCGCTGGCCACACAATGCAGTGCATCACATAGCCTGGGTTTCCAGAATGGGGTAAGGCTACTCAAGGCATGGTAGTCTCCCTGCTTTGTCTTGTGTGCCTGTACCCAGAGAAGGATCCTCCAGCCAGATGGGCATGAGAGAGAAAGGGAGAAGAGAATTTTGGGAGTCTCTCAAAACCCAAGGCTTTAGTCTGAAGTCCTTAGCTTCCACATTAATCTGGTCTTCCCTGAAACGAGAACTCACGTTTCTTGAGAATCTTGTTGAGAAGTGGCTTCTCAACGGAATTCCTAAGAATGAACTCATAATCAGCTGATTCTTGACCTGTTCTTGCAAGATTCTCTATAACCTTAACATACCTGTAAAATGTTCTGAGTATGCATAAAATGACCACCATGGGCATTCTGTGCATGTGTGGCCTGTTTCCCAGATGGCCCTGGCTGTGTCAGTGCCATTTTGGAAAAGGGCAGCTGGTTCTGGGCATGTGTAAACCAGCTGCCCCTTTCCAAAATGGCTCCAATACAGCCCACACCATCTTGGAAAAGGGCCACGCATGTGCAGTATGGCCACGGTAGCCATTTTGCGCACGTTCAGAGAGGTTTTTTTTAGGGTTTTTAAAGTTTACCAAGAATCTCTCAAGAATCTCAAAACCCTAGGAAGAACCTACCGAGATCTCAATAAGGTGTCTCAATTCCCACGAGCTTTTCACAAGAAGCCATTGGCTTCTCATTTCAGCCGTAGTCTTCACTTTGGGGTTTCATGGAGGGTTTGCATTTTGAGGAATTATTTGAAAAAGAAGGGGGTGCATGCCTTACTCTCTCCTCCACTTTTGGCCTGCTCCCCTCTCTCCCAAAACATAATGCGCTAGCTAAACAGTTAACACATTACAATGTGCATCCGCTTGCAAAATTGTATTGCAGGCCTTTTTTTAAAAGCTGGGAAGTGTATTATAATTATACAGGACAGCATGAAATGAGAAAAAAGGACAAATACAGTTTCAAACATCCAGCTCCACCCTAAAAAATAGGTTCTGGGCTGATGATAGCCAACAGTTTGTATAAGCACGACATATCTGATAAAATATGCTAAATTTTCCCATTTCCCATTTAGCTGTTTCTACAACACAGACAGAAATAAACATTGAGACAATCCAATTAAGCATTAATAGACAGTAGGGATGGGTGAACAAATCGCGGTTCATGTTTGGCTGTTCTGTTCGGCCATTCTGTTCGGCCGTGTTCGGTTCGGCCTTTTGGTGCGGTCGCTGGGTTCGGACGTTGGGTTCGGACGTTCAGTTCGGGTTCGGACGTTTGAAAACCAGTATCGCAATAGGACGAGCTGGAAACTGGAAATCTGTGTGTGCGTGCGGAGCTGTGTGGTGAGTGAATGTTTGTTTGACTGTGTTGACGTTCGGCTTGTGTGTTTTATTATTATTATTAACAAACATTTATATATCGCCAGCAGTGTACCTGGCACTTTACAAAGTAATAAAATAGTCACGGTCCCTGCCCCTAGGGCTTACAATCTGAGAGACAGGAGCTGGAGGAGAGACATAGGAAGGGGAACAGAGGGAGAGACAAAGGGTCTAACATTCATGAAGATGCGAGGTCCCAGGTGCACGTACTTGGCTTGGTTATGATGAGAATGACAGCAGGCAGGTCCATGTGGCAAGGATAAGGGTAAACAGACCGTAGGTATAGGAAATAGTGGCTCAGTAGGATAAAGAGTCAGACAGAGCAGAGCGAAAGAGGTGAGTTTTAAGGAGAGATTTGAAGGTATGAAGGGAGGGGGCAAGGCGGATGTGGACAGGGAGGGAGTTCCAGGCATGGGGGGCAGCAAGTGA
>QEPC01001706.1:488964-509268 GCA_003113815.1 Sphenodon punctatus | reverse complement strand
GTTCGTGTTCGTGTTCGTGTTCGGTTGTCCGAACAGGCCGAGTTCGGGCCGAACATCGAACTACCGAACCGCGTTCGCCCATCCCTAATAGAGTCATTTGGCTAGAATGTTCAAATTTGGCTAGAATATTCAGCCCCAGTTCAGAACCAGCCATGTGGGATAGGGGTGTGCATGTCATTTTTGTTATTACAATAACGATAACAAAATTTGTCATTTTCATTATCGTTATTGCAATAATGAAAACAACAATAGATAATAACAATTATTACCGTTATTATCGTCGTTATCATTGTCATTATTATTAGTGCTGTGGCAGTTGGGTTTTGGAGGGAAAATGTGGAGAGGGGAGGAGGGAGCAGACATGAAGCCCTAAACAAGGTTGAACTTTTGAACTGTGCCTGTGTTGGGAGGGGCTGTTGCAGAATAATAACTGATTCACAATCAGTAAGGACAAATGCAGCTGAAGGTTTAAAAACAGAACTTTACTTAAGCTTTATCAGGCACAGATCCTTAGTTGCATCTAACTAGTAAGAAGACAAAATGGAGACTGAGACAATGAGAGAGAAGGGAAGAAGGAGTGGTTACACAAAGGAATTCAACTGCAAAACCCATCTCCCTTCAATGTACACATAAACTTAGCAGCACCATCTGGTGGCTCTATAGTTAATTACTGTTCTTAATACAGCAGGCATTAACTTGTGGATGTTGCATATACCAATACCCCTTCTCAACAGACAGAAGTTAACCTACTATGCCCATTTTACTTCGTAGCTTTCGGTGGTGCTCTCCTGCTAAAAGTTTTGGAGGGCATCTGCTGCCATGACTTCTGTAGCTGCCTTTGTCCATTTGTTGTGTTCCCCTTCTGATATTTGTAAGACGTCTTCCCATGTCGATGGCTGAGACAATCTGTTGGTACTTGCTTTGTAGGACAGGCGGTTGGGCGGTTTGCCTTTATTTTCCCTGGTAGATCTTCTGATTTCAACATCTGCAGGTGATTGGGTTTGTTCTGCATCTCAGTTGAGCTTGTGCTGATTTCAACTGTTTGTTCCTTGGTTGCACTCAAGTGATACAGGTGTCCATCTGCATAGCCTCTGGCTAGGACCCTTGTCCCCTTCTGGACTGTGCATTTAATACCCTGGAACTTTACAGTGAGCCCTTTCTCTGTTAGGCGTTTAACTATTGGAGTCCTCCCTTATGTGGATTAACAGGTCATCTTCTACTAGCAGGCTTATGGTTGCCTTTGCCTGTCTGTTCTTCCTATCCCATACCACAGGGTTTTCTACAGGTCTGTCTGTGGTGATCACCTCCCACTGGTCATCTTTGGATAGGAGCATTTCTATTTTGAATTTCCACAGTTGGTAGTTCATGTTATTCAGCTTTCAGACTGAAAGCTTTAATTCAGAACTGCTGGCCATGCTTGCTTCCCTCCTCTCAGATTGGGATTCTGGTTCTTCTGCTCACTTACAGTTAGTAGGCCGCCTCTGGGAGTTTCCTTTGGGCCTCTTTTCCTTTCAGCTCACTTCCAGTCTTTAGGGTTATTCTGAACTGTTCTGGAGAGGTCTGGGCCCATAACCTGTTGCAGAGTAATAACTGATTCACAATCAGTAAGGACAAATGCAGCTGAAGGTTTAAAAACAGAACTTTACTTAAGCTTTATCAGGCACAGATCCTTCGTTGCATCTAACTAGTAAGAAGACAAAATGGAGACTGAGACAAAGAGAGAGAAGGGAAGAAGGAGTGGTTACACAAAGGAATTCAACTGCAAAACCCCATCTCCCTTCCATGTACACATTTAGCAGCGCCATCTGGTGGCTCTATAGTTAATTACTGTTCTTAATACAGCAGGCATTAACTCGTGGATGTTGCATATACCAACAGGGGTGAGCAGCTCAGCAATATCTATCGATGAATTGCTGGCCAATGAACAGGGCAAGCAGGCCCCAGCAGTCTCATGGCACTCTGTGATTGCTCAATTCAATCAATGCAATCACAGGGGGACTCTGGGGGACTCAGGTGGACTCTGGGGGAGAGCACTGCAACCCTTTATAATGGGAGGGCTTTTTTTCTCTGTTCCCTGAGAGCTCTGCTTGTCAGGTTGTGTTTACAGAACTATCAATACCTTTCCTTCCTCACACCCTACATTTTACCTTCTCCTTTTCCCTGCCCTTCTCTCCCCTGTACATTATATATAGATAGTTAGGATAGATTAGATATAGATATATATTATAGACATATAGATTAGATTAGAATACTTATATAGATAATTGATTAGATAATGGATGGTTTTCCTTTTCCCTTATCCTGTCTCCCTTAGATTTAGATAGATATTACTTGTGTACATATATAGAGATTATCTAATTATAATATATAAAACAAAACAGACTAGCCTAAATACCTTTATATATATCTAATCTCTCTCTATATGTACACAAGTAACATCTATCTAAATATAGATAATTTAATTTAATTGCATTTCTTAGCTGCCCCCTCATGCCCATGGCATCTCAGGGCAGCTTACTACATAAAAATAATAATAAGTAAAATAACACTAAAACACAAAAATTAAAATAGCTAAAAATCCCCCTAAGAACAACCACCACCCCCACACCTATATTCCCAACCCCACCTCCCCTCCTCCGAAGGCCTGGGAGAACAGCCAGGTCTTGCATGCCCAGTGGAAGGCCAACAGGCTTGGGGCCAGATGGGCTTCCTCTGGGAGGGAGTTCCATAAACCCGGCCCGGCCACCGATAAGCCCTCTCTATTGTGGCCTCCCGCTTTACACAGGGGACCTAGAGGAAGGTGCCCTGGCAGACCGAAGGGGTCACTCTGGGATGTGGAAGGTGAGGCGGTCCCTGAGGTATAAAGGGCCAAGACCGTGTAGGGCTTTATAGGCCAAGACCAACACCTTGAATCTGGCTCAGTACACTATAGGCAGTCAGTGCAGTGTGCAGAGCATGGGAGTGATGTGTTCCCGACAGCTCGTCTCTGTAAGGAGATGTCGCCACATTCTGCACCAGCCTCCAAACCAATAACAAGGGAAGCCCCACATAGAGTGCATTGCAGTAGTTCAGTCTCAAGGTAATGAAGGCATGGATGAGGGTGGTCAGGTCAGGTCTAGAAATATATGGATGCAGCCTCCGCACCAGATACAGCTGGCGGAAGGCAGTCCTAGCCACCACCTCCACCTGCTGATCTAGGCAGAGATCTGAGTCCAACAATACTCCCAGACTCCAAACCTGCTGGGCTATGGGAGGGTGGACCCCCTCTACGAGGGGAGCCAACACCTCCCTTGCCCTACCCACCGCCATCACCTCTGTCTTATCAGGATTGAGCTTCAGTCTGCTCTGCTGTAACCAATCCACCATGGCCTTCAAGCATTGGGACAGCACTGAGATGGCAGGACCTGGGTCAGTTGAAAAGAAGAGGTAAAGCTGGGTGTCATCAGCGTATTGGTGGCAATGCACACCAAACCCCCTCAAGACTCCCCCAAAGGCATTAAACAATAATGGAGACAAGATGGAACCTTGCGGAATTCCACACTCCAGGGCCCGGGGGCTAGAAGACTCAGCCCCCAGGACAACCCTCTGGCTTCTCCCCGAGAGGAATAATAGGAACCATCCAAGAACAATCCCATCCAGACCCCCCAGGGCTCGCAACCATCTCAGCAGCAGCCCATAGTCCACTGTGTCAAAAGCAACAGAGAAATCTAGGAGGATCAGAAGTGTTGAATATCCTGCATCCATCTCCCGGCGGAGATCATCCACCAAGGCACCAACGCCGTCTCTGTGCCATAGCCAGGGTGGAACCCCAATTGAAATGGGTCAAGGAAACCGATGCTGTCAAGATGAGCCTGGAGCTGCAGTGCCACCACCCATTCAATAACCTTCCCTAAAAAGGGCAGGTTAGAGACAGGTCGGTAACTGGCAAGTGCATCCACATCCAAGGACGGCTTCTTCAGCAGGGGGCGCACCATGGCTTCCTTGAAACCGGGGGGCAATCTCCCCTGCTGAAGGGATGCGTTGATTACCCTCACCAGCGCCGTCTCCAATGTCTCCCTGGAGGCTTTCACTAACCAGGACAGGCATTGATCTAATTCACAACTGGTGGCTCTAATAGACCTCAGAACATCCACAGCATTGCCTGGCGTCACTTCCTGAAACTCATCCCAAGAAGATGGACCAGACGGAGCCTCCATTACCTCGCTCTCCATCTCCACTGCCCCATATCCAGCATCAATGTTGCTCTGGATCCTAGCGATCTTGTCTGCGAAGTAGGTGGCAAACTCCTCACAGCGGGTAGGGATGTGCGAACAGAACGCGGTTCGGATGTTCGGTAATTTGGTAGTGCGGTCGAAAATTTGAGTTCGGGTTCGGTTCAAACAAGTTCAGTCTCTCTGAACATACAGAGGAGTTCTCCCCCCCCCTCCCCGCAAGGCTTGGGGCACTCCAAGGACCCCGGGGATGCCCTTGGGGGCATGGCAGGCCGTCACAGACCCAGTAGCAGCAGCAGAAGACACTGGGAAGGCTTGGGGCTTGGCACCTCGGCTTGCCCGGGCAGGCAGGTTCGATGCTTGGCCCCTGGGGGTGCCCATGGGGGCATGGCAGGCCATCACAGACCCAGCAGCAGCAGCAGAAGAGACCAGGAAGGCTTGGGGCTTGGCACCCTGGCTTTCCTGGGTAGGCGGGCTCGGCGCTTGACTCCTGGGGGTGCCTGTGGGGGCATGGCAGGCCATCGCAGACCCATCAGCAGCAGAAGACACCGGGAAGGGTTGGTGCTTGGCACCCCAGCTTGCTGGGGCAGGCAGACTCAGTGCTTGGCCCCCCAGGGGTGCCTGCAGGGGCATGGCTGGCCATCACAGACCCAGCAGCAGCACCAGGAGCAAAGGCTGGGAAGGCTTGGGGCTCTGTGGCTGGCCTGGCACCTCTAATTGGCTGGGCATTGTAGGCTGCCAGGCATCAGTGGAGCAGCAGCAGACATTGGATTGCCCAGTAGCAGAACCCATGTGGCAGCAGCAGCCAGACACTTTGATGAAAAACAACTGCTCCACCAACTTGACCCCCAGTTTCAGAAGGTGCGGCAGGCAAACATCCCACACCCTAGAGAACACCTGTTCGCTGGGGACACTGGTTGGTGGCCAGGACAAGAGACCCTTGGCCACGATGGACAGGGTCGGCCACCATCGACCCATCTTGGAGGGTCGGTCCCTCTGAGAGCTGTGTTGCCTGCCACCATCTTCTGCCCCTCCCTCCCATATGTTTCATTCAACCCATTGACTTGAGCTTTGTGAATGACCCCGCGGACAACGGCCCCACCAAGAAGATAGAGATGAGCATGGACTGCATCCGGGTGCAGAATACAGACATGGGCGACCCCATGCGGGTGAGTAGCAAACCACCTGTCAAATCTTTCCTGGGTGAAGGTTGGAGTGTGTTCTTGACTATTTTTGTACCCCCCTCCCCTTTTCTATTCAAATGGCATGGGTGGGGGAGTGGCAGAGGTCCGGCCAGAGCAGCAGTGATATTGGTGGTAGTAGGAAATAATCATTATCATCTGTTTGAATGAGAACTTTGCCAGTGTTGCAGGCAGGCTTGGCTGGCATGGGTGGGGGAGCAGCAGAGGACCAGCCAGGGCTTGGTGGCTTTCACCCCTGCTCGGCCGGGCGTTGCAGGCTGGCAGGCATCGGTGGAACAGTGGCAGATAACTTGAAGTCTTCAAGGCCCTCATGAATAATGGAAAATACATCACGTAACCTGGAGGAAGAGCTGGCTGAGTCTGTCTTTCAGTAGATGGATGTTGGTTTTTATCTTCCAAGTTCCTTCTGGTTCCAGTCAACATGGTGAAATTCAACAGGTGCAGTACCTGGTAACCTCGCCTGGATGATTGTGTGCTACCTGGAGAACTTTGAAGGCCAAAGTGGAGAAGGGCTCCATGTGATGGCTCCCTGTCTAAATAAATGAAGCGATGAAGGTAAATTTGTGGAAAGAAATGGATGAAGTAGGATGAGGAGGATGGCAAAATGGATTTCAAGGAACACAAATTGCTGGTAGAGGGAGATTTTGAAAACACCTGCTGACTGAGGTGTGTGTGGACCTGGCTAGTGCAAGGAGCATGTGGGTGAGTGCAAGAGGCTGTGTATTGTGCTTTGTGCTGGACTGAAGAGAGAGCAAGTCAAGAGTAGGAAGCAAGTGTGGTGTGGTGTGGTATCTGCCCCCTGTCTCCCTCTCAGGGGTTTGGGTCCACATTACCCCTTTACCTCCCCATCCCCTGACACAGAGCCACCATGCACTCTCTCTGCCATGGACCATGGTGGAGGGGGAAGCACACTAGGATGGCCTTCGCAATGGCCAATGGCCCCGCCCGGTGTGAGCCCTGGGGAATCCACTGCCAGTGCCCACTGAGCACCAGGAGAGTGTCGCATTTGCCCTCAGGCGATTGAAAGGGAGTTGGGTTCAGATCCCTGAATCCATACCGGCACTGGTGGAGACGCAGGAGTCACGGCCAGGAACAGTCTCAGGGCTGCACAAAGAGTGTGTGAGCCAGGATCTCCCATTCTGCCCCATTGTAATGTTCAATCAGCCCCCACCTGCCGGCTCATCTGAGCTATGGCCGTGTACAAGATTGAGGAGCACATGGCTGAGGTGCACTACCACCAGCAGCAGCAGACATTGGTTTGCCAGGGAACAGAACCCATGGCACAGCAGACGCGACATTGGATTGCCGGAGTACAGAACCCATGGCACAGACAGTACACTACAGCACAGGCGGCTTTGGCAGTTGAACCGTGAGGGTGGGTTCCAGGGCTAGAGTGGCAACGTCTGGCTGCAGTGGAAGGACAGCCCTCCCAGTCCCTGCCCTATATGTACGTATGTATCCTTCTGGAGAAGGTTGGAGTGAAGTATTGACTATTTATATACCACCACCCCGCCCCTTTTCTATTTAAATGGAATTTGTCCCTGAATACTCGAGTGGGAAATCAGTCTCTTTGCCCTCCTTGCCAGCATTGCAGATTGGCTTGGCTGGCATAGGTGGGAGAGCAGTAGAGGCCATGCCAGAGCAGCAGTGATATTGGCGGTACTGGTAGTAGGAAATAATCAATCATACTCAATTGAGCACTTTGAAGGACGAAGTGGAGGAAGGTTCTATGTGAACAGCAGTTGTTGGACATGGGTCAGTCCCGGTCCTAAGAGACGTGAGCCGGGCCCTTCCTGTCGATTGCACAAGGCTGTCTGTCATGGGTGGAGCAGCGGCAGAGGCTCAGCCAGGGCTCGGTGGCTGGCACCCCTTCATGGCCAGCCGTTGCAGGCTTGCATCGTACTCGCTGGATCTGAACAAGCAACTCTGCCAGAGGAGGGCCACTGCTGTGGGTAGCCTTGAAGCCTAGGGCACGGTCCTGAGTGGAGCTGCCAACCACCAGTAGCTTGGCTGGCATGGGTGGGGGAGCGGCAGAGGTCATGCCAGAGCAGCAGTGATATTGGTGGTACTGGTAGTAGGAAATACTCAATCATACTCAATTGAGCACTTTGAAGGATGAAGTGGAGGAAGGTTCTATGTGAACAGCAGTTGTTGGACATGGGTCAGTCCAGGTCCTAAGAGACTGAGTTGGCCGTTCCTGTGGATCACCCCAGGCTGGCTGGCATGGGTGGGGGAGTGGCAGAGGCCCGGTCGAAGAAGGAGGAGGGTCTGCCACTGCAGGGAGCCTTGAAGCCTAGGGTGCGGTCCCTGGTGGAGCCGACCCAAGGTTCCATGTGAACAACACCAGCAGTCAAACCTTTGGAGCAGGACACTTGTGTGTGAAGGCGTGTGACTGGCCGCTGGGGTCAGGAACCCGCTGGCGTCCACTGGCCCTGCCTGCCCGCTTAGCAACACAGCGCTGTGGCATGTGTCACCTTCTGGCACAAACTGCACTGCACCTCCCAGGGATCGTCCGCCCGCACCAACTTAAAATGCTCCCAGACCAAAGATTTTTTGTTCCCTTCTGGTACAAACTGCANGGATCGTCCGCCCGCACCAACTTAAAATGCTCCCAGACCAAAGATTTTTTGTTCCCTTCTGGTACAAACTGCACTGCACCTCCCAGGGATCGTCCACCCAGGGATCGTCCACCCGCACCAACTTAAAATGCTCCCAGACCAAAGATGTTTTGTTCTCTTCTGCCTTCTGGCCTGCACTGGGTGATGCACTGCTGGCAGCCGGGGAAGGACATGGGGGCAACACAGCTCTCTGAGGGACAGCCATCGCCTCAGCACTGGCAGATACCTCCTCCACAGAACTGCTGTCTGCCTTGCTCTCCCCAATCTCAGGCATGTCCCTCCACAAAGGGAGTACTGGGACACTGAGCCAGATGGACTGCCCCACATTCTGCTGTCACTCTGAGCAGCGCTCCCCTCCTGCCCCCTATAGATACAGCTGCTGCTACTGCAACTGCTGCTGCTCCGCTCCCTGCTGTCATTGCCCGGGGATCGGGCCCTGCCTCTAGCAGCCAGGGTGAGATCCACCTTGTGAAGGGACAGCCACCACCTCATCATCACCAGATACGGAGACCTCCTCCACGGAAATCTCTGCATCACTGTCCCCATCCCCAAACGGAGTGACGGAGGCTGCTGGACTCCCCATGCTGCTCCCACTCTGAGCTGCACTCTCCCCTTGCCCCCTATAGCTGCTGTTGCTGTTGCTGCTGCTGCTACGCTCCCTTCTGCCGTTGCCCAGGGATCGGGCCCTGCCTCTAGCAGCCAGGCTGCGATCAATCTCGACAATGGGGGAGTCGGGGGGACAATGCTGGCCCCTGGGATACTTCGTCCCCTGAATCGCCTGCAGCCGCAGATGACACAGTCACCACAGCCTCTTCTACTGCAAGGAGGTGACGCCCAACCCCCTGGCCCTTAGTGCTGGGAGAGCGAGACCCAACATCAGGCCTTCGCATCTTGGGGCGTGGGGATGTGCTTGGGCTGCTGCATCTGCCCACTGCAGGCACTCTGATGGCACGGCCTCTGCCACGTGCCTCATTGGCTGCCTTATGGGCAGCAGAGCAGTCTCACCCTCTCCTACCCCCCTCCTCCATTTCTCCAACCCAAAGAGAGAACAAATATTTTATATATTTTTTAAAAAAATTAACTTTCTGTATCTAATATTATATATATCTATATTACACTAAATTTAACTACTATCAACTATCTAAGTACTGCTATTATAAAACCAATGGAACTAAATATCTATAACTAAGCTAACTTAACTGTAATAATTAACTAGCAGTAAATCCTACCTAACTAACTATAAGTATTAACTTAACTACTATAATATCTTTATATTACACAATATTACACAGGGATGGGGGGGAGAACACAGACAGCTCAAAACAACATAGGGAGGGTTACAAAAACTGAAATAAAACTTAAATCAACCTAATCCTACTCTAATAAATAAAAAAACAGGGGAAGGGAATGAGGAATGGAACATGGAGGGAGAGGGAATGGGAAAGGAATGGATTCAATGGAGAGTAGGGAGATAGAACACAGGGATGGGTAAAAAATAAAAATAACAGCTAAATCTATCTAATATAATCTAAGTAAATGATAATGAGGTAAATGGGTTGGATGGGTGAAATAGGAGGAGGATGGCAATAGATTGGGGAGCTGGGAACTGCTGGGAGAGGGAACCTTCTGAAACGCCTGCTGTTCAGAAACAGTAACTAGCTCAGAAGGTGTTGGCAGGAAGGAGGGCAATGAGTTTTGTTACTTGCTGCGCCCGCCTCACCGCAAGTCCCATTGCCTCCATGCAGCCTAGCCTGTGGCCAATCACAGACTGCGAAGCCAGTCTGGTGATGGTGATTGGGCAGGCTGGCTGATACTCCAAGCCTCTCCACCCCTGGTGCCAGGAATTCTGCTCCTCATCTGACTCCCCCTCCTTGTCATGTTTTTGCCTTTCGGTCACGTTTTTCCCGCCCAAACTCAACCGAACTCGGCTGAACATGAACAAACTGTTCGGTCATTTTTAGGTTCGGCCGTTTTGTTCAGTTCAGAAGTTCAGTTCAGAAGTTCAATTTGGAAGTTCGGTTTGGAAGTCCGAATAGATCGAGTTCGGTCCGAACTCCGAACTTCCGCACCGCATCGCACAGCCCTAGTGGCTAGCTCAGAAGGATTTGGAAGGGGGAAGGACAATGAGTTTTGTTTCTTTGCTGTGCCCGCCTTTCCACAAGCCCCATTGGCTCCGTGCAGGCTAGCCTGTGGCCAATGGCAGCCTTCAAACCCAGTGGTGTGAGGCAAAGAGGACTTGTGATGGGCCAGGCAGGATGCCATTCCCAGCCTCTCCACCCCTGGTGCCAGGAAGTCTGCTCCTGAACTGTCCCCACTCCTCCTAGGGCTTGTTTACCACGTTTTTCCTTCCCAAACTCATCCAAACTCATCCAAACTTTTCCAAACTGTTCAGAAGTTCGAAAGTTCGGTTCAGGAGTTCAGTTCGGTCCACTGAACATGTTGAGTTCGGTCCAAACTCTGAATATCCGAACCGAGTTTGCACATCCCTAAGAGTGGGCCTGGGACAAGTCCCCATCCAGGTGGAAGGAGGCCGGACTGACCACCCAGACCAGCTCCGCTGGATGTGACTTTGCAGATGCTATGAGGGAAGCAAAGAACTCTTTCTTTGCCTTCCTCACAGCCTCAACATAGGACCGCAAATGGGCACTATGGAGAAGTCAGTCGGATTCAGCACGAGTCTGACGCCAGCGTCTCTCTTGTCACCTACCTGCCTGCTTCATACATCACAAACCCTCAGTAAACCAAGGGGCCCTGCAGTGATGAGACAGAGGTAGGAGATGTCTCGGAGCCACCTTGTCAATGTTTATATATATATATATAATTTTTTGTAGATGTAGATTGGTAAACAGAGGGATCCAGAGCTTCCTTGAGAGTTGTGCTGTTCAGTTGCTTTCCAAGTATCTCTAGATAGATAGATAGATAGATAGATAGATAGATAGATAGATAGAATATCAATCAATACTGATAATGATACCAGAAATAAAATCTTCGTTTGAAACTATACTGATACCAATAACGATAACAAAAATGACATTGTCGTTAATAATGATAACGAAAACGATAACAAAAAATGAAAACGACATGGGGCCCTGGTGCACACTCCTACCACAAATAGTCCTTACTTAGGAGAATAGTCTACTTGATTTTAATGGAGCTTCTTATGCAAGTAAGGGTTTGCTGAATCAGCTCTTAAGTCAAATACATATTGTGAGCTCTGATAAAGTTAACTAATGTCCAATATTTTCATTGTATGCTCTGTTCAATCAAGCCTGGCTATAATTAGCTGGTATTGTATACCTGTTACTGGAATTCATCCATAACCTTCTCTCATTTCAACACACATCCTGCAGTATAAGAATTACGATGCTGACAAAGTGTCAGTGCAGCTCTCTTTAAGAGATGCAACCACAGGCAGTTCAGAAAAAAACAGTGACTTGCTCTATGATCACAGCATGTTTCTAAAGGCTCTCTCAATCAGGGAGGTTATTAAAATATGCATTTTAGCACAAAATAAATCTATTAGCCCTGACAGCTACTACATCTTACTTACAAGTGTGGTTTTTAATCTTCTGTTGGAAATATATTAACTTTAACAGTATAAAAAAGAGACGGTAAACTTCTTAAGAAAAACTTCTTGAACTTTTAAACACTGAGGTGTACGATGATAGAACTTGCTTTAGGGCCTGCAGTTATGTTAGCAGTAATTTATTTAACTTTTACCATGGTTTATTTACAGTTTTTAAAAATAATAGGGGTGTGAATTCATTTTTGTTATTATGATAATAAAAATGGAATGTTTGGTTTTCTTTTTCATGTTTGTAATAATGAAAAAGGCAAATAATAATAATAAAAACAAAAACAAATTTTTGTTTTTGAAATAATGGGGAAAAGATAAAAAAAAACATATTTCCAGCTATAACCTTTTTATTTCTTATTCAATTCTGATGAATCTTGGGGAGATTGTACTCACAACAGGGGGCACTATGTGTACCAGTTCTTGGAAAGATTGGATAAAGGGAACCGATTTTAGAAGCAATTTAATGTTGTAATTTTAAGAAAAGCTCCATACACATTCCTGGCTACAACTTATTTATCTTCTGCTCAATTTTCATGACATCTGGGAATACTATGTACCTCCACAAGATTGACAATCCTGCCACATTTCAGAAATATTTGATAAAGGATCCTGATGTTACAAACCATCAACTTGAAAATCCATTGCTGGCTGTAACATTTTTATATTCCATTCTGTTTAAAAGACATTTGGCAGAAATGTATCGCATACCTTCCCTGTCATCTCTGTCAAACTAGAGGAAAATTGGATAAAGGGACCCAATTCTATAAGCAACTGAAGTTGTTCCCTTGAAGACCATTATTCAGATCAATAACAGCACATGTTGTGCCAGTCAGAGGCAGGCACCTGGCATGACAGGAGGAGGGAGGCTGTAAAAGGGAGCATTGGGAGCAAGCCAACAGACTGACCAAAACATTCACTGACCAATTACTGCATGTTTCCAGCTTTGCAGGACCAATCAGTGGTGGCTTCGAGGCGGGCATAGAAGGGACATAACTGGGACTTCGGGGATAGCATCCCAGCACTCAGGAGACATGGTTTACACATCCAGGCTGGCCAATTATCATCAAAATCACATCCTGCAGCACTGTGACAGAGGACATAAGAGAATCGCTATTGGCTCTTTCCTAAACAGATGCTTCCGACTTCCCAGTAACAAGCAGGGGAGAGAAGTTGGGATGTGTCTACCTTGCTGTCTGTAAAGCGCCAGGTACATCGCTGGCGCTATATAAATGCTAATAATAATAATAATAATAATGGTCACAGTACAGAATGAGGATATTTGGTTGACTTTTCTGCTGGCCAGTTGGCATCACAAACAGATCTTATACCACAGTGACATGTAAGAGAATCCCTGGCATAGACATAGGCCATTTTTACACAGACTGCCCCGCCGTCATTCGGATGGGTGTGCAGTGGGGGGGCAGTCTGTGTAAACAGCCACTGGTAAGTAGGGGGATGGGTGTGTGGCAGGTGTGTATCTGTGTAAGTGCCATGGGGGTGTGTGTTTGTGCATGTGTGCTCCCGCTGCACATCCACCAACACCCACCACACACCGACCCACACCCACAGAGCCCTTCCACAGAACAGAGGATGCTCCATGAGTGGAGATGGGTGTTTGTAGGTGTAGGTGGGTAGGTGTCCATGTAAACAGGCACACACCTGCTGTGCTGACACACCCACATCCCCACTCACCCCAGTCCTTGTAAAAATGGCCTTATTCTCTGTATATGTTGCGCAGACTTATAAAACTGGGCCTTTTTATCACATCTTTGTGATATCTGGCAGTGATGATTCTGAAGGTGTGCAATACAATTTCTAAATTTCATGTACACCAAATTTCTAAATTTCATGTACACTAAATTTCTAAATTTCATGTACACAAAATTTCATGTACACTGGTTGAACTACAAAGCTGTTACAGTCAGACATACATTTATAAGTTAATTATTTATACCACCAGGACTGTTTATCCAATTCTTCTGATATTTTGCATATCAACTGCTTATAAAATCAGATTCCTTTATCCAATCTTTCTGAAATTTGGTACACTTAATGCCTTCCATTGGTGGTACAGCTTTAAAGTTTCATCCAAATATAATGAAAAACAAAAAAGTTACAGCCAAAAATGTATTTTCTATTTAAACCAATGGAAATGGAAATTGAAAGCGAAAACAAAAACAAAATTTTGATATTTATGAAAACAAAAATTAAATTTAAATAATGAAAATGAAAAATGAAAAAAACCCAAAAAACCGACATGGGTCCCTGGTGCACAGACCTCTCAAAAATAATAGAAATTAGCTTACTTTGAAAAGACAGCTATGAGTTTACATAGGAGGTGGTGAGAATGGGTGGTAACAGCAGAGTGCTCCTGTCACAATCTGACCCCGGTCATGAACCTGCTGCTAACACAGTCCCAACTGGGTTGGGCCGGCCAACAAGTATACTGTGCCAAGTGCTCCACCTCCCACCATGACTCCAAACGTTATAGCCCACAGTGGCCCCCTTTGGTCCAGTTGGGTGGACAGTGATTCCAGAAGTCTCCAGGATCACAGCCTGGGCTCACCACTGGCATGCCCGGAGCAGACTGGTGGGGCACCCAAAAAGGTGCTGGTGGCTCATGGGCCACAGTGGGCCACCATCATATTTGTTAACACCCAGTGGCCCACACATACACCACATGAGAAGCGATGAGGCAGGGTTAGAAGTCTCTCACAAAGGGATTTGGGGTTTACAAAACCCAATATGTTTCAGCAAAGACCTTTAAAAATAATTGTCCATTACAGGACAGGTAAACTACCATATGTTCTTGGAAAACCCACAAGAACATGTCAAACGTGTTTCATCATATCAACACACGTCACCAAAACATGCATTTTCCTGCTTGAGTACACCCTATATAGTAAGATTCATGTCCACATTCAGTGTAGATACAGTCTGGTCATGAACTGATGTCAGCTTCCTGGGATGAAACTGAGTTTTAATGTAATTTATTTTTTATTTATTTCGTTGTGTTTTTAACCCACTACCTCTTGCCACAGGCAACTCGGAGAGGCTCACAACAATTAATAAAACATAAAATCTTATAAAACAGTATAAACATAAAACAGTAATGATGGATAACATACAAGACTGGGCCAAAACAATTTGGTTGCATTTCTCACCTCACAGAACTCGACACAGCTTCAACTAGTCTTCAGAGACAGTACCCCTGCAGGACTGGTAATTATTTAACCTCTCTTACCTTCTGTGAAAAGGAAGTCAAAAACGCCATAAAGCACCACCCATGCAAGCGAAACGGGAAGGGAGGGAGAGGAGGGCGGAGAATGGCAGAGCCGCACACACACAACAGGGACAAGGAAACCACAGACAGAGCAGGACACAAACCACACACACACAAGCGAGCAGACGCACAGCCGAACAGGAAAGGAACAAAGGGGGGAGACACACAGGGGCACACAAGGAAACAACAACAAAAGGACGGGAACGGACAGACACCCGGGAAGAGAAACGCACACAGGGCACCCCACATAGCTAGGAGCAGCCACACTCAGGGGGGGAATGGAGAACACCACACCGGGAAGCCCAACAGACAATGCTAAAGATACAGGGGGGGCGGGGAGAGAGGTCAGCAACAGGCAAAGAAACAGGAGGGGGAAGGGGCAGGAACAAAGTGGGACAGGGTGGTAGGCACCCAAAACCCCAGAGACAGTACAGGCAGCACGAGGCACCCAACAGCAACACAGGCCGCTTAACTGACAGGGGGCCCCACGGGATCAGAGCAGGGTCACAGGGGAAGAACCACCAATCCAATGAAGTCACTGAAGAGGGCCGAGGCAGGTCCCAAAAGCAAGACAACCTGTCCCGGATGAAAATGCATGGCCGGCGAGGGAATCGAACCCTAATCCATGTACAGCTGATGTAACACCCCACCCCACCCCAACAAGGGGAAGCCAGGTGTCGCATGCACGAGAACCCCAGACACAAACAGTCACGTAGGCATCATGGGGGAGGGGGCAGGTCACAGACACAGGCAGGGAGCTGACTGAGCAAGGGATGCAAAAGTCCATGGGGATCCCCAGTACAGCTGTCGGACAGCACCAACGAGCAAAATGGGGGGAAGGGGTCACAGAAATAAACCTCATGGTTACAGATGGTCATGGGGTGCCACACAGAAGGCCTGGGGGTGCAAGCAAACTGACACAGCCAAGCAGAAGGGAGGCAACAGATGGAGCCAGGGCAGCAGTGGGCCCGGAATGGGAACGATGGAGTGGGTCAAGAAACTAAATGGCCAGGGAGGTGCAGGGAGCACATGGTGGAGATGACATCTGAGACACCAATGACCTTGGGGAGACCTAAAGCCAGCTACACAGGGTCACGAAGGGGGGTGGGACAGGGTGACCCAACTTATGAACATAGTGCGGCCACTGCAACATGCCCTGCTGATAGCCCATCCACGCCATGTGGTGGGCAACAAGATAGTAGGCCTCAAAAGGATCGGGACCGGTGAGCCCAACCTGAACATCAGCAAGGGACCACACATCAGACAGCGCCAGCAGCTCGGGTCCTGTGGGATCAGGCAAAGCATAGTCAGTCACAGGGGGCACGCCAGCTGTCCAAGCTCCAACAGGCAGTAATAAGCAGCCCCACGTGAACGCTGGTAGCCACTGGCTCCGAGGATACAGCAGAAGAAGGAAACAGCCAGGGCAGGGCCTCCCTCTGCCAGACAGGTCTGGAAGCCAGACAAGGCACATACATATAGAGCTGACACCATCTCTGCCGCAGACCATGGCACATGCGAACCCCTCAGCTCTGGAATGCGCCCATCCGGAAAGGGATAGAGGCCCAGCTCCTCAGCATGGAGCCATCAATGCTAGCCACATATCCAAAGTAGTGAAGGCCTGAGCTCAGACACAAACAGGCATCAGGGAGGGTATCTGGGGAGCACAGGAGCAGTTGCACGGGCTGGGAATGCCACAGGTTAGCTAGAGCCATGGTCTCCCTGTAGGTCCAGCAATGCAGTCCGGCTGTGGACCCACAGAGTGGGAGGTCCGAGGCAGCATTAACGGCCATGGTACAGCTAGCAGAGGGTCTGAATAGCAGGGAAAGAGGGGCCCCACAAACCAAAGTAGGCAGAGGAGGCAACCAGGGGAGCTCCAAGAACACAAGATAAGGGTACAGGCAGCACTATGGGATGGCTAGGAAGCGATGCATGGGGAGCAGACACAGCACAGCTGCAGGAACCAAAACCTGGGGATGACCGACACACAGACAGTAGTGCTATGCAGACAACGTACAACCAACCACTCGCCACCCTCACATAGACACCTACATGCCTCAGGCAAACCCCCCCCACACACACTATGCACCAGAACACTTTACCGCTCATATACGGAGAGCACCCAACACCACAATACCTGCCTGCCGGTGGTAACAGGGAGCCCAAAACGTACACGTGGGGCCCTCCCGGTACAGGTGAGCGGCCCCGTGCCACCCAGACCACCCACTAATGCATAGCCAACTCCCAATAGCCAAAGCACCACAGTACATGGCCCAATGGACGGCCGCTGCCAGATGGGCATGTGCTGGCTACTGCCCCATTAGAGCGAGCCACAACCTGCAGCACATCGGCGCTTGTGTGCCTCTGAGCAGCGTGTATGACAATGCCCTTTGCTTTTGAGGCATTTCCCTGCTCAGTCCCTCACTGTTACCTGCCATGGATGCCAACCAGTGGGGTGCCCGTTGGCTCTTACTGGAGATCATCGCTGAGTGGTACCATCAGCACACTGAGCTCCAGTGAGTCACCACAGAGCTGCTCGAACTGTACGCCGGGTTCCGGGGATGTCTGACCCACTTCGCTGCAATCAGCCTGCTTGTCCACCACAGGTGCTGCCGCATCCAGACCATGCGCATGACACTCAGGTTGTCCGCGATATACTGCAGGGCCGTGCTGATTGCGCACACCCATCCAGCAGCCCTCAGGGAAGCAACTGCTTGCCACTACTGGAGGAGGGCAGCCCTCCTCAGCACTGTCATGCCCACTGAATGACGCCTCTGGGTCGTGCACAGAGCCCAGAAATGGTATTTCCTCGTGTTCATCCTCGGCTTCCCTTCAAGCAGCTGTGCTGTCCATTCCCCTATGGGCTCTGGGATCCATGTGTGCATTCCCATCCACTCCCTCTTGGGCCAGACCCCTTTGTTTACCTGTAGGGCTAGCCTCCCCCCTGTCTGCTCACTTTGCTGCTCCCGCTACTGCTGCTGCTGCTCCCCCTCCACCTCCTCGTCTGCTTTTTCCTCCTGCTGGTGTGGTTGTGGACCTGTGTGGAATGGGATGTGGTGGTGTGTCTTTGGGGTGCTTGTGTCCCTTCCCCCTTGTCCCTCCCAGCCACCCTCCCTCTCCCAGCCTCTTGTGGGCCCTGTCCCTTCTGCTTACCTTCTTGCATCTGTTCCTCTGCTCCCAGCACACATTCCCCCTCTGTTACCTCCTCTTCAACCGCCATCTCGCCTGCAGTAATGGGGGGGGGTTGGTTGGTTCTGTTCCCTGCCTGTTTGTCCCCCCCTTTTCCCATTGCTGTGTCCATGTTGACCCCTGTAAACCTTTCCACTCCCTGTGCCTACCTTCTATGTCTGTCTCGGAGTCCTCCGTGACCAGCTGCTCTATGGTGCTCTGCTGAAAGTGACCCTCGTGTCCACTGGCTGAAAGTGACCAGGGTGTCACTGTCGGACACCCCTGACCCTGTCATTGGTCTTGGACTCCCCGTGCCTATCCGTGACGGGGGCTTGCTGCTCCTCGAGGTCCCGGGCTATTCTTCTTGGGGTGGGGTGTCACCAGTGTCTGTGGGTGTACTTGGTGCTGCCATGGGTGGTGGTACGTCCTCCCTTGTCCGACCCTGTGCCATGGTGCTCCCTACCAGCCTGGGGGCCACGACGGAGCCCTTCATGTGCAGGATGTGGTCCAGGGCATCATAATAGGGTACTGTCCTTGCTGCATGACCGGATTTCTTGTTATTGTCCTTTATGTTCTTGTACCCCCTCTTTAATTCCTTTGCCTTGACCCTGCATTGTGTTGCTGATCTTTGGTATCCTGCCTGTTCCATTTCCCTGACAATCTAGTTGAAGACATGCTCATTCCTCTTGTTGACTGCCAGCTCTATCTGGTTTTCTAGGGACTCCCAGATCTTTATGAAATCCTGTGTCTCCTTGTATCCCCACTGTCCCCCTCTCTTGTACCTCCATTTCCCTGGTGCCCCTTCCGCCTCTGGTGCCGCCTCCGCCTCCTCTGCCTCCTCTCTGCTGGTGTCCTGTGGGGGTTCTGGGGCTCAGGCTCTTTTCCTGTTCTGTTGGTTGGACATGGGGGTTATGTGCTGTGCTCTTTCTGTTCTGGCCCCCACCTCTCGCCCTCCCTCCATGTGTGTCTGTGTCCCTTCCACACCCCCGTCCATCCCCCCACCTATTCTGGCCTCCTTACCCGTTTGTGGGGGGCCTGTGTCCCCTGTTTGGTGTTCCCCTGTGGGGCAACTTGCTGTGGACCCTGCAGGTGTTGCTGCTGCTCCATTGCAGTGTCTCTCCTCTTCTCTGCCTTCCTGTTTGTTGTTTGGCGTGTGCTTTCCCCTGGTGCTGTGTGCCCTTTAAATATCCCTCCTTGTTCTGTTTGTTGGTCATTGCCTGGAAGCGACGCTGCGTGCATTCACCACGGCTGGGGATCGTTGTGTGTGATCATGCCTGGTGGTTGCCATTCAGATGTTACTTTTGGCTGATTCCCAGTGGGGATTGCATTGACCACGGTTCTGGAGGTGGTCCCGTTCTGAACTCCAGAACCATGGTTGGCTTTGGCCCCTACCAGTGATCAACTGGAATGAACATCTGGATGCTGCCGAACAGACGTTCAGGGCTCATTGGCCATGCTGGGGGTTTGTGTGTGATTTGGTTTGGTTGACTGATCTCGTAGCATCGGAAATTACCCTAAGACAAATCTTTCACTATGAACTTCTCTAAGTTCTTTCTGACTTAGTTTCTGACACTTACTGAGCCTATTCTCCTATCTCTAGCTCAAACAACTTAAGCTAGAAGTCTTTTCTATCATTTACTCATAAAGAGTGCTTTAGAGTTAAGTTACTTGCAAATTGTGTAATCAATGCATTTGTAATCAATACATTTGCATTTAATTTGCTGTGTGGTTATTCATTTAACTGCATCTATTCAGTAAAGTGCTTAGAACTTAAAATCTGAGTTTGTCTGGTCCTTCGGAAACACTGTAGTGGGCTGACTCAAACCAAAGTCCTTCAGGACAACACCTTTCAGGCTACAGAAGTCACCTCTACCACTGAAGTCAAAGGCAAAACTTCTGCTGACTTTAATAGAGGATTGTTTTATCAGACATGTCAGCAAAAAGTTCACATAGTTTCTCAAGCACATCTTGCATTCCCATGCAGGTACAAAGAATCTGAATTAATGAGTAGCTACGTTAACAGCTCGGCTGTCAGGGAAATGGAGTGTCCTTCACTAGAACTGCCACAGACAAATATAGCAGGACGGTATTGGTAGTAAGTACACACTTACTCGCTGATTTCTAGTTGAGTTAATTAGCATAATGTTAGTGGTTAAATTTTAATTGTTAAAGTTGAAATGTGAGCCACCCTGAGCCTAAGGAACAGGGTGGGATACAAATCGAAATAGATAAATAAATAAATAAATAA
>QEPC01001706.1:465804-487778 GCA_003113815.1 Sphenodon punctatus | reverse complement strand
TAGGGCCGCGGCTGTGGAACTCCCTTCCGGAGGAAGCTCGCCTGGCCCCAAGCCTTTTGACATTTCGGCGGAACTGTAAGACCTGGCTGTTTGCCCAGGCCTTTGGGAGGGAGGGGGGGGTTGATTTTTAATCCCCCACCTGTATATTTATTTTTATACCACCCTGTTTTATTGATATGTTTTATGATTGTATTTTAAATGTTTTAAATGGTTTTTTTTAATTGTTGTTAACCGCCCCGAGCTGCTGTGCAGGATGGGGCGGTATAAAAATCTACTAAATAAATAAAATAAATAAATAAATGTGGCCCGCAGCTAGTTTTAATTTAATCATTTCTGAATGTGGCCCCTGGGCCCAGTTCCTACCCCCAAACACTGAAAGACTTTGCTCAGGGTAAGGGAGCAGAGATGAGGGCATGCACACAAGGATAAGGGACAGATTCTAGGGATGGGCGAACGCAGTTCAGAAGTTCGGAGTTTGGCCTGAACTCGGCCTGTTCGGATGACCGAACCGAACTTCTGAACTGAACGCTCGAACTTCTGAACAGTTTGGAAAAGTTCGGATGAGTTCGGGGATGGGAAAAATGTGACTTTGGGTGACTGGAAGGGGGAGGCAGCTGAGGAGCAGACTTCCTGGCATCAGGGGTGGACACCAGGGGTGGTTTCAGGGCCAAAAATACCAATACCAAAAAAATTTCAGTCTCGGTACTGATAGCACCTTTTTGAATGTTCAGTCGAGTTCAGCCGAACCGAACTCGGCTGAACTGAACAGCCGAACCCGAACTCGGGTTTAGAACCAAACGACCAAACGTCCAAACATCCGAACGGCGTTCTGTTCGCCCATCCCTAACAGATTCATTGCAGAGATCTGGACACTCCTTTTCCTGAGTGCACCCCTTGAGCAGCCCTGCTCTCCTGTTCCTGGAGCTTGTACTAATTTCAAAGTGGTCCCTGAGAGGGAAAAGGTTCCCACCTCAGGCTTAAACCTTACATTTGCATTCCACTGATGGTGTGAGGGACACAGAACACGAGAACACATCAGAAAATATTTGACCAATCTGAATTAATTTAAGTCTGCGGGCCCAATGATATGCACCAATGGATCCTGAAGGCGGTAATGTAATACTTCCTTATTCAACCAACCATTTGGCTAGGGCTTGGGGAGTTTGGGATAGGGTTTTATTTTATGCATATCTATTTTATATGCATTAGAACTCTTATTAAAAATAGACTTGCAAGGTGAGGAGGTGGGTATTAAAACCTGCCATTTTTAAGTGGCTTTAAATTCCCTCATTAATGATAGGGGTGCTTTGAAACATTTAAAAAAATTCATCTGTGCACTCACTGATGGTGCTCTCACTTTTTAACATTTGATACTCAGTGTTTCAAGATACTACAGCCACACTACCAAAAAAGCAGAGGCAAGTTTTTAGACTTAGAAAGAGGAGAAATGACTCATTAAAAACACAAACCTGATGCACTGGCAGCTGTTGAAAGATAAGATAACAGCAACTACATTTTCTGCAGCTATATGTTATCTTTGCAAAAGCAATTGGAGTCCTGATTAGAATTTTGTCCAATATTTCACCAGCAAATTTGTTATAAGTTGCTTGGCTATAAAGAGTACCAGCTTTGCTCACAATCATAAATAAGTATTTTTATTTTTGCTTTGATTCCAGTGAATTATCCAAGTTCTGTACCAGACGTTAAAGTTTACGTTTTATTCCTCCGGAATACAGCCTGCAATTTCATAATTCTACTCAAAGTTATTGCTTATAATCCATACAAACGTCAAAAATGAATTTTCATGGCTCCTATGAATATGGAAATCAGTCAATCAAGTGTGAAATTCCAGCCCTCTGTAAGGCATATTTAGGAACTATAATTACTTGTTGGTATTTGTTTTAGTAGTTGCTAGTTTTCATGACAGCTCTAAGAATTATGAAGGATTTTATGAGAGATAGCTCCATGACTGTCTACCAGATAAATATGTATTGAAAGTACATTGGAAGTCCTGGAGTTTTTTTTGTACCAGCCTGTTAATTCTTGGAAATATCACAAATGTTGTAAAATAGCTGCACCAAGTCTGTGTGGGAAGAATGGTGGAGGGAAGGGATAAGTACGTAACAGACCCCACACAGAATTGCAGTTCTGTAGACCACCACCAGGATATGGAAGGTACAGGCCAGAGCAGGTGAGTTGCACGAAAGTGCATGGAGTTGCATACATCCGCCAGAGGAGTGCGGTGTCATGCACACTGCCAGCCTGCCCAGGCACTCCAAAAGAAATTCTGCTCTTCTTGGAGCTGACGCTCCAGACCTAATTGCCCCTTAACACAGTGTGGTGCCTGAAAAGTCCATAGGAGCAATTAGAAATACAATTATGAACTCGCTGGTGTTAGTTTAAATGATAAGGTACAGTACTTTAAATCTGTCCATGTATTTGAATGCATCTCATACCACAGTGCACTCAATATATATATACCATATTGCATCTCATTGGCCATGTATTTAGTGAGTGGGGATAAGTTTCAAAGTTAATGGGAATTTTATATTTTTTACAAATTTATGGGTCTTTATATATTTTACATATGTTGTTACCCACTTTCAGTCTTCTGAGAAGGGCAGGCTAAAAATCTATAAGTAAATTACTAGCTGCTATTATTCAGTCTCTAAGGGTGATTTCAGACGTTACGCAGTCCCGATTCACCACAGTGGATTCCCGGCGGGGGTGAACCAAACAACCACCCCCCATGTTAAAAAAAATCCCTGAACAGACGTGATGGGACCGGGACCACGGCAAGGGATCGGGCCGCCAGATTACGGCCTGGGCCAGTGCAGCAGATGTTATGCCGATCCCGGGCCATGCCGTGGTTAAGGCACCTGGAAGGCACCAGGGTGGCTCGTCCCGGCTGCTTCTGTGTGCCCTTTAAATCTCCCTCCCCAGCCTGTGTTGTTGCTGGTTGCCTGGTAGCGATGCTGCGTGCTTTGTCCCCGGCTGAGAATAATTTCCTTTGATTCCGGCCAGTGGTTGCCGGCCAGACATTACTTTTTGTTGGTTCCCATCAGGAATCTCTTTGACCACGCTTTCGGAGATGGTCTGTGGGGGAGCTCCAGAAGTGTGGTTGATTTTGACCTCATGTGGGTATTGACCATGGTGAACATCTGGCGCTCGCAAAACAGACGTTCAGGGCGCTTTGGCCTCACCGCCGGATTTATTGTGGTTCACTGTGGTTGAGCGTGATCTCGTAACATCTGAAAATACCCTAAGACAATAGGCTATGGGAAGTCTTGGGAGGATCGGGACCATAGACACGTCAGGCAAAAGATAAAAGGGACAAACCAGAGACAGTTTCAAGAGAAGAGTTGAAATGTCATTTTATTATCCACAGGTAATATCTATCATTCTGGATAGCTTGGTGGTCATCCTGCCATTGATCAATTACCATCCTGGCTAACCAACAAAGCAAATAACCATTATTAACCAGATAATGCCACGATCAATGTCAGTATAGTCCAGTGGATCAGATGTTTGGGGTGGGCTATGGATCAGGTGGTAGAGCGAATGCTTTGCATGTAGAAAGTCTCAAGTTCAATCTCTGACATCTCCAGTTCGGGATTGCGGGTAGCATGCCTGGGTGAGGCCTCTGCCAGGAGTCCTGGAGGGTCTCAGGTAGCACGCCTGGGTAAGGGCTCTGCTGTGGGTCCTGGAAGGTATCAGGTAGCATGCCAGGGTGAGGCCTCTGCTGGAGATCCTGGAATAGCCAGATTTGAAACCCTGCTGTCATGTCAGGTTGTGACAATACTGGGCTAAGATGGACCATTGGTCTGACTCAGGCAGCTCCTTATATCCTAATGAATTGGATAACTGTTTTACCGTGTTACCACATTACCATGTAACCAAACATTACCATAGTCTGAAACCAGATCAAGAAGAGGGAGTAAGGAGGAAAGGAATTATGGGCAAATGGTAAACAGTAGGAGTGGGAAACCGGTAGAATCCGGTATCCGATAATGCCGGTATCGGGCGTACCGGCATTATCGGATTCGGCCCGGTAATCCGGCCCCGGTACCGGATTTCAGTGTGCCGGTTTTTTTATATTGCAGCCATTTTTAAATGGCTGCAATGTAAAAAAAATTAAAGCCCCAGCCAAACAGTTTTTTTAAAAAAAACCCCTCCCCGAGTCCAGGCTGCGCGGGTGGAAGGGGGGACACCCCCCACCCACCCTGCCCAGCCTGGCTTTTTGTTGTAAAAGATAGAACAGCAACAGAGTGAGACCCCGAGGCGAGCCCCCCCCCCAGCACCAGCGGCCGCGGCGTCCCCGCAGCCGCAGGTAAGTATGACCCGATCCCTGGGGGGGGTGGGGGTGTTTAACACCCCCACCCCCCCCAGGGATCACCCCTACAGCGCGCTTGCCGCTTACCTTGGGGAGCTCCGGCGGCGGCGGGCGGCCCGGCGGCTTCAGCGCCGGCTGTGGCTGCCGGCTTCAGGACGTTCTAGGCCTTCCGGTGCACTTCCGGGTTTCACCGGAAGGCCTAGAACGTCCTGAAGCCGGCAGCCACAGCCGGCGCTGAAGCCGCCGGGCCGCCCGCCGCCGCCGGAGCTCCCCAAGGTAAGCGGCAAGCGCGCTGTAGGGGTGATCCCTGGGGGGGGTGGGGGTGTTAAACACCCCCACCCCCCCCAGGGATCGGGTCATACTTACCTGCGGCTGCGGGGACGCCGCGGCCGCTGGTGCTGGGGGGGGGGGCTCGCCTCGGGGTCTCACTCTGTTGCATCTATCTTTTACAACAAAAAGCCAGGCTGGGCAGGGTGGGTGGGGGGTGTCCCCCCTTCCACCCGCGCAGCCTGGGAGGGGGAGGGAATTAATTTTAATTGATTGCATTGGTTTCAATGGGGACACAGCGCCCCATTGAAACCAATGCAATAAATCCGGTACCGGTATACCGGATTCAATCCGGGAATCCGGTTTTTGTGAAACCGGTAACCGGTAAAATCCGGTGTACCGGTACTGGTACCGGGCCCGCCCCTAGTAAACAGTAATACAGCAAACCCATGGCAGAGGCCTCGCCAGGCATGCTATCAGTGATCCTGAATTGGAGATGCTGGAGATTGAACTTGGAACCTTCTACATGCAAAGCATATGTTCTACCACCTGAGTCATGGCCCACCCCCAAACGCTTGATCCACTGGGCTATGCTGGTGCTCATTGTGGCATTGTAGAATATTTATTTAGAATAAATAAATAAATAAATAATTAATCTGATTATTTGATTTTTCAGTTAGCCAGGAAGGTAATTGATTAATAGCCAGATGACCACCAAGCTATCCAGAATCCAACTGCACTATTAAGCAGTAATGCAGTAAACCGGTAAAACAGTTAATTGCTTGACCCTCAAACAAGAAAGAGATACTTCTTGGTAACTAATCCTTACTGAATCAGGTCAGATACCATGGATCTGTCCAGTTACCAGATAGCAATGGATAATCATATCGGCTTTAGTCAGGATGTGAACCAGAGAGTCAGAACCAAGGGGGTTGGCCAAGGGGTCAGAGCCAGGATCTCAGTCCAAGGAATTTGGGACAATGACTGGAACGTGGGCTGGAGAAGAGCTGAGGATGTGGACTGTGGTGCAAACAACAACAGGCTAGTGGAGATGAAGTTCAGGGAATGACAAACAGAAAGCCAACAAGCCATCAAAGCCCTGAAAATTGTTCCATCTACTTCCTCTTCCTGTTGAGTGGTTAAAATATTGGAGGCAGTCAGTCAGGTGAGCAGCAGAGTGGAGTCAGTGCTGCTGAGGGGAGATTCCCTACTCTCATATCCAGGGGAGAGGTCGGGTCAGGGTGCCGTGGGGGTAGTCACTGACTAGAAACCTTGGGGGACACCTGACGTTTTGGAGGTGGTTCGTAGATGGGTCAGTACTGGAGCACTCACATATACCCTACATTCAAAGCTGCTGTCTCTGGTCAAACTTTCAGGGGACGAGGGTGAAAATACTACTCACCCAAAGGAACTGTAAACTGTGTTCATGAGGGTGAATAAAACAAAAATTAATAGCGTGCCCTTTGCTGGCTTTCCTTGCGGAAGACACTGAGATGCCTTAAACTAATAGAATACTTAGAAGAATTATCAATCACATGTAATATGTAGGAAAGGCAAATCATTTTTGTGACTTTTAATGATAATTTGTGGCCTTCCTTTGGACTTATGTATCTGTAGTATTGAACTTAGCATAGTTTAATGTTTCTGGTTAATATGTTTTCTGAATAATTGGGAGGCAAATCAAGGTAGCTTTACAGAAGCTTCCAAATACAATAACCTCTTGAGCTGTTCATTCAAGATTAGCAAAATAATATCTACTGTTCCCTTTCTTATTATAATTATGCAGCCAACAGTTTATTACTTTTTCAAGTGCATTAGTGTTTCTCTGTTCTTATTGTTTTTTCTTCAGGAATGAATACACAAGGCAGGAAAATTATTTTTGATAGGACAAAACCATCAGTGTCCCTGAACTTACATGTGAGACGTTGACACCAACACACTTCCACACTCTCTCTATGAAAGTATCAAAGAACTTTGGGCAAAAATAAACATGACAGCAGCACACTGCCATCAAACCCAACCCAGGAACCTGCTGCTGACACAGCTGGGGTCAGCTCAGGGCACCAGACACACAGGAGTGTGGCCAAGAGAGTTATCCTGCCTCCTGGACAGCCCAGCCTAGGTAGTAGCTGAATTGGTCCTGACCTCACATCACTCCCAGTGCTCCTCCCCCACCATGACAGACAGACATTGCCAATCACGGGCTACCGTGGCAACCAGTCTTGACTGGTCCCAGGACTGGACCAGGAATAGCGGGCTAAGCAAACATGATAACCTCTCTGGCCCAGTTGGGTGGGCTGTAGCCTGGGGTGTAACCTCGGCCACTTGCCAAGGTGAGACCCAGGTTAGACACCAACACACCTGGCGTTAGTCCAGGCTAACATCTGGCGGCTTGACAAACCACACAACAGTAGCCTGAAGGCCAGAGTGGGTTATAGTGGGCTACTGTCAATTTTTTTTTAACTCAGAGATGCTTTCTGGCCAAAACAGTGGTGGCTGTAAGTAAAATAGTAATAGTTAATTACCTGCACAATGCATAGTTTCATTCAGACAGCACATTTGAAGCAATATGTGCATATAGATAATTAGACTGATGCTATTCTGTTGTCTTTGTTCATTAGGATTGTACTTTATAATTCTTTTCCTTTGATAATCAAACAAAACTTGATAACACTAGAATGCACTAGGGATGGGTGTTACAAATTTGGATTAATCTGTAGCTGTCTGAAGTCACTAGGAAATTTTGCCACTGAAATCAATGGGAAACTCTGCCACTGAAGTCAATGGGAAAATCAATCTGTAAATACGAATCCATAATACGGAAACCCATCATATTTTAGATATGAATCCATAATTAATCCAAATCCATAAATCAGTCTGAATTCCCATCCCTAGTATTACACTGCTAAAATGACCATGTCATTGCCTTGCAAATACTATGTAAGTTATAAATGTAGAGAATGTGCAGTTATTATATATTGTGAGCTGCCCCGAGATGCCTGAGGCAGGAGGGGGCAGCATATAAATTGTAAAAATAAATAAAATAAATAAATTATAAATTATAAAGAGCCTCTTTGAAAACTTAGTGAATAGAATTAACACACTGTAATGGTACTTTTGATCACCTATCACTTCTAGCAAAATTAACTGTAGAATATTGTTGACACACCTTCCCCCCTCCCCCTCCCAATTCACCTAATGCACTTGAATAATAACTAAGCTTTAATAAAAGAGAGTAGTGGACCTTTAACAAACATTAGCCCCAGATGTGGTGGGATAAAGCTGGAAGCTGGCTAGTCCAACCACCTGTGAAATGCAGTAAAGTCTCTAGATTCATTAAAAAATATATTTTATTCTGTCTCTCACTTCCGTTTGTGTGTTTGTTTGTTTGTTTGAAAAATGAGTGTTTTACAGTAATTGGCATGTAGGCTGTCCAAGATAGACAGCCTGTGTGACAAAGGGTATTTTCAGACGGGACGGGACCGATTGACCCCGTCACGGAAACAACCTTTGAGATTCCCCGCCAGGATCAAAGTGGCACGTCCAACAGCCAATCCTGGCGGTGAATCTGGGGCGGGGCCACGTGACGCAACATGTGACCATATGGCCCCACCCACCCCCACGCTCCCTCAGCAGCTCGCCCTCCCGGAGACGAGCGGACACTGTGGCCAATGCGGCCGCCACGCCCACCCGCCCTGGGACATTGACCATGGCCTGGAATCGGTGGCCATGCTCGTCGCTGATTCCGGGCCGTGGTCAGCGGGCAGATGTGACGCTGACACGCTCAACCACGGGGTTCTCCCATGGTTGAGCGTGTCAATGTCACGTCTGTTTAGTGTGACGCCGGGTATTCACCCCCGTGATTCACGGGGGTGAACATCTGGCATAACACTAATCAGACATTACGGGATCACGCTCACCACATAGGAATTGACCGTGGTTGAGCGTGATCTCGTAACATCTGAAAATACCCAAAGGTAGGCATGCTGATTTTGCCCCCGCACCCCAAAAAAGATAAGCACACAGTAATGGATTTAAAAGGCCACACTCTTTATTAAATCAGAATTAAGGTCAGAGGGAGTTTACCACTCTGGCTCCAGGTTCCAACATTACTAACCACTAATGATAACTGGGGGTGGCCTGATGTCCCTCAGTACTGCCTTGTAACCCGTAAAACTATCCTAGGTTGCTCTCACCCTCAGCCACGCAGCTGGTTGATAAGACTCTCGCCCTGTAGCAACCCAAAGCAGGCTGGAAGGCGAGGGCCCCGCTATCCAGGACCACCCCTGTCCTCAGCTAAGTTGCTCTTCCCCCCCATCCTGGGCCTCGTGCCGAACCTGGCTGTCCCTGCTCTTGGTTGGCTCTGGCCCTGCCTCTTAGGGAGACGTCTTCCTTCAAAACCCTACCAAGTGTTAACCAACTACCTGGACCCCTGTCAAAGAGAGCGTCAAATTATAATATATAATCTCCTGAACATGCCTTACAATGTAAACCCTGTGAGAAAGGCGAAAAAACAATCACACCAACAGCCAATCATGCTGTGATTGAAAAATTCCTTCCCGGCCCTCGAAAAGAGCGACCAGCATAGCCCACAGTGCCATAATATCGGGCAGGTGGGTGGGTGCTTCCTTCCCTCACGCGCTGCTGGGCCAAGTGACCCGCAGTGCCGCAAGGCACAAATGGCACCCACAGGTCTCACAATACAAGACCTGCGGTCTTTGCACCCAAACTCCAGTGGCTGCTTGTCTTCACTGAGGGGGGGGGGAAAAGGGGGCAAAGCCCTCCCCCACGTCCAGCACGAACTGGACGCGCGGTGGCCGGCCCGTGCGGGGCGGGGGGGGGGGAGAATAATTGGCAGTATGCAAACAATTAATAAACAATTGTTTACTTTAGTTTAAAATAAAGCCAAAAATAAATAAATAAATAAATAAATAAATAATAGTAATAATAAATGAGACAGCTACTAATCCAAAGTAGAAGAATGACTGAAATTCAATCCTGTAGCATGTTGTAGCAGAGATGCAAATTGTGATGTCAATTTATGAGACTCAAATCATCTAACAAGTGAGATAATAAGTCAAAAATAAGGGCTTCCATCAATGCCATCAGTGCATCATTTGCTTGAGCTATATCACAATCCAGTATTCAAAGAGGATGGAGGATGGAGGCAGACCGGGTGGTACACTACCTCTCTAATCCAGCCAAGGGTTTTTTCTAGGAGACCAAATGTTCTTTCCAGGCAGTTTTACAGCAAAAAGCATCCTTACTCAGAGCTATGATACTGGACTAATGCTACGTTTTGAAACAGTAAAAATTAAACGTGATAACACTTCATAAAGTATATTAGAATGTACTTCCTGGACTACATTTTTGGAACGTAGATCACACATCTGTATTTGAGTGCACATTTGTGTATACAAAAGCATAAGTTAAACATCTAAAAGTATTATAGGTCTCCTGTTCCTTTTGTCTCTAAAGTATTTTTATTCTTTTCACTGTGATGAGTAGGGACTTGGCATTTCTAATAAGGCAAATTCAAGTTTTATTAATTAGGCTGACTTCCTGAGACCCTGAAGCCCTCTGTGTACCACCAGGGTAGCCAGCAGCTCTGTTTTGTTTCCATCACATATGCCTCAGATATGATACTGAGGAAACACCTCTTGCAATGAAGAAATAGTTCAGTTTTCATTCCTGTTCAGTGTTTGCTATTTCCACTGAGCCAGCCAGCAAGGAGCCTGTTATTGCAGTATGTCCCTTAGTGATAAAGTAGATATATGTTCATTGGCTGGCATTATCTGTAGGAATATTAGCACATTAAGGCAATGAAGGGAAAGTATTTAGCTGGAAAGGATAAACAAAGAGGTCATACACTGATTATTCCCCTTCTTTAAAAACAATCACTATGAAGAGAGATTAAAACTAGCCACTGCCATGGTGAAGAGATCACTGCTATCTTATTCACTTTTATCAGTTTTCTACATTACATTTTTCTGAGTTATACGTTAACTCACTCTTCTATGACTGTGAAGGTATTACATAAGCACTAGACTGTAACAGTGTACTGAAAATAATTTCCTCTTTCAGACACATTGATTATCTATTTATGACATTCAGCAGCCGTGTATCATTAGATATATGCTAGCTCTGTCTTAATGAAATATTTAGCATGTACTCCTATGTAGATTGCATAGTTTGAGAAAGATTCATGATCAAATTCCTTTGTAGTAATGAAAAATATTGGAAAAATTCAGGAAGTATTTTCATGCCGCAAAATACAGAATATTTAAAATGCACTTCTCCCTTAAAGTATGTATAACTGAGTTTTACACACAGGAGACAAGCTAGGAGCTTGGGAAACTTAGGGTAAAACAGACATGCAGAAAGCATGGAGGCTCCCCAGCCTGGCCCAGGGCGGGAAACAGCGGTCACCCCGCCCCTGGTCCTCCGACCAAACGAGGACCAAACAAATGTGCCCACGGCCGGAGAACTGTCCCACCAGCTACACACCCCAGGTAGATCAGGGAGCTCAAGAAATGTGAGGCCGGTGGCCCCACCCCACTCTCAGCACCCCACAATGACGGAAAGCCATGGTGACCAGCTATGGTGCACTATAATGGCAGCACCTGCCCCGAGGCAGGGATGGGGCCAAACAAACATGCTAGTCCACGTTGACCCAAACTGCACCTGGGAGATTTTCCTGAGGACACAGCCTGGGACAGTCACCTACCCACCCAAGGGCAGTCCCAGGCCAACATGTGGTGGTGCGGGACTACACATACGAGTGAGACCAGAGCCGCAGTAGGCCAACGTGAGATAGCATCACATTTGTTTTTACCCTGTGACCCAAAAGCCAGTCTGAGGTATCGGGCTGTAACACAGCACAGTCTAGGATGAGCTTTGACTCTGAAAATCCCTTACATTGTGGAAGGCTACATAGCAAGGAAATGTCAGGAAATGCTGAGGACTTTGGAGAATCTAATTCCTTCAGGACAACTCTCTCCAAGCACTTACCCTTGGGGAAAATAAAATAAAAAATCAAGGTTGTAATTTTAAAAAGAGAGCGAGCTGGGGTAACAAAGACTAGTGACAATATGATCAATAGAAAGTTGAAGAATGGCCCCAAATGTGAATGTGGGGGAAACACTTGAACACTGCCTGTTGCATTGTCTGTCAGCACCCTGTACACTAGAAATCTCTTTATCAGTCCACCTTGGGATATTAGAAAAATCTTGAATAAGCAGCTGTCCCAATTAAGAGAGAGATCTGTAGATCACAACATGCAAAAGGAATGTCATTTTACTGTATTTTAACATCTTAAAATGAAAAGATTATAAATCACATCACAGTATGAATAAGTGTTAAATGCCTCCTTTGAGGCAAGTCTGTTATGTGCTGTTTTCCAACTGAGTCTGCTACATCAGTTCACCATCCTCAGAAGGGGCAATGCATATTGCATTCCACTTTCCTGATGAAACGTTCAATATGATCCACCTTTTGCAACATCTAGGCTAAGGTGATCACTCTGCAAAGTCATGTCCATTCACCATTTAAAAATATTGCATCCCAGTTTCTACCTTTGACAGACCTTTGGCTCTTCTTACAAAAAATATTTGGATCCCTGGGTCTGCACTCTGTGGATCTGCTCCCACATCAGTCCAGTACATTAGTCTACTCTGTATGTACTGTGCAGATTCTCTTACAGCCTATATTGTGCCAGTGCAGATTCTCTTACTGCAAGGATAAAATGGTAGGCAAGCGTTTGCACTGAGTAGAAAGTATAATAAGGTTTTGCGCAGAAGCCTCTACCCAAGGTGAATTCCAGTGTATGCCTTGCTCACATATGGCACTAAATAAACTATCAAGATTAGCATTAATAGCTCTTTTTACTGTAGACTGGCACAAAGGAAGCTTTTGATTGCAATACAATGAACATTTGTAATTTAAAATTATAGGTTTATTAGCACTGTAGACAGAAACAATTTGAACATATTGTGTTTTCCTTTGAAAGCAATACACATTTTATGTGTTGGAGAAACATTATACGTATCACTGTTAGAATATTGCTGCCCCGGGAAAATAATTAATGTCTATTACAATACAGCCTGGTAATGTTAATTTACCCATAACTGCTTAGGTAGAGAATGTGTTTGCACTATTTACATATATGACATTTTGGAAGGACTGGATGGCTCAGGGGCTTGATGATAATGGATAAAAGCAATAAGATGGTGCTGAAACTCCAGTTTTTAGTTTAACCGTGGGTATTTTCAGACGCTACGAGATCACGCTCAACCACAGTCAATACCCTGTGGTGGGGAATGGTCCCATAACGTCTGTTTGATGCTCCCCAGATGTTCACCACAGTGAACCTCCGGCGGGAATCAAAATAACCATGCTTTCGAGAATGGTCCGGGGACCATCTCCAAAAGCGTGGTTAACTGAACCACGGCCCGGACCACAGGTGGGAATTGGACGCAGTGGCCGGATTGGCCGCTGCGTCTGTCCGTCTCCAGGAGGGCGGGTGGCCAGGGGAGTGGGGCGGGGCTGTGCGGCTGCACGTTGCACCGCGCAAAGCCCCCACTCCCCGATTCCTCGCCGGGATCGGCCAGCACGTCTGCTGGTGGTGACGGACTTATTTCAGCGGGGAATCAAAAGGGTGATTCCGTGCCGGGGCGAATGCTGCCCCGTCATGTCTGAAATCACCCCATGTCACCAAAGACACCTTCCTCAGCTAATACCTGCCTGGGCCTTCCTGTCCCTATCCTGAGTCCAAGCCTCTCACTACTTGAACTTCTCAGTCCTATTTATGTCTATTTTGGTGTCACTCCAGGCTGGATCCAGAACACCATCCCGCTCTGATCAAATCCTACCACTACTCTACTAGCCTGTTCCTGAAAGTCTACCCATGTCCCAGATGAACCCTGACAATGACTGTCATTTATGATGGCACTGTGCACCTCACAGGATTGGGCTCATGTTGATGTGAATATTAAATGTTTAACTGTTTGTTTTACATGTTTACGTGAGATACAGAGAAATTGAATAAGGAACGATTATTTACCCCTTTTTCATAATACAAGAACTAGGGGGTATACAATGAAATTAACAAGCAGTAGGTTTAAAAGAAACAAAAGAAAGTACTTTCTCACACAATCCAGGATTGATGTTGTGAAGAACAGTGGTCTGTGTTTTTTTTAATTTAAAAAAAAAGCATTAGTCAAATTCATGTAAGATGGACCCATCAATGGGTAGAAACAGATGTGACGGTGGCCCGCTTTTTCATAATTTGACTCACGAGCCACCAGCACAACTGTTGAGAGGTTGCCAGAAGTTGGTCCAGGATTGATACCAGGTGTGCTGGAGGCTAGCCAGCCTCTGATCCCTGGATTAGCTCTCAGTTCTCATCTGCTGTGGCCTGCCATGTCCTGGCCAGATCAGAGCTGCTATGCCCGGTGCCATGGCTGACTGTCATTGACCACCATGACTTCCCATCACAACAGGACACTGGGTGCAGTGTGAGGATGGGGACAGTCAGCAGCATGTTTATGTGCCTTTCTGCCCTCCCCAGCGGCCTGGGTATAGGAACATATGTTTGGGGTGTCCCCAAATCAGAGATTTCCAAATTGTGTCATGATGTTACTTGAGGTCATGCCATCTGTGGATGATGTCACAATACCTATTGATTTTTTTTTATACCCTGTATGTCTTTGTTGCTACCTGGGATCACAGAATTATACTTCAATTTCAAAATACGGATGTGCAGGTAAACGTTTGGGAGCTATTGTCCTACATCTTTGACTGCCAGGGACCAGGAATGAGAGACTAGAATTTTCCATAATTCCCCTCTTTGTCATGATGGTCTGACCCAGTATGGCTGCTCTTAGCCAAGCAATGGTCTTGCCACACCTGGCATGAGGCCTATTATCAAGACAGCAGGTGAGAATTTTGGTGCTCTGACTATGCTGTACCCATTGTTTTGGCTCCATAGGTGACTCATGGGGGGCATTCGCTCCCCAACCCCAGATTTTTGGAAGCCCTATAGAAACGCTGCCTAGCCTCCTACCAAGCCCCCACTCCTGTGCCCCACCACTGTCGACATTTACCAGTCACCTATGTTTGGCTTGAAAGGAATCCATTCTCCAAAGATTTGCCAACTGGCACTTTTCAATAGTTCTACATTTACTTCAAAATGAATAAGCAAAATGTAGTTTAACTAGCAGTTTATTCATTTTTACAAGGTAATTTTTTAAAAACCAAGTATTTCATTTTTTTAATGTACTCCGTATATACTCTGCTGCCTGCCTGGTATCAGATAAACTATATGCTATCAGCTAGGTCAATAAAGCCTTTAAATATTTTATTTTTTGCATTTATCTTGTTCTTTATACCCTTGTAAATATCCGTTGCAATAGCAGGCCACTCTTCAAGTAAATGGAAATTTTATGTAAAATGCTACTTTCTTTTTTTAAAAAAAATCAAAGACAAACTTTATGCAAGATTAAGGCCACATTTAAGTGTATTTTAAGTGAAATACATGAAATTTATTTAACAAAAAGATGTTGCACATTGCATTTATTGAATATAGACTAGTTCAACTGACTTATTATATAGCACCATAAATACAGTATTGCTAAATATGATGCGTGTTGGAATATTGACAAGTGAATTCCCAATATCAGATATTAAACATGCTGAAATTACCCTCACTGGATTTTAGTAATATACTACAGTGGGTCAAATGCATCCCTGATCTTATGATTTAAAGATGAGAGAGAAAGGTAACAGAGGGTGGGACTAAGTACAAAGCTCAAGGAAGTAGAGGTAAATGGAAACTGAGACCAGGGGAGAAGATTGGTATAGCAGAGGTGGGAAGAGATGGTTAAAGGAGAAATGTTAATGCTAACAGAGTGGAAGTGTCATAGAATTGACACAATGGGCAAGGTCATTGCAATGCATGGCTTCTAATATCACCTCTATGCTGATGACACCCATCTATCTCTCTCCATTCCCCCGCCCCCCATCCAATCTTGTCTCACAAACTGTCTCTCTGACATCTCTGCCTGTACGTCTTGCTGTCAACTCAAACTTAATATGGCCAAAACTGAACTCATCTCTCCCCCCCCCCCAGCCCCCGAAGTGTTCCTCTCCCTTTTCCTTCTCAATTTCCATTGATGGGGTCACCATTCAGCTTGTCCCTCAGGCATGTAGCCTGGGGTTCATCTTTGATTCCTTCCTCTCCTTAAACCGCAAATCAAATCTGTTGCTAAATCCTGTTGTCTCTCCCTGCGCAACATCGCTAAAATCCTTCCTTCCCACACTGTCTCCACTGCTAACATCCTAGTCCATGCTCTGGTTATCTTTTTCTTTGACTATTGCAACCTCCTTCTCAGTGGTTTTCCCCTGCTCTCACCTTGTCCCCCTCTCGTATATTCAAAACTTTGCTGCCAAGACCATCCACCTCGCCCACCGCTTTGATCAAGTGCAGCCCCTCCTCTTCTCTCTCCACTGGCTCCCTCCCTCTGTCTGAACACATTCAGCACAAGCTTCTTGTCTTTACCTACAAAGTTATTCATGGCCTTGCCTTACATCTCTCTACACTTGTCTTGCACTCCTCTCTCATCTGAAAGCTCTGCTCCTGTTCTTCCACCACCCACGCCTGCTCACAAGTCCCCTGCACCTCAAGGCATATTCGCCCATTCTCCCTTGTTGCCCCCATGCTTGGAACTCCCTCCCAAACACATTCGCTCCTCGCCCTCCCTCCCAACCTTCAAATCCCTCCTGAAAATCTACCTCTTCCATCAGGCCTTCCCTAGCTCCTCATCCCCTTCATGATTTTCCCAACATCACCTTCCCCTCTGTAACTAAGCTAAAGACATGTACCTGCAACCTTACACCTTCATGGATGAATGTATCCTCATATCTCCCTCTGTTGCCCCATCCCTCATCTCCCATCCCTTGTCTCTCTTAGATTGTAAGCCCCCTGGGGCAGGGACCCTGTCTACTTTCAACAGTTGTAAAGTGCCAGGTACATCACTGGCACTATAATAATAATAATAATAATAATAATAATAATAATAATAATAAAAATAATAATAATAAATTATTATTATTATTATTAATAGAATTAGAGTTCGAAGGGACCATGAGGGTCATCAAGTCCAGCCTGCTACATGGTGCAGGAATTAGCCATACGTAGATCATCCCAGATACATGCTCATCCAGCCTCTTCTTAAAAACCTCCAATGATGAAGAATATCAAATATCTAATGGACTGCCTCAAAGAACTAAATGGCAGCCACGAAGAAGACAGCAAGGAACTGTTCTTGCTACAGAGGTCAGGAGTAGAAACAATGACTCAGTTCACAGGAAAGCAGATTTTGTTTATATATTAGGAATATCTTCCTAGGGCTGAAGTGGCAGCATTGTTTGCCATTTCGCTGTTAACTGTCAATGTTTTGGCACACTTGCCATTGATCCGACAACGTTTGCCATCAGTTTGCGACAATATCTGACATTTGCGACAGTTTCAGATATAGCAACATTTCCTACAATTAACACATTTCTGACAATTGCACTTTCCTATACTTCTGCACTTTCCTATCCTGCTGTCCTACTGCACTTTTCTATACTTTCCTATACTACCCTCCTATTGCACTTTCCTATACTTTCCTACTGCACTTTCCAATACTTTGAGACTTTCTGAAAAATATTGGAACAAAGTATTGGACTTGACTGGGGATACCATGTCGAGAAAACAGCAATGTATGTGCAGTTTATGACAGAATGGTCAAAAACTGCGACATGTGATTTCAAGCCTACTTCCTAACAGTAAGAGGTGTGCAGCAATGGAACAAGTTGCCTATGAGAATGGTAGGCTCTCCATCACTGAAGGTTTTCAAGAAGAGGCTGGACAGCCATTTGTCAAGGATTTTGTAGCCGTAGTCATCCTGAATACAAGCAGGGGGTGGGCTAGATGGCCCTTGAGGCCCCTTCCAATTCTGATTCTATGAAGTCACAGCTTCTCTAGGTAGTCCATTCCATGGCCTGTCTGTCCTTACAATCATGTCTGTCTGTCCTTCCCTGAGGTTTAATCTAAATTTTCTTTCACAGTTTGTACTCCATTGCCTCTTGTCTTGCCCTCCACAGCAAGAGAGAATAATTGTTCTCTATCTTATTTATCACAGCCTGTGTAGACTGTTATAATATCCCTTCTTAGTCTTTTCTCCAAGCTGAACATACCCAAGTCCTTCATCTCTCCACAGACAATATGTGTTCCAAACCCCTAACCATACACCCTCTACACCTTTTCTATGTTGTTGTTAAAATAGGGTGCCCAAAACTGAATGCCTAGAATTCAATATATGCAAAGCAATTATAGTGTAGGGCTGAAACAAATATGTCATTCCATTTGTGATTATTTGCATTTTAATCAAATATATATCCAAATGACTCTTAGCTAGCAATGAAACATTAGCATATTTGTTTATTTGGTAACTTTTCTTTTGTATTTAATTCACTTTGCCATCAGTATTTACTGCAGTTACATCCAACACTGTTGTGCAACAGTACTAGTGCACTATTCCTTACTCAAGAATAACCCTGAAGCACAGGCTGGATCAGATGCAAATGATGTGAGATGGAACAAGAATATAGAGTGGCAATTTTTTAAGCAATAGGAAAAGAAGACATTAAAGAAGATTTAACAGCTACCAATTAGCAAGACCACCGGATTGAAAGTGGATAATAAGACAAAGTAGGAAACATGGAGTTTCTGAATACACAAAAAACTCCCGCATAGTTTGGATAACTTTAGACAGTTACTTAAAACATTATAGAAACAGTCCTATAGATGGGACTTGAAATATAAAAGAAAAGGGAACAAAAGAATGACATGAAGAAAAGCATGTGGGGGGATTTCTTCTCATCAATAGGACTTTGGTTAAATCAACACAGTTGGTGTACAAGATAAGGAAGTGTCTGTATACATACTAGAGGTGTGCAAAAGGGACCGGCTCTTTTTTCATTTTTGGATTAGTTTTTGTTTCCAAATTTTAGTTATGTATTTGTTTTTGTTTGTAATTTAACTTAATTCTAGTAATTAAATTAGTTTGCCATTATTTTCAGTGGGCATCACTTTACAGGTCTTGCATTCATTTAAATAGCAGTTTTACATTGACTCTCTGACATTTTCCCATCCCCAAACTTGTAGAAAGTGTCCCAGGGATGCAGAATATCAGAGGGAGACTGGCAGGCAGCAGATAGGCAAAGTAGCAGCAGGCATTGGCACCCCAAGTATGACAGGGCTTCAGCTTGCAGCGAGTGCCCCAGGGTGACAAGGCACCATATGAGTTAGAGATAATGGCAAGTGGGCATTGGACAATTGGCAGCATCCTAGATGTAGCAGGGTGTCAACATACAGTGAGTGCCCCAGGGTGGCAAATGTGAGAGAGACTGACTAGCAGCAGGTGGGTACAGCAGCAGGCAGGCAGAGGAGCAGCAGACACTGGTAGGCACTCCCAAGGGGTTAGATATAGGCTCCTCAGTGCCCCCCCAACCTGCTGATTGTCACTGCCAAATTGCTGGCAGCATTGAAGAAAGACCTATCCCTGGAGTTTTCTGTGTCTGTCACGGTGCTGCCTGATGTGTTCCCAATGCCAATTAGCCAGTGGGAATGCTAATCATGTATCCTGACTGCTCTTATCCTCTCCCTCTCCTCTGTCTTTTCTGAAGTGCTTCATAGCTTCATAGCAAGCTGTATAGGGTCCAATGTGGACAAAATGAAAACAAAGTTTTCAATGAATTTTCCAAATGAATTTTTCTTCATAATGAAAATGAATACAGAAAAATCATTTTCATTACAAATTTAATGAAAATAAATTGCACACCCCTAAATAAACAGGTAATATGTGGTTTTGGATCTGGTAATAAATAATGCTATTAAAAAGAAAAAATATTCTCAAGTACACACTAGTTCTATGGGTCCGAGAGTTCTTGCATAAAATGTGTTATTAATTTTAATATTTGAATGTATATGGAGCTTAGTGTAGAAGACACTGCAAACATGGTAAGGTGGTAATAAATTTGTCTGCAAAAAAGCATAGAGAATTTGTCTGGGATTCTTGTTGATAAGAAAATCGAGAGAGAGAAACCTTTTTCTCATTTGTATGCAGTACTGTATTGGTGCAAAGGTGGGATGTCTCTTCAAAGTGTACTAATTCACTGCAAACAGAATTCTGTTAAGTTCAGCTAATGTGAACACTCTAGTAAATAGTGTCAGTAGGAATCTTGTGTCAGAGTCTGCATTTGGACAGGGATTGTCCAAGTCTGTTTCATCAAGCAAAAAGGCCAGCTGCCAACAATGCACATCTCAAAATGCAACACAAAGAAGAGCAGAATTCCTAGGCAAAACATAAACATGTGTAAGATTCCTAAAACCTTTCTTCTTATTTCCTTGCCATCTGCATGTAACACAATATTGTATGGGGGTCCCATTTTCAAAATACCATAGGTCAGCTACACTTATAAAAATAGAACCATACTGATTTACACCAGATGACAATCTTGATCCTTCATGTTTTAGCAAAGGCAGCAGAAGAAACATGGGCCCTTTTCACATAGACACTCTAACACTGTAAAAATAGGTGTTACATTTTATTATACATATTGCAGAGCACCCATAGAGCACACCTGCAGCCCTGCAACATGTATAATAAAATGTAACACCTATTTTAACAGTGTTAGAGTGTCTGTGTGAAAAGGGCCAGAAAGTTGGGTTTTTTCGCCTGTAGGTCAGTTCTGTGAGGCCTCTCCATCAGTTACTCATCTCTGTTCATCCCCTTTCTTCTTCACCTCCTCCTTTCCTTTTTTTCATTCCTACATTTACATTTTAGATCTTAAAATGCTCAGTTTGTCTGCCTCTAGCTAAATTTATCTGCATCACAACCACTCACCTTCAAACTGTTTTGCCTTTTTGATATCTTTGACATGCTAACAAGAAAATCTTCTTCCCCCAAAATTTAAATTAAAAAGCTCAATTGGTAGTTATAAAGTAATTTATTCCTTAACCAGATATGTTAACTTTAAAGCTGCCTGCTTCCCCATTAGAGGCCTAAACAAGATGGAGAAGGAAAACAGAACCCCCTCTTAATCTGTGGGTATTTTTAAACAAGAGGTAACCACACATGGCCACCCAGTAACCACTAATCCCAAAATTTATTTATTTATTTGTTTATTTATTTATTTATTTAAAATTTATATCCCACCCCTCCTGCCCTCAGGGCAGCTCAGGGCAGCGAACAACATTCAATAAAAACAATATAAAAATTTAAAACAATTTTAAAATACAGTATGTGGGGAACCCACCCCCCACCCCTACCCCTTGCCAAAAGCCTGATGAAACAACCAGGTCTTACATACATGCCGAAACAGCAGGAGAGTGGGAGCCAACTGAGCTTCCTCCGGGAGCAAATTCCACAGCACAGGGGTGGCCAACAAAAAAGATCTAACATCGGTGGCCATCCGCCTCACCCGGGGAACCTCCAATAAGATTCCCACGGATGATCTCAAGGGTCACACGGGCACATGGGGAGTAAGGCATTCCTGTAGATAAGCAGGGCCCAGGCCGTGAAGGGCTTTAAAGGTTAAAACCAGCACCCTGAACCTGGCCCGGTACTTTATAGGCAGCCAGTGCAGAGCCCGGAGCACTGGTGTCATGTGCTCCCTGAGACCCGCCCCCGTAAGGAGACGGGGCACAGCATCCTGCACCAGCTGCAGCCTCCGGACCAGCTTCTCAGGCAACCCCACATAGAGCACGTTACAGTAATCCAGCCTTGAGGTGATGAAGGCATGGATGACAGTGGTGAGGATCAGAGTCTGAGAGAGACGGCCAAAGCCGCTGGACACGATGTAACTGTCAAAACGTACTCCCCGCCACAGCCACAACCTGAGATTCCAGGCTGAGCTGCAAATCGAGGAGTACACCCAGACTCTGCACTTGAGAGACCATGGGAGGGCAAACCCCCCCAACAAGAGGAGATTCAACCACCCCCAGGTCCCCCAAGCCCTCGCCCACCAACATCACCTCCATCTTGTCAGGATTCAATTGCAGATGGTTCGACCTCATCCAAGCCCCCACAGCTTACAGACACTGGGAAAATAAGGAGACTGCATGGCCTGGGTCAATGGAAAAGGAGAGGTAGAGCTGAGTGTCATCAGCAGACTGAGTTTTATTTATTTATTTAAAATTTATATCCTGCCCCTCCTGCCCACAGGGAAGCCTGGGGTGGCAAACAATATTCATTAAAATAATATAAAAAATTTTACAACAATTTAAAACATAGTATGTGGGGGAAATCCCCCATCCCCACCCCTCCCC
>QEPC01001706.1:434325-453924 GCA_003113815.1 Sphenodon punctatus | reverse complement strand
GTCATCAGTATGCTGATGACACTCAGCTCTACCTCTCCTTTTCCATCGACCCAGGCCATGCAGTCTTCTTATTTTCCCAGTGCCTGTCAGCTGTGGGGGCTTGGATGAGGTCGAGCCATCTGCAATTGAATCCTGACAAGATGGAGGTGATGTTGGTGGGCGAGGGCTTGGGGGACCTGGGGGTGGTTGAATCTCCTCTTGTTGGGGGGGTTCACCCTCCCATGGTCTCTCAAGTGCGGAGTCTGGGTGTGCTCAATTCGCGGCTCAGCCTGGAATCTCAGGTTGTGGCTGTGGTGGGCAGTATGTTTCGGCAGTTACATCTTGTCCGGCGACTTGAGCCGTATCTCTCAGACTCTGACCTCGCCACTGTCATCCATGAGGCTGGATTACTGCAATGTGCTCTACATGGGACTGCCAGAGAAGCTGGTCCAGAGGCTGCAGCTGATGCAATATGCCGCAGCCCATCTCCTTACGGGGGCAGGTCGAAGGGAGCACATGACACCAGGCTCTGCACTGGCTGCCTATAAAGCACGGGCCAGGTTCAAGGTGCTGGTTTTAACCTTTAAAGTCCTTCATGGCCTGGGCCCTGCTTATCTGCAGGATCACCTTACTCCCCATGTGCCCGTGTGACCCTTGAGATCGTCCATGGGAGCCTTTTTGGAGGTTCCCCGGGTGAGGCGGGTAGCCTCTGATGTTAGATGTTTTTCAGTGGCTGCCCCTGTGCTGTGGAATTCACTCCCAGAAGAGGCTCGGTTGGCTCCCACTCTCCTGCTATTTTGACGTGTATGTAAGACCTGGCTGTTCCGTCAGGCTTTTGGCGAGGGGTAGGGGTAGGGGTGGGGTGGGTTCCCCACATATTGTATTTTAACATTGTTTTAAAACATTTTTATTGTTTTATTGATTGTTGTTCACCGCCCCAGGCTGCCCTGTGGGCAGGAGGGGTGGGATATAAATTTTAAATAAATAAATAAATAAATGTATGTGACTGTACCCACCACCTTCATTCTCAAAGGAAACACACCTTCAAAAGATGGGCCTGGGAACGAAAATTCATAACTTTATTAGATGCCAAAAATAATGGAATCAACAGAAACTAGCTTTTCAAGCCATTTTACAAATTATTATAAATTAATATATTATTTATTTATTTATATAGCGCAAGAAAGTACCTGGCACTATACAATCCAGAGTCAGAGACAGGTCCCCACCCCAAGGGGCTTACAAACTGAGATACCAGGGAGGAGGATACAAGGGAGAGGTAAACTTCAGGAAAGATAAGAGTACATTCATGAGATTGAGAATTTGCAGGCTCACGTGCTTCGCTTAGTTATGGGGAATTAGGTTCTGAGTGAGGGGGAAAGGATGCAGTGTCACTCATAACAAGCTAGGGAAGGCCTGATGGAAGAGGTGGGCTTTCAGGAAGAATTTGAAAGTTGGGTGGGAGGAAGCAGAGTGAATGTATCCAGGGAGGGAGTTCCAGGCATGAGGAGCAGCAAGGGAGAAGGGGCAAAGACATTTAGAGGAGCAAGGGGTTCACGAGCAGGTGAGGGTGGGGGCAGAGGAGGAGCAAAGCTCCTGGGCAGGAGCGTGGCAAGATACAAGAGCGGAGAGATATGGGGGAGGAAGGCCATGAAAAGTCTTGAAGGTGAAGACCAGGAGCTTGTGCTGAATGCATTCCCGTAAAGGAAGCCAGTTCAGGGCAGAGAGGAGGGGCTGTACATGGTCAAAGCGATGGGCAAGGTGGATGATTTTGGCTGCGGAACATTGAATGGAGATGAGGGGGGCCAGATCAGAGCAAGGGAGGCCAGTAAGGAAGACGCTACAGGAGTCAAGGCGAGAGATAACTAGAGCATGGACTAGGGTTTTTGCAGTGGCAACAGTAAGGCAAGGCTGGAATTTAGCAATATTGTACAGAGCAAAGCGACAGGATTTAGCAACAGCCTGGATCTGAGGCTTTAAGGAGAGGGGGTATTCAAAGGCGAATCCCAGGCTACGGGCCTGGATGGTGACTCCATCAATGGAAATAGACAGGGAAGTAGGAGGGGAGCATTTCGGGGGAATGATGAGGAGTTCAGTCTTGGCCATATTAAACTTGAGTTGGCGACGAGACATCCAGGCAGAGATGTCAGCAAGACAGTCAGCAATATGAGTCTGGATGGAGGGGGATTGCGTGTGAGTGGAGAGAGAGAGTTGTGTGTCATCAGCATATAGGTAATACTGGAAGTTGCGGGTGTGGGTTTCAATGAGTTTAGCCAGAGAGAGAGTGTAAATGGAGAAGATAAGGGGGCCCAAGACAGAGCCTTGGGGAAACTCCCACAGAGAGAGGAAACGACATAGAGGAGGTACCAGCAAGAGAAACATTGAAGGAGCGGTTCAAGAGATACAAAGAGAACCAGTCGAAAACAGTGTCCTGGAAACCAAGGGAGCGTAGCAAATTCAGGAGAAGGCCATGATCAACAGTGTCAAAGGAGACCACCTACCACTCTGCTGTCTGCCTGTCCTGCTTGCTCTTGCAGGGGCTGGGAGCCCTTTTCCTGGGCTCACCCCTCCTCTGGGAGTTCCAGCTGCCCAGCCTTAAGCCCAGGCCCCAGGTGACATTCTGGCCCTCCTCCCCTGTGGGAGGAGAGTGGGGCAGGGACAGGGCTTTCCCAGGACATTTGGGCCAGGGGAGGGAGATAAGAGACTTAATGCTTGGCAGAGCCTCAGGCATGTACCACAGGCCATGCACCTAAGGGCCACTGTCAAAAGTCCCTTAGGCATGGCCCTTAGTGGGACCGGGAGGGTTGGGAGGGTACTAACAGCGAGTAAGGGGTATAGTTGTTTTAGGTTGAGGGGTTGGGGTGGGGGATGGCTTGTTTGCATTGTGTGGATGAGGGACGAAGGGACTGAATTTGGGCGGGAGGGGCTGTCCCCCTCAGTGTGAGGGAGGGGTGAAGCCCTTTGGGGAAGGGGGTTTACCCTCCTGTGGCAGAGGAGGGTTGGGGGTGTATTAGTGGGTGGGGGTCTCCCTCGGGTGGGTGGCGGGATGGCCTCCGGGTGGGGGGGTTGGGGGGATGGACATGGGGGAGTCTGCAGCTATAGGGGTTGTTGTGGGCTGGGAGAATTATGGTCCTTCAGGGAGGCGAATTAGATTTGTGAGGCAGGACAGATTTTATATTCCTGTCCCACTTAATGGCCCCCAGGCAGATGGTGAGGTGGTCGGGATTCAGAGACCCCCTAGTTTTGGTTTGCTGCTGGTAAATGCAAGGTTGGTAGCCAATAAGTCAACTATGGTCCGGGAGATGATCCTGGACCAGGCGGCCGACCTCACATGTATTACGGAGACCTGGCTGGACACTGAGTCTGGGCCTACATTGGCTGACCTTGTTCCAGCTGGGTACTCAGTACAGCATCAGTCTCAACTGGGGGGGCGGTGTAGTCATTATTTTTAAGGATACATTCTCTGTGAGGAGATTTCCTTTGCAAACTATCATGGGTATAGAGGGCTTTCATCTGGTGTTGGATTTGGCCGGAGACAGAGTAGGAATATTGCTGATATACCAGGCACCCACACCTGTATGGCAGTTTACCTACCCGCACTAACCAAGCTGGTGTCGGAGGTGGTCTTGCGGTCCCCCAGGGTGATAGCCCTGGGGGACTTCAACATCCAGACTTGGAGGAGTAGAACCCGGTTAGGATGGTTTGCCCCCGATGGCTTATGGAACCTGGAAGGTTCCAGACCTCTCTAGGGGATGTTTCCTCTGATCTTGATGGCTGCTCACTCGATGACCTCATGACCATGTAGAATTCTGTGTTGGTGGAGGTCATCAACCGGGTGGCTCCCAGGCGTCCGTTCCCGAACCACCGACAACACAGGTCCCTGTGGTATACAGAGGAGCTACAGCAGATGAAGTGGGAAGGGCGACAGTTAGACCAATGTTGAAGTTGACCAATTATGGCATAGAGTCTGGTTGAGTACTTATGCCATGGCTGTGTGGGCAGCAAAGAAAGTTTTCTTTGCTTCCCTCATTGCATCCGCTAAGTCCTGCCCGGTCAAACTTTTCTGGGTGGTGAGGGGGCTGGTCAGTCCGGCCTCCCTCCGCCTGGATTTAGAGTCATCAAATGCCCGCTGTGATTTGTTTGTGGACTTTTTTGCTGATAAAATTGCTCAAATCCACCACAGTTTTGATGCAACATTTTTAGTAATACGTGAGCCAAAGGCAGTAGAAGCCCCGTCTTGTCGGAGCTGTTTGCAGGAGGGGTGGGGTAGAAATCTATAAAATAAATAAATAAATAAATAAATAAAAATAAATTTCAGGATGTGTCACCCTCAGATGCAGGGGATGCTCTTGGGACTGTTTGAGCCACTTATTGTGAACTAGATCCATGCCCGTCCTGGCTGGTCAAGGCCAGCCGGGAGACATTAGGTGGTGGGGATTGCCAATGTGTCCCTTGGGGGAGGACAGGGTGCCAGACTGTCTCAAGGAGGCTGTGGTGCAGCCCCTGATCAATAAATCATTACTGGACGTTGGCATCCTGGCCAGCTATTGGCTGGTCTCCAAACTTCCCTTTTTAGGCAAGGTTATTGAACGGGTGGTGCCCCGGCAGCTACAGGAGCATCTGGACCGGATTAATTTTCTTGATCCCTCGCAGTCTGGCTTTCATCCGGGATATGGCATGGAGACTGCACTTGTGGCCTTGGTCGACGACCTCTTCCGTGAGTTGGACCGGAGTCGTTCGACGCTGTTGATCCTGTTAGATCTCTCGGCTGCATTTGATACCATTGATCATGAGTTGTTGGTGACTCGGCTGCGGGACTGGGCAGGGATTGGCGGGACTGTTCTTGAATGGTTCCTCTCTTTCCTGGCTGGGAGAACCCAACGTGTGGTCCTGGGTGATTTTTCATCTTCTTCCCAGGAGGGGGTGGCATACAAATTTTATAATAAATATAATAAATAAAAAAGGCGGCAGAAAGATCATGGAGGAAAACAGAGTAGAGACTCTTAGACTTAGCTAAGAGAAGGTCATCAGTTATTTTGGCAAGAGCAGTCTCAGCCGAATGGAGAGGGCAGTAGCCCGATTGGAAGGAGTCAAGGGAGGACTTTGAAGAGAGGAAGTCCAGACAGCGCATGTAGACAGCTTGTTCCAGGAACTTGGAAGCAAATGGTAGGAGCGAAATGGGGAGATAGCTAGAAGGGTCAGAGTGGTCAAGAGTAGCCTTCTTAAGGATAGGGGAGATGGTAGTGTGTTTGAAGGCCAATGGAAATGACCCAGTAGAGAGGGAGAGATTGATGATGTGCAGCAGAGAAGGTGAAGTGGTGGGGGCAATCTACATTAGGAGATGAGAGAGGATGGGGTTAAGGGGACAAGTGGAGGGGTTGGATGAAGAGAGGAGGGAGATGATCTCATCAAGAGAAGCTAGGGAGAAGAAGAGAAGAGAGGCAGGAGGGGGAACATCATGGAATGAGGTAGAGGAGGGAGAGGGTTGAGAAGTGATTGCAAGGTAGAGTTTATCAATCTTGTTGTTGAAGAAGTGGAGAAGATCTGTGTGGGGAGTGACGAAGGAGCAGGTGAGAGGACAGGGAGACTTCAGGAAGGAAACAAATGTGGAGAAGAGATGGCGTGGGATTCGATTAACATGGCGTAATCTACAGTAGTAGCTGATAGACTCTGTCAGCTCGATACTTAATCCTTGTGTTACTACTGTGTGAACCCAGTTCCTTTCATATTCATATTCCCTTCACCTAATAAGGCATTTCCTACTATACCCCCAACCCATATCTTTGCTTTAGCCTCGTCCTCTCTCTGTGTTTGCTATTTATTGTTTCTTTGTCTCCTACACACACATTATTATTATATATATGCAAACAGGACAGCAAGATGGAGACAAAGTAGTTCATATATATGTTTTATTGGACAGCTTCTGTTGGTGAGAATGTGCAATTTCCAGGCCACACAGTGCCCTTCATTAGGCATGTAGTATAGCCAGTCAGAAATATATAAACTGAGTAAATGCAGGACAGAATGACATGGGTGGTAGTGGATAAGACAAAGTAACTGGAGGAGGGGGATTAGATATATATGGAGTGATCCATATTATATATAAATCTAATCCCCCTCCTCCAGTTACTTTGTCTTATCCACGCCCACCTATGTCATTCTGTCCTACATTTGCTCAGTTTATATATTTCTGACTGGCTATACTACATAGGGCCCTGAGGAAGGGCCCTGTATGGCCCGGAACTTGCACACGCTCACCAACATAAAAAAAATGTTAGCCCAGTTCCTCATTCCATGTCTGACACTATCAATTGTAATTTTCATCCTGTAGACACTTGTGACTTGGACTGGAACCATCAAATCATTAGTGAGAGACCACCAGTCAGCCAGAGAACAGCCACTTCTCATCACAACTGAGGTGAATGAGAGGCAAGAAGCTTCTTACCCCATTAGGAATCCTCTGAACTACCTAATCCCCAGTTTTTATAAATCCTTATTAGATGGCTTCTCAGATGGTGTAATTAAAAAAAGAAAATAGTTATTTTAGAATACACTTTTTTTTAAAAAAGACATAAAACCACAGTATTATAAACCACCAATGTTTTGTACTTTAAGGGTAAAGGAGAAACCTCTTTTTTCACCTATGTACAGTTACTCTTGTTCAGTCTTATCCCCAAAAGAAATAAGCAGTTACCCCCTGGCTTTTTATTTGACCCCCTAAATGTGGAGAATTATTTTAAATTATGGCTACCCTTCTTTATGTTTTACAGAGATCCTAAATTCAACTAGCAGAAGAAACAGTATTTGCCTATGAAATTTTTCCTATTAAGTCCGCCAGCTTTATCTGGTACGTAGGCTGCGTCCGTATGTCTCTGGCCCGGACCTGGCCTCCCTCATCCATGCCTTCGTCACCTCGCGACTCGACTACTGTAACGCGCTCTACGTGGGGCTTCCCTTGTTCTTGGCCCGGAGGCTGCAGCTGGTGCAGAATGCGGCGGCTCGTCTTCTTACGGGGACGGGTTGCCGGGAGCACATTACACCGGTGCTCCGAGCGCTGCACTGGCTGCGGATAGTGTGCCGGGCCAAGTTCAAGGTCCTAGTGATGATCTATAAAGCCCTATACGGCCTTGGCCCCTCTTACCTTAGGGACCGCCTCGCCCTTCGCGCCCCGGAACGGCTCCTGCGGTCTGCCGGGGGTGCCCTCCTGGAGGTCCCCCGTGTTAAGCGGGGGGCCACGATGGAGCGGGCATTCTCGGTGGTAGGGCCGCGGCTGTGGAACTCCCTTCCGGAGGAAGCTCGCCTGGCCCCAAGCCTTTTGACATTTCGGCGTAACTGTAAGACCTGGCTGTTTGCCCAGGCCTTTGGGAGGGAGGGAGGGGGGGTGATTTTTAATCCCCCACCGTTGTATTTATTTATTATTGGACTCTGCCCTGTTTTATTGGTATATTTTATATTTGTATTTTAAATTGTTTTAATGGTTTTATTGTTGTTAGCCGCCCCGAGCTGCATTGCAGGATGGGGCGGGATAAAAATCCATAAAATAATAAAATAAATAATAATAATAAGTCAATTTTATGCAGTTGTTTCAGAGCCATTTATGATAATTTCTATTTCCCTTACTGTGTAATTAGTTTAGAATTTAATTTTAGTTTAGTTTGTGCAGCACCTTGGGGTACCTTCATACCTTAGTCGCTCTCTGCATTTTATTATTTTGTATTATAGCGATTGTTCTTAATGTACAGGGTGATCCTTTCTGATATAGGTTTTATTCCAGATGTGCAATAATTATAAAATCTCTTCCTTTGTCACTGTACGTTTTTTAAAAGGCTAAAAGCTGGAATAAATGAAATAAAGATACTAATTTTTATGTTTGAAACTATAAAACTACATCTTAGAATTTAAATACTACATTTTAAAGTGCACTTCCACCTCTCTGTTTTTGAAAGTGTAATCAGTGTGTTAATTCCATACACATACAAAAGCAACCTAATGGCCTGAAAATCACAAAGGTAGGCATGCAATCACTAATTGCTTTGTGGGTATCACAGAATGATAAAAAGAGAATTCTAAAGCAAAAGGTGCAAAAAGGCAAAAAACCAAAAAGAAATATCAAGAGAAGGAAATTAAAGCTAGAAAATCTGAGTCATAGGGTCATTTCAGACATTACAAAATCGCTGCTCACCACAGTGAATCCCAGTGGATTCCCTGTGGTGGCAGCGATCGCGGTAATGTCTGTTTGATCCCTGCCAGATGTTCACCACGGTACATTTCTGGCAGGGATCAATGCTAACCACGGTTCTGGACGTCCGGCCGACCTGAGGTCCAGAACCATGGTTAGATTGGCCATTATCCGGGATGGGCCAAAGGTAATGTCTGTTACCTTGGCCCATCGCAGATCGTGGCCCTGACCATGGTATGGGATCAGGTGTAGTGGCCGCATTGGCCGCTGCGCCTGCCCATCTCCCCGAGGGCAGGCAGCCGGGGGAGTGGGGGGGGCGGGGCTGTGCATTCTTACGTTGCACCGTGCAGCCCCACCTCCTCCCTGATCCCCCTCAGAGACCAGGCCGGCACATCTAAAGGACGGACGGCTTGATCATGGACCGGGATCCGAGATGGATCCCGGTCCAGGGTTCAGTGTGGCGGGCCTCCAGACCCGTCACGTCTGAAATTACCCATAGATTCTCATTTGGCACACAGAGAAATTCTGTTATTTGTCCACCCCTACCCTAAGTTGAAATGACTCTGGCAAGTAAAGTTATTAAAATGCAGTGTTGTTTATATTAAAGCTGAGCTAAGGAAGTCAGATTTTGGTTTGGAAAAACCTCATCAGAGAAGCTTACTAAAACCAGAGTTGGTTTGGATCTGGTTCATATTTTGTCCTGGCTATCAACATGGAACAGAGGTGGAAGCTTGGTTGGGATGAAATGTTTGGTTTTGTTAATTTGTTTCTGTGGTAGGCAAAACATGGTAGCTTGGAGCTTCCAAAGCATCAGCAGCCTTGTTTGGGTTTTGTAAAACCTGAAGTAGTTTAAGCCCATCTTCCATGTTAGCTGATAAACCAAAGTATGAGTACATGTGGGTGGCTGAGTGATAGTAAAAGAGTCTAAGACAATGTTCTCATTTGGCTCCTTTTTAGTTTCTCATGGGCCTGATTCTGCATTACTTTCCAACTTACACAATCAGTTAGAGGAACATAACCTTCGACTATCAGGAACAGAGAGTAAATAGGAGAGAATGGATCGCTCCATTATGACATATTATGTACTTCTCTAAATGGAATTATGGTGACCTCTGACGGAGATAGGATGCTGGGCTGGCATTAGTCTGACCCAGTATGGCACTTCTTTTGTTCTTATTGACTCTGATATGGTGCAAGGAAGGAGATAATGGGTGTTTTAAAACAAGGTGCTACCCCACAAGGCCACTTAGGAACCACTCATCCAAACACCCATTTGAAGATGGAGTGAGGTAAAGGGGTGCACGCTCCCATGAGCCACACAGCACCCACTCATGGGCACTCAAGGAGCACTGCTGAGAAAAGCAGAGTGCTCCGTGTGGGGCAAGCCAAAAAAGTTCATGGCAACGGGCAGCCACACAGCTGCACCGGGTAGCACCAGGGTGGCCAGCTGCACCAGCAGACCTGTCTGCCGCTCATAGGCACTGTGGGCAGGGTACATGGTTTTTGCAAGTCACAAGAACTGACTGGGAGCGCTGGGGAGCCCGGGTTCCCCAGCACACATGCCAAGAACATGTCAATTGCAAACACCAGCCCGGCCCGTTTTCCCCTCCCCAATGGTCTGTGGGAGGGGGAGTGCATGGTGGCAGTAGCCATGCTGGGAAACGCCTGCTAGAATCCCTCCCTATGCACTTCACTTGTGTGGGTGCTCCACGGCAGTGCTACTCAACGGTCACGGACCACCACCCCTAAAGCCTGGCTCATTTAAAAACGCCCAGTCAAGCTGTAACCCACTCAGCCCAACCTTGCACTGCTGCCCTGGACCTCTGTCTCCATTTCCACAATAAGGCACCAGGCTTAAAACATAAGAAGTACCATACTGGGTCAGACCAATGGTCCATCGAACACAGCATCCTCTCTCTGACTGGCCATTCTTGGTGGCTTCAGAGAAGTACCCCATAGGTCATAATGGAGTGATCCATTCCCTGCTGGAATAGATCCATTCAGTTCACCCAGATCCTGGCAGAGGATGCATCCACCAAACTACTTGGCTAATAGTCACTAATGGACATATCCTTCAAGAATTTATCTAATCCTTTTTAAAAACCAGCTATGCTACTGACCTTGATCACCTCCTCTGGCAAAAAATTCCACAAGTTAATTGCACGTTGTATGAAAAAATACATTCATTTGTTTGTTTTAAATCTGCTGCCAGTTAGTTTCATGGAGGGTCCCCTAGTTCTAATACTATTTGTGAGGATAAATCACAACTCCCTATTTATTTATTTATTCCACTCCACTCATGGGTTTTTAAACTTCTATTCCCCTCTCAGTCATCTCTTCTCCAGGCAGAAGAGCCCCAGCCTATCAAGCCTTTCCTTGTATGGGAACCATGGGGAGGTCATTTTTGTTGACCTTCCTTATGCCTTTTCCAGTTCTACTATGCTTTTTTTTTTAGATGGGGTGACCAGAACTGCACACAGTGTTCAAGCTGCTGTCGCACCATAGATTTCTATAGCGGCATTACAATATTTTCTGTTGTATTCTCTATCCCTTTCAGAATCATTCCTGACTGCAGAAGCATCAAGGAGCACATTTGCAACCCATGGATAATACCTGCATTTTCGTGCACCCCCAGCAGGCAAGGCATCCAACAGGGCACCCAGTCCCCTATCAGGTACCCCAGTCACCGAAGATGCAGGTATTACTGAGGGGTCCCAGGACACCCCAGGGTGCTGATCCCAGCACGTGTGGCTCCCCAGGCTGACTCACCTCACCATCAGGCTGGTCTTCCACTGGTCCAGTCACTACTTGGACTTGCTGCCCCCTAATCCTCCCCGGCCTGGGTGCTGTTCAGATGATCTGTGGACTTCTCTGCTTGGCTTTTTCTGAGCTGGGGGGGAGTGAGGGGGCCTCTTCCTACTTGTGTGCATCCTTCTAATGGGTCCCCTGTTCTCAAGGGGACCATGCCAGGGGTGTGTATGGGTTCTGCACACACACCCATTTTGAGTCACCCTGGAATGAGGAACCCATTAGGGGGTGTACACAAGTGGAAATGGGCCTCCTTGCTCCTCCCAGCTCAGAAAAGCCAAGCAGATAAATCCCCAGCTCAGCTGAGCAGTGTGCAGGGAGGAGTAGGAAGCAGTGACTAGACTGGAGGAGAAGCAGCCTGGTGGTGAGGTGAGTCAGACTGAGGAGTTGGGTAGCCCATCGGCTACCTTTCAGGTACCAATTGGTGCCCAAACACAACTGGGGAGAGTCAGGCACCCCAGATTAGTCATGTTGCTGACTTGCTGGGTACTCAGTTGCAGCTCTGTTCCTGATGTTCTGTTTGCTCTTTTGACTGCCGCCACACACTGAGCTGTGGATTTCAATGAATTGTCCACAAGGACTCCAAGATCCTTTTCCTAAGTTTTAACTCCTATTTTAGAACCCAGCATCATGTAGGTATATTTTGGATTATTTTTTTCCTATGTGTATCTATTTGCACATGTCCACATTAAATTTCATCTGCCCAGTCTTCAAATCTTGCAAGATCCTCCTGTAATTCCTCAAGGTCTGCCCCGGTCTTAACTATCTTGCATAAATTTGTGCCATATGTAAATTTGATCACCTCACTCTTTACTCCTTTTTCCAGGTTATTAATGAATATATTAAACAACACTCGTCACAGTACAGACCCCTGGGGCACCCTAATATTTCCAACCATTTAGTCTTACTCTTTGTTTCCTATCCGTTAACCAATTACCCATCAATGACAGGATACTCCCTCCTATCTCATGACTACTTAGTTTCCTCAAAAGTTTCATGAGGAACCCTTTTCAAACTCTTTCTGAAAATCCAGATACATTGCATCAGATGGCTCACCCTTTTTCACACGCTCGTTCACACTCTCCAAAAATTCCAAGCGAATACCGAGGTATGACTTCCCTTTGTGAAAACCTTGATAGCTCTTCTCCATTATATTATGTTTATCGATAAGAACATAAGAAGTGCTATACGGGGTCATACCAATGAGCATTGAGCCAGCGTACTGTCTCACACAGCGACCAATCTCTGTCACTTGCGAGAAGTACCCAACACGTCACAACGGGGTGATTCATTCCCTGCTGTTAACTCCCAGCTCCTGAGAGTCAGAGGGACTACCCTCCAAGAATTTACCCAATCCTTTTTAAACCCATCTATGCTACAGGCCTTGACCACATCCTCTGGCAACAAATTCCACAAGTTAATTATGCACTGAGTGCGGGGGAAAAGACTTTCTTTTCTTTGGTTTAAACCTGCTGCCAGTTAGCTTCACGAGTACCACTGTGGTGTAGTGGATAAGGTGCTGGCCTTGAACGTGGGAAGCTAGGGTTCAAATCCTGCCCTAGCCATAAACTCACTGGCTCTTTTATAGTCTGCTTGGGTATCGGCTTTCAGGAACCACCTGCTGTTTGGGGGTTAGCCATCATGTCTGAAGTTGGTAGGTGATTGGGCCTTTGCTGTAGAGGACCCTCCCTTTTTGCCTGCCCCATTTATGAATGACCCGAACGCCTGTTCGGTTCGGGCGTTCGGGTCATTCACAAGGTTCAGGTTCGACCATTCGGTTCGGCCATGTTCAGTTCGGGCGTTCAGAAAGTGTCACGAGAGTGCATGATCACGCCGGAAACCAGAAATTCAAGTGCGTGCAGATCTGTGTGGCGAGAGAGTGTGTGTTTGGCTGGGTGGCTGTTCAGTTCGTGTGTTTTGGCTGTTTGTTTGTGTTTGGCTGTGTTGTTTGGCTGGTTGGTGAGTGTTGGTGTGTGGTGGGTGGCTGCGTGATTTAACAAACAAACACAATGAAAAAGGCTGCAGTGATGATTCCCCAGCTGGGGTCCAACTTGGTGGTCTTGGAGGAGGAAGAGGTCACTGTCCCTGGATCTTTGGTGGTGGTGGCTGGATCCTCGGATGAGGAGAAAGCGGCGGGCACAGCTGCCAGGTTTGCAAACTTTTTTTTTACTTTGAGGACAAGAAAGGCACTATCTGTTAGAGTGAGCTCACTGGTGTGATGGGTGTGTGGGTGGTGGGCATCAGTCAGGCACAAACAGTGGGCATCAGCAGGTAGCCAGGGTTTCCCCATTGCCATCCCTCCCCAGCACCAAAAGAAAGGCAGGATTTGTACGTGCCATCCAGGGCATTTCTAGTTGCAATCCCTAGCATCCCATAGGAACCCAAAGAAGGGCAGGATTTGCACATGCCAGTGAGGGTCTCCCCACAACCCAGCACCCAAAGAAGGGCAGGATTTGCATGTGCCAGCCAGGATCTTGGCTCCATTGCCATCCCAAGCACCCCAAGAAGGGCAGGATTTGCATGTGCCAGCCAGGGCCTTTCTAGCTGCAATCCCTAGCATCCGATAGGAACCCAAAGAAGGACAGGATTTGCACATGTCAGACAGGGTCTCCCCCCTCTGCAGCACCCAAAGAAGGGCAGGATTTGCACGTGCCAGCCAGCCATGGTCTCCCCATTGCCAGCACCCCAAGGAGGGAGGACTAAAGGCATCATCATAAATGCATGACATTACTTAAGTGTTGTTTATGTGTTCCTATTTCAGAGAGGAATCGGATGCCGGCGCTGGTGCCACAGCACGCAGGACATGCAGGCAGAGGTCGCCAGTGATCTTGAGACATTGGACGGACAAGGCCCAATGTCTGGAATTACTATAATAAGGAGAACGGGTTCGCCATCTGCAAGGTAAGACATGGGGGCTGGAACAACAGGGTATGTATGCATGCATTGCCCTCTATGACCTGTTATGAACGGAAGTCCCCTGCAGAGAGTGATTGCCGCCCACCCACTTGTGTAGACAGAATGCAGGCAGGGCTTGACACAGACCATTGGTCTGATGCAGTATGGCACTTCTTATGTTCCTATCTTTTTATGTTCTTTAGACCTGCCGAAAAAGATTTTAAAAAGCCAGGGAGGGGACCACATCGGGCCTAACTGCCCATATTGAGAAGGCCCATGGGCAGAAGGTGGCTCGGGTGCAGGAGTCTGGAGGCGTCGTCAGCATAGCCATGGAGCAGCAGAAGAAGGGGGGGAAGGCAAGACAGAAGCAGCGCCACCTGCAAAGTCCTTCCCCTCCCCCCGCCCCCAACAGCTGTGATGCGGAGCCCCCGCAGGAGCAGGAGGAGTCTTTGGTGGCAAGGGCCTTTAGGGGCCAGGTGCAGGGGACCAGCTGGGACTTTGTGGCTGCCCTTCAAGTATTGGAGAACTGACTGGTGGAACAATTCCAGGCGGTCGAGTTGCGGGAGAAGAAGGTGGAGTCGTACTCAGAGTACATCTCCAAGTACATCTCCACTGAGAGGGCCAACCTGGAGCTCTTCTGCCAGTCAGTTTCCAACTGGCGGGAGGCTGTGGCAGGGGCCATGGAATATGCTGTAGAACGCGGCTACGAAATGGCAACAGGTGCGCCCCCTGCCCCTAGGTCCCCTGAACCGCTTATGCCTTTCCCCCAAGTTTCAGGGGACAGGCCCAAAGACTGAGTAGTTTAGTGGATAAGTTTCCTTTCTATTTTAAAATGTTTGGTTTTTGTTTTATAATGTTGTTGTTGTTCTTGTTGTTCTTGTTTTGTTAATAAAAGTTATATTTGTTGTTATTGTTATGAGCTTTGTTTGAACTTTCCAATCTTTTATCCCTTTGTGCGGAAGTTCAGGCTGGCAGGTGGCAGAATCTCATACATCTTGTTGATCCCTACCAGCAGCACCTGGCACCACATGTAGCGTAGTTAAGGTATTAACCAAAAGATGTGCCAGCAGCAGGGTCTCAACTTGAAGACAACCTCCCAGGAGGGGTAGGGCTTGTGTCTGTGTGGGTGTGCCAGAGAGAAAGAGAGGCAGGCTCCTTGCAAGGAGGCAGCAGGTGGTGGGAGCTTGTGGTTGGAGGGGCTTTTATTTCCAGCAGTTTCAGCAGGCATCCACGGGTGGGTGCGGAGGAGTAGGCTTTAGCCTGTTGGGGGGGGGGCAGGCTGGCATGCGGGCACTGGGTTTCCGGATGCAGTGGAATGGAATGCAGCCCCCAGTGGCTGGAATGATGGTCCCAGAATCTAGTTGATGGTTCCGGGGACGGGCGGACATGACTGATTCAGTGACAGTGGAATGACAACCTAAAGCCTATCAGGCACACTTCATTCAATCATGCGATAGGTGGTAGCAACAGGTACAGGAATGCACACAGGCAGGCAGGCACATATAACACGTTGTTTTATAGTCCATCTCATTATGATAGGTTTGCTGCGTGCTGGATGTGGGAAATGGGCATTGGGCGCATGAGCACAGATGGGAGTTCTTCCTGGTTCTGGCAGGTGGCAGCCAGGGTAGCTAGATACACCTACCTCCAACCCCCATCTCTCTCGTTCTAGCTGGGAATCTTTCTCTCTCTTTCTCTCTCTCTCCCCTCCTCTCTCTCTCTCTGGCCATATAGTGCAGGTGACAGCATGGGTGGGATTGTGTCTGTCTCTCCTTCTAGCAGTGGTGAGACACACTCTCTCTCTCTCTCTCTCTCTCCCTCCCTTCCCATGAGCAGCAGGTTGCTACCTAATAAAAAAAGGTTCTTTGTGCTGGCTCTCATCATGATCACCATGTCACCCTGCGTTCCATCCCTTCATGGACTTGTCTCATATCGCTAGAAAGGCTTGGGTGGAACTGTCACTCTCAAAGGGGAGAGTGCTTCTTAGCCTAGAGTGGAGCTCGATGCCATCAGGACAGGCATGCCCAAGCTTCAGCATTGAGCCAGGGAAGATGATAGACCCCCCCCCCCACAACAAACGGAGGCAAGAGAGCCCATTCCTCCTGCGTTCCCTTCCTACTGTTCTAAGTGCCGGGATGGTTACAACTCGTTGGCCATTTCTTCCTCCCTTTGCCTCTGAAGGGGGGGGAGGGGGTTTGGTAAAGTCTTCCCGCTCCATGTGCATGCACGTGAAGCGCTTATAAATACAAGGCATTTAGGGGTTGTTTGACCATTTTATGTGGACCGACTGCGGGGTGAGGGCTGGCTGGGTGCTGAGGGAGAGGCTGATATGGGGTTATCTGGGGCTGGTCATCTGTGAGGGTATTGGGAGTTTTGAGAGCCCAGTATCTGAGAATATGATTCCAAAGCATAAGGAGCAAATTTTGCCCCATTCTTTGCAAGCAAAGGGGGTTGCAGCAATTCCTGCCACCCCGTGAGGGGAGAGCAGGCCAGACAACACCTGCAGAGTAACCAAGCCACACAATTCCAGCCTCAGGAAATTGCTTGAATGCTTATTCTATATGTTCTGCACAACCCCCTTTAGAAAAAGAGAGAGTGTCTCTGTTTAAAAATCAACTCTTTCTATATTGCAGACTTAGCTAATCTTTCCTAGATTTAGGGGGAAATCTCAACCAGTTTGGGGGTTATGCTTCGGTTATGGAATTTCTACATTTACACCCCCCACACTCTTCCCCAATTTCTAAAATGCGGGAATAGAGAATAGGTTTGTAATATGATCACACATCTGAAGTAGTGCCTGTTTTAAAAAAAACCTACAACTCTTCCTAGGTTGCTGACTTCTACCCATGTTTCATGTATTCAGTGGGAGTCGAACTGCTTTTTTGAGGTTACTTTTCAGTGAAGTTTGTGTTGAAATTATTCTTTCTTTAAAGAAAAACACACCAAAACCCTACCAACTACTTTGGGAGAAAATACCGTATTATATTTATATTCGGTCTAATCTTTGGAAGGTGATAACTTTGTTAAATCAAGTTTTTCTGTGGTACTGATCTGTACCAATATTTTAATAAGGGGGAAATTTTAGCCTCTTTGAGGCTCCACTTCCAGTTTGGGGGCATACCATTTAGAAACTAGGTTTCTGGCTGGAGTGGCTGTTTCTTGATATGGAAGGAGGTCAAGTGACTGAGGTGAGACAGGAAAGCAAGTAAAACTCCCCAGTAATTTTGGGGTAGTGACAATGCATGTGTGCTGAGGCAAGATTGAGCTGGCAATGGCAACCTGGGTGAGCAGGCAGGCAATGTGGCATGAGTGGCAATCGGGCAGGCTTTGAGCTTGGAAGTCTGGGCGGGCAGACAGACTACATGGCATGATTGGGAGCAACAGCAGCCATCGAGTTTCCCGGGTGGGTCCTGGAGCTGGAGTGGCTGTTTTGTGATATGGGGGAATGACAGTGCCTCTGTGCGAGGAATGATGGCCCCAGACCCATTATGGTGGGTCCTCGGGCTACAGTGGCAGCTTCTAGATATGGGGGAATGACAGTGCCTCTGTGCGAGGAATGATGGCCCCAGACCCATGATGGTGGGTCCTCGGGCTACAGTGGCAGCTTCTAGATATTGGCCACAGCCCTCCTTGCCCGTAACTTGGCCCCAGAACCCTGACAGCAGGCCCTGGGGCTGGAGTGGCTGCTTCTTGATGCAGTTGAAAGATGGCTCTCTGTGAGTGGAACGACGAGTCCCAGAATCCTGATGGTGGGTCCTGGGGCTAGAGTGGAAGCTTCTAGATATTGGACAGCCCTCCCTGCCTGTAAGTTGGCCCCAGAACCCTGGTGGCGGGTCCTGGGGCTGGAGTGGCTGTTTCTTGATGCTTTGGAAAATTGGCTCTCTGTGTGAGGAATGATGGCCCCAGACCCATGACGGTGGGTCCTGGGGCTAGAGTGGCAGCTTCTAGATACGTATTGGCCACAGTCCTCCCTGTCTGTAACTTGGCCCCAGAACCCCGATGGCAGGTCCTGGGTCTGGAGTGGCTGTTTCTTGGTGCGTTGGAATGACATCGCCTCTGTGTGAGGAAACATGGCCCCAGACCCATAACGGTGGGTCCTGGGGCTGGAGTGGCTGTTCCTTTTTAAATATATATCTATATATATTAAAAAAGGAACAGCCACTCCAGCCCCAGGGAACACAGAGAAGGGTAAAAACAAAAAATAACACCTAAAACTATCTAATATAATCTAAATAAATAATAATATGGAGGTAAATGGGTTGGATGTTTGAAATAGGAGGAGGATGGCAATGGATTAGGAATAGGAAGGAACAAAAACTGCTGGGAGAGAGGGAGCCTTCTGAAACACCTGCTGTTCAGAAACAGTGACTAGCTCAGAAAGTGTTGGGAAGGGGGGAAGCAGATAGTTTCGTTTCTTACTGCGCCAGCCTCAGTCACCGCAAGCCCCATTGGCTCCATGCAGCCTAGCCCATGGTCAATCGTAGATTGCGAAACCAGTGGTCTGAGGCGAAAAAGGAGGGTGATTGGGCAGGTTGGCTGCTACTCCAAGCCTCTCCATCCCTGGTGCCTGGAAGTCTGCTCCTCAGCTGACTCCCCCTCCCTCTCACGTTTTGCCTTCCAGTGACATGTTTTTGCCACCCGAACTCACCCGAACGCGATCCAAACTGACCAAACTGTTTGGTCATTTCGACGTTCAGAATTGAGTTCGGTTTGGTCAGTTCGTGTTCAGATTCAGGTTCGGTCGTCCAAACAGGCTGAGTTCGGGTCAAACTCCGAACCGCGTTCGCCCATCCCTAGAAATAATTGTGAATGAAGCCCATGTCTTCTGCACCTTGGGAAGGAATGCTGCATTACAGCTTTGAAAACCTTGATATAAACAAAGAATAGATTGACATTCAGTGTAGGCTCTTGACCTTTTCTGCCTTCTGTCTTCAGGAAGTTCCTGACTCCTGACCACACTTCACTGTTTACACAAAATCAAAGATTTTAAGTGCTACAGGCAGATATTTAGCAAATAAATCCAAATGGCATTCTGCAAATCTACTCAATGCGAAAATGTCAGGCTGGTGCTCTCTACAGAGCATGCATTTCATTCCGCTCTTATGCCACCACTAGCATAATCATGCATCTAAACATGTGTTTTTTTTATAATACCTCAATACTTTCTAGGATTGAAGGAATATTAGCAATACATGTTCAAATAGACTTATCTGTCATAGAGACAGGCCACCGCAGATGGGAGTACACACTGTAGTCTTTTAAGGGTTAGAAAAGTGGACACACTGTGGACTTGCAAGCTCTTTAAATGCTATAGCTCCTTAGATGTGTCTGCTTACATTGGACAGATCCCTTTGTTAAAACAGGCAGTGGTCTAAGGTAGAGAACAGCTAACTCCTATATGCAATTCATAGTTGAACTTAGCGGACACAGTTCAGAGGTGCTATGTAAAGATACATTTAAAGTTAGTAGATGCAAAGACATGAGACTAGCAGGACAATCCTCTGTCATTAAAGTCAATTGGAATTTTGGATTGTGCTCTCACTACTATTAACATGAGGAGGGAAGAAGAAGGTGTGTATTATGCCATTTTTATTATTATTATTATTATTAACAAACATTTATATAGCGCCAACAGTGTACCTGGCACTTTACAAAGTAATAAAATAGACACGGTCCCTGCCCCTAGGGCTTACAATCTGAGAGACAGGAGCTGGGGGAGAGACTTAGGAAGGGGAACA
>QEPC01001706.1:401664-430397 GCA_003113815.1 Sphenodon punctatus | reverse complement strand
AAGGGTCAGAGGGGTCAAGAGTGGACTTTTTGAGAATAGGAGAGACTGTGGCATGTTTGAAGGCAGAAGGGAAAGAGCCAGTAGAGAGGGAGAGGTTGATGATGTGCAGGAAGGAAGGGGCGACAGTGGGAGTAATGGAAGTGAGGAGGCGGGAAGGAATGGGATCAAGGGGGCAAGTGGAAGGGTTGGAGGAGGAACCCTTCCACTTACCTACCTCTGAGTTTGACGTATAATAAATAAAGCACATTAACTTTCATCTTTAAGGAAATCTTGACTTTGATTTTTTTGCATTATTTCAGATACTTCTCTACCCTGGGATCCCCCTTCTCTCCCCCTTCCTAAGACCACTTGAATAGACTTCATCTTCTTACTATAATTTATTTATTCCATTTCTACACTGCCCCCCTTGCTAAAGGACTTGGGGTGGCTTGCAACCATAAAAACAATTACAATATGATATATATAGAAAATAAACACAACACATATAAAAATAACGATAAAACTCTGGCTATAAAACTCTGGTTTGTGTATAGAAGACACACACACACACACACACACACACCTCTCTCACCAAATGCCTGGCGGAAGAGCCAGGTCTTGCACTTTTGTCGGAAGGTGAGAAGGTTCAGGCTGAGGCACCCCTTCACCAGGAGGGAATTCTAGAGTGATGGTGCAGTCACCGAGAATGCCCTCCTGTCCGTTCAAGCTCGCCAATAGCATGGAACTTCCAGGAGGGTGCCCCCAGATGACTGCAGGGGCCACCCAGGGGGTGAGGCAATCACTCAGATAAGCAGGGCCCAGGCTGTGAAGGTCAACAACAGCACCTTGAATTGGGCCTAAAAGACAATAGGCAGCTGGTGCAGTGCTCCGAACACAGGTGTTATGTGGCCCACCCCAGTCAAGAGGCGGGCCTCTGCATTCTGCACCAGCTGCAGCTTCCGAACTGTCACCAAGGGCAGCCCCCACATAGAGCGCATTGCAATAGTCTAGCCTCAAGGTGACAAATGCATGGATGATAGTGGCGAGGTCGGAGTCAGAGACATATGGACGGAGCTTCACCAGATGTAATTGGTGAAAGGCACCCCTGGCCACAGCCAACACCTGGGAGTTCAGACATAGCTGCAAATCCAGGAGCACCACGAGGCTCCACACAGATGGAACCAAAGGGGGATGAATTTCCCCCAAAATGGGGGGAAACTCCTCACTCAGATCACCGGTCCTGCCTACTAACATCACCTCTGTCTTATCAGGATTGAGCTTCAGTCAACTCGACCTCATCCAATCCCCCACAGTGGCCAAGCAGTGGGACAGCAATGAGACAGCAGTGCTTGAGTCAGATGAAAATGACAAGTACAGTTGGGTGTTGTCAGCATATTGATGACAACTAACCCCCCAACTGTGCATGACCTCCCCAAGCAGCTTCATATACATGGCAAACAAGAGAGGGGACAAAATAAAACCCTGTTTGACCCCACACAGGAAGTCACCAGGGGACTAAGTGCAGTCCCCTAACACCACCTGCAGAGATCTATCTGTGAGGTAGGAACGAAACCATTGTAAAACAGCCCCACCCACGCCCGCCAGGTCCCACAGACGTGTCACCACCAACTCATGGGTAATGGTATTGAAAGCTGCTGATAGATCTAATAGGACCAACAGGGTCATATGACCCTTGTCCAACTCAATAAGGAGGTTGTTGACAAAGACCATAAGTACTGTCTCCGTGCCGTAACCCGGACAAAAGCCAGACTGTGTGTGATCAAGAAAACCAATGTCATCCAAATGCTCCTGGAACTGACAAGCCACTACCCATTCAATAAGAGAAGGTTAGAAAGAGGCCGGTAACTAGCGAGGGCATCCATATCAAGTGACGGCTTTTTGAGGAGGGGCCGAACCACAGCCTCCTTAAGGCAAACTGGCACCCTACCCTCCCACAGGGAGGCGTTGATAACCTCCGCCAGCCCCAAAGACCCCTGGCAGCTCTTACTAGCCAGGACAGGCAAGGATCTAATTCGCACAATGAAAACTTGTGCTCGGCCCCACATTCATTGAAGGTAGAGTCGCATAAAAAAGGTGGTGAGGGAGACAGGGTTAACTAATAGAAATATTCTTGCACTTTGGACGTACCTTTGGGCAAGGAGTTACTCTAGATTCCGAGAGAGAAAAGCACTTAAACAGTGGTTATGAAGACAGACCATTTCAAGTCTTCAGTTTCAAAACATATCTAGCCTTAAGTAATTATTCCACAAAGTCGTTACACCAGACCAAGTGAGAAACTTTCTAGTCAGTTCACTAATGGATCTTGAGATTATTGCCTGTACAGGCTTATACACAGAAGCTACTTTTTTGTAGTTCTCCCTTCACAACTTTTTGGCTTTAACAGCAGAACTGTAACTATATTCATTCAATAGGTGAAGAGAGCTTTTAATAACAAAATCCTACTGTTAGGACATCTCTCTGGGAATATTTCAGCGGCAGCTACATTCAAAGTCTAACAGAGTACTACAGTTGTTTATGTACATATCAGGAGTGAGAAGCTCTCTGTTCCATGGTTCTTGGAGCATACAAGCTTGGCCAGAGCTTTGGAAAAGGGAAAGCGGTACAAAAACATTCTTGGAACCATTTCAGATAGTGTTGCTATTAGTCACTGGGGACAAACAGCTGAGCAGTCATAAGGTAGGTTTTTGTTCAGACAATTTGGGATTTTTCAGTTAATTAACAAGCAGTCAGCAAGTTCTGGGCCAGTTATTAAATTACTAAGGTTTTTTGGTGCTAAAATGTGTGTTCCTCAATGTGTCTTTTGACAGCAGGCATCATGGGCCTGTAGGTAGTAGTCAAACTGCCGATTCTCATCTTCAGCAGACTCATTCCATGATGCTGACATGAGAAGTCAAAGAATGGCCATGTCCAAACAGGAATCAGATTTCTGGTTAAACATTTAGCTATAGAGAGCATAGGCTCTCTTGAGAAAACCAGGGACACCATCCAACAATGGCTTTATTCTAATCAGGCTCCTTCCTGCCAGGCTCCTTTCTTTCAGGAAGCTAAAAGAGGCCATGCAACCTTTTTTGTGTGCCAACATAGTAGGATGGCATTGTGGCCTTCTCTCTGACAGCTGTGGGATGGCGGCATGGCAGATATTTCAGAACCTGGGTGGCAAAAAGCATTTTCTGAGTCTTTTCTTAAGCAACTACAAGAAGACTGTTTGCAGTTTTCAAAGAATACAACAGAGTCATCTCAAGTGCTCACGGTTCTTGTAGTGATTGCAAGCAGCATATTAGATGTTTTCCACATAAATTTATTTAATAAATATCTTTTGAAGTCTTGAGCATAACTACTAGGAGTGGGACTACTGGATAATCCGGTATCCGATACTGCCGGTTTTTTTGTGTACCGGCAGTATCGGATTACCCCGGTAATCCGGGGGAATTACCGGATTCCCCCTGTGCCGGATTTTTTTTACATTGTGGCCATTCAAATGAATGGCTGCAATGTAGAAAAGCACAGAAAAAACCCCAAACACTTTCCTTCCCCCATCCAGGCTGTGCAGGTGGAAGGGGGGACACCCCCACCCACCTTGCCCAGCCTGGATTTTTTTTTAAAAAAAATTTCCCTACGTCCCTGGGTTCCGGGCCACCGCCGGCGACCCAGAGCCCGCACCAGCAGGTAAGTGTACTGGTCCCGTTGATCCCTGGGGTGGTGGTGGTGGTTTAACACCCCCCCACCCCAGGGATCACCCTACCTCACCCACCCAGGGATCACCCAGTGTACCTTGGCTTCAGCTCTGGGTGGCGGCGGCGGNGCCTAGAGCATCACTAGCATGCTGAAGCCGGCAGCCACAGCAGAGCTGAAGCTGGCTGCTGGATCGCCACTGACGCCGCCACCCGGAGCTGAAGCCAAGGTACTGGGTGATCCCTGGGTGGGCGAGGTAGAGTGATCCCTGGGGTGGGGGGGTGTTAAACCACCACCACCACCCCAGGGATCAACAGGACCGGTACACTTACCTGCCGGTGCGGACTCTGAGTCGTTGGCGGCGGCCCTGGCCTGGAGTCCAGGGACTTAGGGAAATTTAAAAAAAATAAAATCCAGGCTGGGCAGGGTGGGTGGGGGGTGTCCCCCCTTCCACCCACACAGCCTGGACGGGGGAGGGGGGAGGTTTTTTTTTTCCTCCATTGATTTCAATGGGGACAGTTCCCCATTGAAATCAATGGAGGAAAAACCAGTACCGGTATACTGGTATTAATCTGGTATGCCGGTATTTTGAAATCCGGGAACCGGTAAATCCGGTACCCGGTATTTCCCCGGATATCCCACCCCTAATAACTACCTAAAAATCGTAAGAAGGTTTATATTCCCATATTATCTTCATCATAAGAGTACCTTAAAGGAAGCCTGATTATTTTTGAGACAATATATCAGCAGTACTGCATTTCCTACAGAGGTTTGTATAACAGTATATGAACTATTGCATTTCACTGATGCCCAAAGACTCTTTTGAGACCTTATAGAAAAGGGCAGTGCACAAATTTATAGAAATAGACAGGTCTTGCCCTGAAGAGTTTAAAGTCCAAGGTCCTAGTGTCTTTCAAGTTACCCCAAAGCAGATTCAGGTTTTTATTATTAAGCGTGGACTTCGGTCATTGCTGAACATGACAAACATAACATACACAAGTTCAAATCAACGAGCATGAATATACTGGATATCAACGTTGCTTAAAACAAACAAACATAACCCTGCAGAAATTACCCATGCCTCACCCCGCATCCTAACAACCACCCCTATCCTACGGGGATACCGATTTAAAGTTTACAAACTGGTGTCTCTTAAGGAAGACTGCTGTTAAGAACTTCACCACCAGGCAGGTAATGTCCGAGTTATAGTCCCCAAGCAAAAATTCCGTTAATCTATTCTCGGACCACCCAAACTGGCTTAATTGCAAGCTTCTAAAAACTCAACCTGCAGCTGATCATACAAGTGACACCTTAGCAAAACGTGGTCAACCATTTCAACCTCGAACTGGCCGAAGGGACAGAGCCTCTGAGTAAATGGGACCCCTGCCAATCTGCCAACCCAAAGCTGCATTAGTAGCGTATTGAATCTTGCGGCTGACATCAACCATTTCTCTCTCGACGAGTGCCTTGCTACCAGATACTGGGCTGGGGAGTCGATTGGGGGGGCCAGCCTTTAGTAACGGGACATATGTGTGGGAGCCACTGCCCCTGCCCTCTCCTCCTGGAGGTTCATGTCCCCCCACCTGAATTTTAATTCACTCACCACTGCCCCCAACTCTTTAAGGGCAATGTAGGGCTGGGAGAAACCCAATCTAGCAAGATGGGCCTCAGTCTTCCAGACCCACTGGCTCCTGAAGGTATCCTCTTGGAGGTAGGGAAACAGGCCCATCTGGCGTGGGTCAACAGACCTTAACCAGAGCTTATGGGCTCTAGACCAAGCCAGAAAGCGCCAACTCCGCTGGCCCATCTCCAGCCTAATTGCAGCCCCTGGCATTCCCCCAGGATCCCTAAGCAATGACCTGAGGAAGGAAGACTGAACTTTGTCAGTATACAAGGGGGAAAAAGGTGCCCATAGGTCGGCACCGAACAGGGCCTGGGCAGTGGACTTGGCATTAAAAGCCCTGAGGGCCATTCTGAACTCCGTCCTGCCAGAGGTCAGGAAAAATTTCCGAATGGCAAAGGCGGATTGTTTTGCTGCCATCAACGCCCCCTCTAAGTATTTTTTCCAACCCCCACCCCCCCAGAGCTTGGTACATTATCCCCAAGTACCTAAATTCTTTGACTTGGCGGATCTGGGCTCCCTCGACCCTCCAAGAATGCCAGTTGGCCCTGAGGGATTTAGCAAAGACTACCACCTTCGATTTTGCAAGGTTGAGGACCAGATCATTCTCCCTACAATACAATGCAAAGGTGTCAAGTTGCCTACTTAGGCCCTTCCAAGTCTGAGATAGAAGGGCCAGATCATCCGCAAAAAGTAGGCAATCTATATGACGCGAAGTCAATCGGGGGGGGGGGAATTGATGCAGAGCCATATGCGGGACCACATCATTGAAAAATAAATTGAAAAGCGAGGGGGCAAGGACACAGCCCTGTCTGACCTCGCGCTTAACTGGATCCTCCTCAGAAATATGCCCCCGGGGATCCAGCCTAACCACCAGCATAGAGTCGGCGTATAAAAGTCTAATTAGGGCCAACAACCTACGGTTCAGGGCTAGATTTGCCAATTTGGCCCACAGATTTGACCTACTGACCGAGTCAAAGGCCATCCTGAGGTCCAAGAAGGCCACAAAAAATCTCCGATTGTGCCATTTATATTTTTCTATAAGGTGGAAAACATAGAAGCTGTGAGAATTGAAGGCATGTGGAAGTCTGCCTATGTGTTGTAATTTGTAAGACTGAGGGAGGGTGGATACACCATGTAGTCAAAGTCTTGTTCAGGACGCATCATATTATTGACCTTTTTTGACTTAGTCATGCCAGGGGTTGGCAGATTTGGAGACGGAAGAGGGAATGGAGAGCATGTAAGAGATTAACGGTTGACAAACTGAGGAACATAGGAGAGTAGATAGTAGGTGGAGGAGCCAGCAAAAAGAGTGAGCTGTGACTGGAGTTATTTCAAACTTACCCAATATCAGTTCTGACTTCATGGGGCTGACATTGCGAAAAGACGGCCGTGCTGCTGCTGTTGCATACCATGTTCTGTGGGTGCTATTGTGACGGGAAACCTTTGGAAACCACTCAAGGAACAGCATGATGCTGGTCTGGTCAGATATGTGGCAAGTTAGGGGTAAGTGATAGCTTCTTAGGCCTGGTGCTCTGGGTTGGCTCTACATTAGTAATTTACTTGAATACTTACTTCCTTTTGAGAGTTCATGATGGGATGGGACATACAGTAAGAAGAAAGAGTTTAGCACAACTTTCCCCAGTCTACCCTTCATTTGCATATGTCTTTAGGTGCCTCATAGATGACACACAGACCTCAGTCAGAAATAGATACTTTTTAATATTAGAGTATTTGATTGTCAAAGAAGTCAGAGATGTAAAAGACTGTAATATTTTATTTATTTATTTATTTATTTATTTATCTAGTCCCTCTCCCTGTGTAGATATGTTTTCTGTTCTACATTACTAATAGTTCCTTACCCAATCTTCAAATGCTAAGTAAATTTCACCAATTTTGGGTGAAGAATTCTACTCCCTAATAGTTTTAACTCTCAAGATGTTTTTTCCAATATGCAATTTAAAATTTTCTTTTCATTATTTCCATTACTCCAAATTTACTTCTCGCTGTCATCTTAAATCTGATAATTCCTGGAAGTTTATCACCGTCACATGTAGGTAAAGAGTTATATCCTCTGAAGTCACTAATCACTCAAGCAAGTTCCTATATACATATTTATTATTTCACTAATCTTTCTTCATAAAGAGATCCCATCAGTTCCCTAACAATTTTTGTCAGTCTTCTCTTAGCTCCCACAGTCAGCCATATTTTACATTACAATGAGGTACTCAGAAATGTATAGAATATACCAGGTACAAAGACAGCAGAAGCATATTGAAAAGGATTGTTCTGTAATATGCTCGCTGTTATACTTGAATCCAGTTTATTTATCCAATATAGATAGCACCAAATGATCTTTGAACATGCAGACCTGTGCAAAATGCACTCCTATTCATCATAGCAGAAAACATTAATCAGTTTTAATATATGGAAAGGTCAAAAATATGTAGCATATAACTAAGCAATCTTTTGCACACATTCTGTAGGATTGAGATAAACCATATCATTTATACAGTTATGATCGACAGCATCATTATGCAAATTGTCACTTAATGCAACAAATGGAGCCATAGGTTCAGGATATTTAATTTAGTCACATCTGCCTATGTTCATAAACTGAGTATGAAAAGGGTACTCTGCATATTTTTTAGCATCTGCAGGTTCTTTCTAGAGATAGTTGCAAAGAAGTAAGAGAATAGAAATGAGGGGCTATTCTCCTTTAAAAGATGCTGGTCCAGGGCTTCAGACATGTCTGGCAACTGCTGACCTGGGCACATTATTGAGTTATTTGAAGCAGTGCTCAGGATACAGCCACATGACTTTCATTAATTTTAAAGGAAGATTTCTTGTGCCGCTTTGAAAATACCAACCACACTTTTCTTAGTAGATTTATGCTTGTAGAATATGATGGAAAGGAGATAGAGTATGAGAGATACTGCTATTCTCTGTTTAAAAGTGAATGTTGAAAAAATGAGGGGAACGATGGGGATGATGATGTCAATTTATTCATGTCTAGATCAGATATGCTATATCTGATCATACAGAAATAGCCAATAAACATCTGAGCATACTCAAAGGAAGAATTACTACCCGTGTACTCAATGTATTATAGACAAAAAGGGAGAGCAGGAGGTTAGAAAGAAACAGTCCAAAATTTGACTTGAAGAGGATTTGGTGTTAAATAACTTGCTTCTTGAACGGATCCTAAGCCCCTACTGCACTATAGACAACATGATTTTGGTCACCAGAACACCTGGTACAGGCAACTGGTCATTCGTTTGGGAAGTTATCATGTCTCACTGGTTAAATAGGTGACATCAGATATTTATTATATTTATTTGTTATATTTAATAGTCGTCCCCTCATGCCTACGGCATCCTGGGGCGGCTTACAACACTAAAAAACAATACAACAACCAAATATCAAATTTAAACAGATGGGGCTCAATTCCAAGACTCCATTCTCAGTTTTGCTGGTGCACCCAGGACAGGTATAATTCTGATTAAGGATGGTTTTGCTGTTAGCAACAAAGTATTTGGCAGAACTGCTCTGGAATGATCTCACATTCAAACAAAAGTGGAAGCATATAAAGGTCATTAACAAAAGCAGAAGGAAACCTAACTTCAGACTCAATAATTCCAATTTCTTTAAGACACAATGGGCTTTTTCAAGACAAACGTAGGACAGGGGGTGCATGTTGGAAATACATTCCTTAAGCTTAAGTATGCTTCCTGCCTGCTTATTGATGATTAGCTACTCACACGCCTCTGTAAACTCTGCATTGGGCAAATGGATGCAATGATCTCACAGTCCTTGCATTTCCAACAGGATTATGGGCCCAGACACCCAAAAGGCAGTGCAGAGCGAGTATAATTGAGTGCTAGCATTAATCTTAAAGGCAGAAAAGAAAAGAGAGATTTTAGCCTCTGTGACCATGGATTCTATGTTGAAGCTCTCCATTCCAGAGAGGCTCACTGGAGCAACAAACTATGAAGCTTGGAGTCATAATGCAAGGATGGTACTGGGAGGACAAGGCCTAAGGAAAATGCTGGAGTCCAAGAGACCTACAGATGCAGGGGCAACACAAGAACTCTGGGATGAGAAAAATGACAAAGCTATGGTGATCATCTCAATGTCAGTGAATCAGCGTTTACATGTGCACATACGTGACAAGTTAACTGCAAAAGATATGTGGGAAGTTTTACAGAGACTGTATCAAGGGAAGTCAAATATATCAAAGATACAAATGCTTAAAAGACTTTGTAATATGAGAATGGATGAGAGTGAAGATTTCTCAGCTCATGTTAATGGCCTGCTTGAACTAGTCAGGAGACTGGAAAATCAAAAGCTGAATTTACCAGATGAATTGATAGTGGCATTTCTGCTGAACTCTTTACCACCAACTTTTCAAACAGTATGTCAGATAATAGAAATGCAGGATAACCTATCTTTGGATGTTGTTATTCAGAAACTTGAGGAATTTAATATGGCTCAAACTAATGAACAGCCAAACATCCCTTCAGAGTTTGCTTGCAAGGCAGCTGGAAATAAAGAGGTTTTTGCAAAATCTGCAAGAGTTAAGCGTTGCTTCAATTGTGGGGAAATCACCCATCTTGCATATCAATGCAGGAAGCAAGATACTGCAGAGAAACCAGTTAAGCAAGTTCCCAGCTCCTCTGCAAAGAACAAAGGGAGCCATGATAGGGCTTTCAGCCTGGTTGAGGAAAAAGCATCTCAACTTAAAAATGTGGAAGGAATAGAATGTGAGACTGCTTCACATGATTTCTTTGTTGATTCTGGAGCAACTAAAAATCTTATAAAGGACAAAGACAGATTTATTGATCTGGATAGGACTTATAGAACTCCTATAAGATTGGCTAATGGAGAGAAAGTTTATTGTCAAGGAAGAGGCAGGGCTAAACTCATATGTCATCTGGGAAACGGTGAGGAAATGAAAGTTACCATTGAAGAAGCTCTATATGTCCCAGAATTGGATCATAATTTTATAAGTGTCAAGTATGCTGTACAGAAAGGTTTTGCAGTGCATTTTGAAGGGAAATATTGCAGAATTTCAAAGGAAAAGGAGCTTTTTATGCGAGGAATGCTGGATTCAAATGGCCTATTCAAGGTAGATTGCTTGCAACAGGATCAGTATGCAAATGCTGCAAAAGATTGCAGACATAAGAACTGTGAAAGCAAATGGCACAGAAGGATGGGCCATAGAAATGCAGATGTGTTGCATGCACTTCCAGACCTAGTTAAACATTTTAAAATGAACTCATGTGCAACTAAAGATGAGAGATGTGTTTGCTGTGTAAAAGGAAAGGGAACTAGGCCCTCCTTTCATCAGAGCAAGGAGGAAGCCACACAGCACCCCCTACAGCTCATTCATAGTGATATCTGTGGTCCTATGAAGACAAAAACAATTGCAGGAAACCAGTATGCATTGACTTTCATAGATGATTTTTCCAAGTTCACGTTCACTTACTTGATTAAAGAGAAAAGTCAGGTGCTGGAGAAATTTAAGGAATATGTTGCAAGAGCCAGCAATAAGTTTGGAAGATCACCTCAGATCCTAAGGTCAGATAATGGAGGTGAATATGTTTCAAAACAGATGAAAGAATTTTTGAAGCAAAAAGGAATTGAACACCAGACAACCATCCCGCATACACCAGAACAAAATGGAGTAGCAGAAAGAAAAAATCGCTCTCTCATAGAGATGGCGAGATGTATGCTTTTGGATGCGAATCTGCCAAACAAATACTGGGGGGAAGCAGTAATGACTGCCACATACCTGCAGAACAGGCTCCCAACCAAAGGTGCAAAAGCAACACCTTATGAACTATGGCATGGGAACAAGCCCAGTGTGGGGCACATTAGAGTGTTTGGCTCTAAAGCCTATGCTTATATCCCAAAGGCCAAAAGGACCAAACTTAACACCAGATGTGAAGAAGGGATACTTGTTGGCTATGCACAAGGATGCAAGGGATACAGAGTAATGGACACTGACACTGGAAATGTGAAGATAAGCAGTGTGGTCTATTTTGATGAAAATGAAAAGGGAAGCACTGATCAAATGCCAGACCTAATGAGGCCAAGTTCATCAAGACAGAAAAAGACTGCAGAACTGCAGATAAAAGAGGAAGCTGAAGTTTCATTTGATTTGACCATGTTCAATCAACCTGAACCAGAAGGGGGCACTGACACCAACACTGATGCTGATGCTGAAACTGAAGCAGAACCAGAACTGGAACCAGAAGATAACACTGATGCTGATACTGAAACTGAAGCCGAAGCAGAACCAGAACCAGAAGTGAGACGTTCTGAAAGACACAACAAAGGAGTGCCAGCAGCGAGATTCTCCTATGCGGCAAAAGTGGAGGAACCACAGGAGCCCTCAACATGGCAAGACATTCAAAAAATGCAAACCAGTGAGGCGCGCAAATGGAGAGATGCTGCCAAGGAAGAAATTGAGTCTCTTAATGAAAATAAAACATGGACACTCACAAAGCTACCTGAAAACAAAAAGGCCATTGGATGCAAATGGGTCTTCAAGACCAAGCATAATGCAGAAGGGGAAATCACGCGCCACAAAGCGAGATTAGTGGCCAAGGGATATTCCCAAAAATACGGCGAAGACTACGACGAAACCTTTGCTCCAGTAGTAAGGCACACCACAATAAGAACACTCCTCAGCATAGCAGCTGCAAGAAAAATGGAAGTGCAGCACTTAGACGTGAAGACTGCATTCCTACATGGTGATATCAAAGAGGATATCTACATGCAGCAGCCGCCGGGATTTAAAGAACCTGGGAAGGAGGAACTTGTGTGCAAACTTCAAAAGAGTATCTATGGTTTAAAGCAAGCAGCGAAAGCCTGGAACGAAAAATTGAATCAATTGCTCCTTAAGGAGGGGTTCATACAGGGAGAAGCTGACCCCTGCCTATACTCAAGGTTCAGAAATAAAAGGAGGACATACATTCTAACTTATGTGGATGATCTGATTGTATGCCATGAAAACAAACGAGATTGTGATGAAATCGTCAGGAATCTGAACAAAGAAATAGAGGTGAAAGACTTGGGAGGTATCACTTACTATCTTGGAATACAAATAGAACGAGAAAAAGATGGAAGTTTCCTTCTCAATCAAAAACAAAAGATAAAGGACATTTTAGAATGCCTAGGCATGACAGAGGCTAATGAAGTGGGGACACCTATGGAAACAAATTTCCTAAGCCAGGAAGGCAACGACGAGCCCCTACCACAGGACAACCAGTACAGAACTGCAATTGGCAAAATGTTGTATGTAGCCACCGTCACAAGGCCAGACATTGCCGCTGCTGTAGGAATACTAAGCAGAAAAGTAAGTGCACCAACCCAAAGGGACTGGATAGCAGTCAAGAGAATAGCACGGTACCTGAAGGGCACAATGCATTTAAACTTAAAACTACCAGCAAGCGAGAACCCCAGATTGATGGGCTATATGGATGCGGACTGGGCCGGAGACAAGACTGACTGCAAATCTGTGAGTGGAAATGTATTTCTGTATGGAGGCGGAGCAATCAGTTGGACTAGCCAGAAGCAGTCATTAATTGCCCTTTCATCCACAGAAGCAGAATTTATTTCAGCCACTCAAGCATGTCAAGAGGTAGTATGGCTACACAGACTACTAAAGGACTTTGGAATAGACGAACCAAAGCCAACTGAGATGTATGAGGACAATCAAAGCTGCATTCAGCTTACGAAAATGGAAAAGATAAAGCCAAGGTCGAAGCACATCAACACCAAGCGTCACTATGTGAGAGAAGCGCAAGAAAAAGGACTTGTTGAACTGATTTATTGTCCTACAGAGGAAATGATAGCTGATGTGCTGACCAAACCGCTACCCAGAGACAATTTCCAGAGGCTACGAGAAGCATTGGGAATTGTCAGCAGTGCACATAAATGATTCGGTGCACGGGACGATGAGAAGGGGTGTTGGAAATACATTCCTTTGGTTGCATCCCCCCTAAGCACCTCATCCTGTTTGTTTGCTAGAAACACCAGGAGTAGACAGACAGATCAGGGAACCCTTCCCCCATCCTATCTGTCCTACTCCTGTCAGGACCTGATTGGTCAATCTCCTCCCCCAGGAGATTTCTCATCTCTTTGTGTCTCAGAGAGCTTCCTTCCTCCCTCTTGAACACACCTAGTCTTAGGACTTAGCATAGATGTAGGCCTTTCCTATCCTACATGTATTTCCTAATAAAGCTACTTAAGCTTAAGTATGCTTCCTGCCTGCTTATTGATGATTAGCTACTCACACTCCTCTGTAAACTCTGCATTGGGCAAATGGATGCAATGATCTCACAGTCCTTGCATTTCCAACAGTGCACCCCCACATCTGTCTGCTTGCAGCGCTGTCTGGGTCGGGTTTAAACAGACCCCAGTGGCTGCTGCAGCCCACAGTCCACCCACATGGCTCTCCTCCCAGCTACCAACCCTTCCCCCCTAAACACCATAGAGTTGCAGAAAATCACCCAATGCTCTGGCCTACCACCTGCAACTCTATAGTGTTTCCAAGGGCAACCCCCAGCTGAGAGTGGAGCTGCAGCAGCCATCCTCCAAGCAGACAGATAGCAGCTCTGCCTCGGGCTGGTGCCCTGAGTTTGGTGGGCCATTCTGCTGGCGGTGATCCAGAGCACTGGCAGTGGGGCTGTCCCAGAGCAGGGACAGCCTACTCTGCCTCTGTTCCACCTGCACACCTGGGGGCCCACCTTTGCATGGACGGGCTACCCAGGGGTGCAGCAGAGGCAGAGCTACTGTCCATTCGAAAACACCCAATGTCTAAATGGATCTTTCTTTTCTGAGGGGAAAGAGAATCTATCCATTACAGGAGCTCCATAGTATTATGGCTTGATAGTTTGGTAGTAGAGTACTATGCATTTCATTGACATGTTGCAGTCATCTCTCTGAACCAAAAAGCTCTCGGGCAGGAACCATGTCTATCTTATTCTCTGTAAAGCACCAGGTACATCGCTAGTGCTATATAAATGCTAATAATAATAATAATAATAATAATTAATAATGTTTTAATATATTTGCTTAAGGGAGATTTCATGTAGGATTAATTCTGCAACTCCTATTTGTGCGTTATTTACTTATAATCATTTCTTCAGTATTTAGCACCACAGTAACTCACAGAAATTAATGTGTCATCTTCATAGCATGCAAAATAAGTTAGACAAGCGGTGTACTTTTCACTCTACAAATTGGGAACTGAGACGTAGTGATTTTATTATATGGTTTGACCAAAGTCACACAAGAAACGACTAGCATGGCTGCATTAGAACCCAGGTTGTTTAAGGGGTTTTTCAGACATTATGATAGCCTGCATTTCCACACTTTGACCCGTGTGAAAATACAGGCTCTCATAAAAGGCAGAAACTGCCACCAGATGTTAGCCTGGGTTGTTCCCTGGCTGGTGTTGACACTTAGCCTGGGCTGTGAGTTAGGGAAACCCCCAACTCAGAGCCTGGGCTAAGTGCCAACACCACCCAGGAAACAGCTGCCCAACTGAGTTTAAAGCGTGCTGTCACGCTAGAACAGCCACTTTACCTACCATGACCCTGTAACAGGTTGGGGGGCATCCGGGGTAAGCCCTTGCTGCATCAGGTTCCAACAGTCACATTCAAAGTTTAGACTGTAGCTCAATTGCATTATAGTTATATACAGTTTCTACCCACACACTGTCCGTTACATGTTAAATAGCCAGGAAACATCCTCTGGTTTCCTTATTCAAAGTCCATCCCTCTGTATTATTGGGTCTCTTCCAGTCAGACCCAGCTAGCCAGACACAGTTCCTCCTGGAGCCAGCTATCTTCTTGCTGATTCTTAAGTAGCTTTCTTTATCCAAGGCAGAGCTCCAGCTTGCTCCTGCCTCCTCTAGCTCTGAGATTTGGCCAGGCTTTGAGGCTTGTGCTGACTCTACCATGCAAAGCCCAGGTGGCAGGCAATCAGGTGCTGTCCCTCACTGTACTATAGCGCCTTTGTCATGGGTAGTGTCTTTACCCAGGCTGGTGCTAACTCCCTTAAAAGGGCAGCATCCTTATTAGGCTGCACCTTGTTACACCCCTTTTCACAATTAACCTGTGGTGGTACTCATTGTCATAGGATGTTGTGAAGACCAATAGCATTAGTAGGTTCAAAAACAATTGGATGATGTCTTAGAACATAGGTCCATAAATGGCTATTTGCCAAGCTGGTCAGAGGATGAGACCTCTGACTGTCAGGAGGTGGGAGTGAATAGCAGGAAATGAATCACTCCATTATGTACTTCTCTGAAACAAACAAAGATGCTGTTGTCAGAGACAGGATGCTGGGCTAGATGGACCATTGGTCTTATCCACTATGGCACTTCTTACGTATTATTAATTATTTATTATTATTATTATTATTAGCATTATTATTAGCATTTATATAGCACCAGCGATGTACCTGGAGCTTTACAAAAAACAAGATAGGCATGGTTCCTGCCCGAGAGCTTACTTATGATATTTTATTTATTTGTTTATTTAAAATTTTTATCCTACCCTTCCCTAAAAAAGCTCAGGGCAGCTCACAATAGATATAAAACACATAAAAATCCATAAAAACAGTAAAATACAAAAATAAAAAACCCCAACCCTCCCACAATTTTAAAAGCAATATAAAGTTCATGATGTTAACAGCAGGATCTAATGTTTGTCACAGTGGTACAAGATGGGTTTGTGATGCCAATTCGTCAGCAGAAATGTCAATCATGTACCCTCATTCTTTTATGTGATCACCCCAATCCCCCTGCTTGTTACAGGGAAGTTGGAAGCATCTGCTTAGGAAAGAACCAGTAAGGGATTCTTACATCACGTTGCATCCAGAAATGCATATGCAAGTCAAATGCTTATAAGACGGAGGTCCTGATAAGACGGTGGTGATGGCGGTGGGTAGGGCAAGGGAGGTGTCGGCTCCCCTCATAGTGGGGGTCTGCCCTCCTGTAGTCAAGCAGGTTCGGAGTCTGGGGGTATTGTTGGACTCAGATCTCCGCCTGGATTGGCAGGGGGAGGCGGTGGCTAAAGGCGCCTTCCGCCAGCACGCTGCACTGCATGTTACACTGCACACTGCACTGACTGCCTATAGTGTACTGCACGCACTGCACTGCACGCTGCACTGACTGCCTATAGTGTACTGCACGCACTGCACTGCACGCTGCACTGACTGCCTATAGTGTACTGAACCAGATTCAAAGTGTTGGTTTTGGCCTATAAGGCCCTACACGGTCTTGGCCCTTCATACCTCAGGGACCGCCTCACCCTCTACACCCCAGAATGACCCCTGCGGTCCACCGGGAGCACCTCCTTGGAGGTCCCCCATGTAAAACGGGGGGCCACAATGGAGAGGGCGTTCTTGATGGCCGCCGCCATACCGTGATTGTGGAACTCCCTCCCGGAGGACGCCCATCTGGCCCCAAGTTTGTTGGCCTTCCACCGGGCCTGTAAGACTTGGCTGTTCTCCCAGGCCTTCGGAGGAGGGAAGGGTGGGTTGGGATAATTAAAATATAGGGGGGTAATGGGGTCTTTTAGATGGGTTTTTAAATGTTTTTATTGGTTGTGTTTTATTGTTGTTTTTATTTTTATGTTGTACGACGCTCTGAGATGCCATGGGCATGAGGGGGTGACTAATAAATATAAATAAATAAATAAAATAAATAAAAAATAAATTATAATGCGAGAGGTATGGTCCCTATTGGGGAAAACGTAGAGCTGTGAAGTAGGACAGATGCTTGTTGTTTGTCCCTCTCACTTCCCCCTTAGCAGTGGGGCAGGTGGTTCAGGATCAGATGGTCCCTGACCACGTTCTGATGCTGGTGAATGCGAGATCGGTAGTTAACAAAGCAACAACTCTCCAGAAAGTGATCCTGAACCATGCTTCCGACCTTGTATGTATCACGGAAACCTGGCTGGACACTGAGTTGTGGCCTATCTTGGATGACCTTGTTCCAGCCAGGTATTCTGTGCGGCATCAGCCGTGGGACGGGGGGGGGCAGTGTAGCCATTATTTTTAGGGAGTCTTGGGCTGTGTGGAGGTATCTGGTGCAATCTGTACTGGGCATTGAGGGTCTCCACCTGGTGCTGTATTTGGCAGGGGATAGTTTGGGGGTTTTGCTTGTATACCATGCGCCTACCTGTACGGCAGCCTCCCTGCATGCTCTAGTAGAGTTGGTGTTGGGGGTGGTGTTGCGGTCCCTGAAGACAGTAGTCCTGGGGTACTTCAACGTCCGCGCCGATCTTAGAGGGTGGAGCATGAGTTCATGGCCACCATGGCAACTATGGGCCTATCCCAGATTGTTAGTGGCCAGATGCACCAGGGGGGACATACATTGGACCTTATATTTTGCTCTGGCCTTGAGGTGGGGGGTCCATTGGTGGAGGATGTTTATTAAGTTCCCTTGTCATGGACGAACCATTACCTTCTGCAGGCCTCTCTCCCAGTACATGTCTGCCCTCGGAGTGGCATGGAACCAATTTGAATGGTTCACCCCCAGATATTGATGGAACTGAATTGGTTCTGGGACTCTCAGAGGGAAATACCCTCTGATCTTGACAGCCATCCCATCGATGACCTCGTTGAGCTGTGGACCACCTTGCTGACGGAGGCCATTGATCGGATGGCTCCAATGCGTCCACTTCCCAGGCGGCAAAACCGTAGGCACCCCGGTTCTCAGAGGGGCTGCGGGTGCTGAAACGGGAGGGGCGGTAGTTGGAGCGACGGTGGTGTCCATGTGCTGAAGCCGACAGATTGTGGCATAGAGATAGTTTATGAACCTATGCCGTGACTATGCGGGCAGCAAAGGAGGAGGTGTTTTTTTGCTGCCCTCATAGCATCCACGAAATCCCATCTGGTGGAGCTATTCCGAGTGGTGTGGGGGCTGGTCAGTCTGGCCTCCCTCCACTTAGAAGGGGAGTCATCTCGGGCCCGCTGTGACAGGTTTGTGGATTATTTTTCAGATAAAATCACTCGGATTCACCTCGGTTTTGATGCTGCACTTTTGACAGTGGGGAAACCAGAGGTTATGGAAGTCCCATCTTGTCCGATGTTGTGGGATAATTTTCAGTTGGTGACCCCTGCTGATGCGGAGGATGTTCTTGGGGCTGTTAGGACTACCCATTGTGAATTAGATCCATGCCTATTCTGGCTGGTCAAGGCCTGCCAGGAGACTGTGGGCCTGTTGATGACTAGGGTGGTCAATGCCTCCCTTCGGGAGGGCAGGAGCTGGGCTGCCTCAAAGAGGCAGTGGTGCAGCCCCTGCTCAAGAAACCATCACTTGATGTTGACTCCCTTGCCAGCTATCAGCCAGTCTCTAACCTTCCCTTTTTAGGATGGGTGGTGGCCCGGCAGTTACAGGAACATCTGAACCGTGTTGGTTTCCTTGATTCCTCGCAGTCTAGATTTCGCCTGGGTTTTGGCACTGAGACTGCGTTTGTGGCACTGGTCGACGACCTACGCCTGGAATTAGAACAGGGCCGTTTGGCCCTGTTCGTTCTATTAGATCTGTCAGCTGCTTTGATACCGTTGAGATGTTGGTGACACGCCTGTGGGACCTGGCCGGGGTGGGCAGCATGGATCTTGACAGGTTCTGCTCCTTCCTGGCCAGAAGAATGCAGCAAATGATACTCAGTGATTATTTTTCATCATACCGAGACCTCTCGTGTGGAGTCCCACAGGGTTCTGTTTTGTCCCCTCTCCTGTTCAACGTGTATATGCAGCCGCTCGGCAAGGTGGTCAGGAGGTTTGGTGTGCAGTGTCATCAATATGCTGATGACACCCAACTCTACCTCTCATTTTCATCAGACCCGAGTCCGGCAGTCTTGGTGCTTACCGGGTATCTTGCAGCTGTGGGGGACTGGATGAGGGCAATTTTATTCTTTTAGTAATCCCTTTTGTGTATTGTTTTTATATATTGTTTTTAAATGTCTTGTGAGCCACCCTGAGCTGCCATAGGGAGCGGGATACAAATCACTAAATAAATAAATACATAAATAAAATAAATCGACTGAAGCTGAATCCTGACAAGATGGAGGTGATGCTGGTGGGTAAGGCAGAGGGGGTGACTGCCCCCATCATTGATGGGGTCTGCCTTCCGCTGGTTCCCCAGGTGCGGAGTCTGGGGTGCTCCTTGATTCACAGCTCCGCTTGGATGTCCAGGTGGATGCTGTGGTGAGGAGTGCCTTTTGCCAATTACACCTGGTGCATCGGCTTCAACTGTATGTTTTGGACTCTGACCTGGCCACTATCATCCATGCTTTCATCACCTCTAGGATGGACTACTGTAACGCACTCTACGTGGGGCTACCCATGGTGACCATTTGGAGACTGCAGCTGGTGCAGAACGTGGCGGCCCATCTCCTCGTGGGGTTGGGCCGCCGGGAGCATATTACACTGGTTCTGCGTTCATTGCACTGGCTGCCTATAGTCTTCCGGGCCCGATTCAAGGTGTTGGTGCTTGCCTATAAAGCCCCAAATGGCCTTAGCCCATCCTATCTGTGGGACTGCCTCATGCCTTGAGTCCTGGATTGGCCCCTGCGGTCATCAGGAGGTGGTCTCCTTGAGGTCCCTCGGGTTTCCCGGGGGGCCATGTTGGGGAGGGCCTTCTCGGTGGCCACTCCTTGGCTGTGGAACTCCCTGCCATTGGAGGTTCGTTTGGCCCCGGATCTCCCCTCTTTTCGATGTAGTTGTAAGACTTGGCTGTTCCACCTGGCCTTCAAGGGAGTGCAGGTGTAGGGTGAGTAGGGAGGGAGTGGGTTAGGGTGGGGGATGATGTGGGACATTTTTATCCTCTTTTTATGTGTGTTTTAAATGATGATGTTGTTTTACATGTTTATTGTGAGCAGCCCAGAGCTGCCTGTGGCAGGATGGGTGGGATATCAAGTTTTTTAAATACATGACTAAATAAATAAACAAACAATATCAGTTCCCTTTATCAAATCTTTCTGAAATTTGGTAGAGATAATAGCCTTGGAGAGGGGTACAGTTCATCTAGTTTCATCCAAATCGGGTGAAAAATATAGATGTTGCAGCCAGAAATTGATGTGTCACTTCTGTTAAAATCACAAAATTAAATTGCTTATAAAATTGGGACCCTTTATCTAATTTTTCTGATTCAGCAGGAATAATGGATAGGGTACCATCTCTCCCAATTTCATCCAAATTGGATGAAAAACAATGAAGTTACAGCTGCAATAATGAAAAATAAAGCTTTTCATTTTTAAAATGTTCTCTTTTTTTCGTTATTGAACAAAAACTAAAGAAGGCTCATTTGTTTTCGTTATTTTAATAATGAAAATCAAAGGCACATCCAGATGTCCTCCAAATGATCTCACCCAATGGTCTCATATACACGTTGAGCAAGAGGGGAGACAGAATGGAACCCTGCGAGACCCCACAGGGGATGTCCCAAGAGGACGATGAGCAATCGCCCATCACCACTCTCTGGGACCTCCCCAATAGGAAGGAGCTAACCACTCAAGAGCGGTCCTGTACACCACCACCAGTTCCTGCAGTCATGTCACCACCACCTCGTGATCAACCATATCAAAGGCTGCCGAAAGATGCAACAGGATCAACAGGACAGAATTCCCCTTGTCAATCTCCAGGCGCAGGTCATCGACTAATACCACAAGCACAGTCTCCATCCCATACCTAGAGCGAAAGCCTGACAAGAATGAGTCTAGGAAGATATCGAGATAAGCTTGGAGCAGTTGGGCAACCACCCACTCAATAACCTTCCCTAAAAGGGGAAGGTTAGAGACAGGCCGATAGCTGGCCGGGGAGTCAGCATCCAAAGACAGCTTCTTAAGCAGGGGCTGAAAAACCATACTTTTAAGAATGTCTGGAACCCTACCATCCCAAAGGGAGGCACTGACAACCCCAGCCAGCAGTGGCCCCAGCATCTCCTGGTTGGCTTTCACCAGCCAGTACGTGGAAGGATCTAGTTCACAACTGCTTGCCCTCATCACCCCAAGCACCTCCCCCACATTGGTGGGTGATACCGACTGAAACTGATCCAAATAAACAGGACAAAACTGAGTGTCCATAACCTCAAACTCAGATTCTGCCAGCAAAATGGAAGCACCCAAGTCATGGTGAATACGAGCAATTTTGCCTCTGAAGTAATTAATACAAATGTTACAGCGGGCAGTAGATTACTCCATTTCTGGACAGAGCCTGACCAGATTAACCAGGCCCCTCACCACCCTGAACAGCCCTGCCAGATAAAACTTCGCAGACACTATGATAGCAGAGAAGAAAGCTTTCTTCGCTGCCATCACAGCCATGGCATAGTCTTTTAAAAACAATCTATGCCATAATCAGCCAGCTTCAATATGTATAAAGAATGTCAACAGTTTCATTACAAGGTAGTCTGGAATTCAGAGATGGAGAGTTTTGTAGCTACCCTCAATTATGTTTATATGTGGCTCTGATATGCCATTTCTTGTTCTGCAGTGCCTTTTAGTTTACATAATGTACCCAGGACTGCCATAGGGTCACATCCCCAGGCCCCGTTCTTTTGTGGGGCTTACAGTGGCTCCAGTTTTCACCAAAGCAGGGTTTAGGGGCTGAAACACAACCACCTTTAGGAATGCAAAAAGAGTGCCCCCAAGAGGGTGAGTGCTACCAGAGGCCTCATATTTTATCTTTGCCCTGAGCCCCACAAATGATAAGGCCAGCCCTGAATGTAGCACCATGAATTAAACTGTTGTAATTTCCATCTTTATGCCTGTAGGACTGAAGTTGTGCTAAGAAGAAGAGAATGAAAATAAGAGCTTGTTAATCAGGTTTTCTTTTGAAAAACAGGTATGATGTTTAGGTGTTCTTATCTCTAGATGTGCTTCATGCATTGTATGGTTTTGGGGGGAGGGAAATGCAAAGATTAAAAAAAGAAGAAACAAGCAAGGTGAAAAACAATAAGTAGCAAATTACATCTTAAAGAGCAATGGGATCTTAAATTTCATCATTAAGCCACATCCAACAATCAAAAGCTGAAGCACAATCTATCAGAATAAGCATAAAAATACCAGCAATAGTGCAATAAAATAATGCCTGATTTAACTCGATTCAGACCGTATTGCCCTTTATCTGCAAAAGAATAGATGTACTTGCTGGTTCCAAATTATGGAACTGTAGCTTCAAAACACATTCCTCCCTCCAGTAAGCCAATTTACAAGTAAAATCAAAATATCCATGCTGCATGCAACCCATCCATTTTTTCTTGAAAATTATAAAGCTCATGTGAAGTTGTCCTTCTCCATTTACAAAAGAAGCACTAGTCTTGGAAAATATCACCTAGATAAAGCTAGAAATCAGTGTTTTAAAAGTAGATCATGCACCAGTATGTGTGCAAGCTTTGCAGCTACAAAGATCATTGATGCAGTCACACGAGTAGGGTGGTCAGATATGCAAATTTTAGAGGACACATGAGAAATACAGGTTGCAGGGCTGCATTGGCTCATGAGTGTCCTCGAAAATATGGCGTGGCTTTTATGTCCTACAGCTGCCAGATGTTCATCCAGCCCCAGAACAGAGTGGGCAGCCAGCTAACACACGTTGCATCCTCAAAAAAACGCCAGGGACACATTGCGTGTTAGCGTTGCCCAAAGTGGGATAATGATGCTGCTCAAAGTGGGTTAAAAGGCCTACCTCCCATGTGGCTAAGCTGTGCAGCTCTGCCACAAGGTGAGGTCTGTGGATTGGGACCAGAGAAGCGTGCTGCTCCCACCGGCCTAACACCTGATCAGGAGAGGGGGCCTGGGAGGAGCGTGTGTGCTCCTCTGGACTCCTCCTTGCCCCTGAGGGTGGGTGGGCAGGGAAAGGAGCCCTGGTAGGAGTGTGAGCTCCTCCCACCCACCCAACAGCTGATTGGTGGATGGAGTCCTCCAAGGAGCACATGCTCCCTCCCAGGGTCACCTCCTCCGATCCATCCGCCAAACAGCTGATCACAGGGGGAGGCACCCAGAGGAGCAGACACATTCCTCCCCACCCCCCCATAATCAGCTGTTAGGCAGGGGAAGGAGCATGTGCATGCTCCTGTCCGCCCTCCCCCCCAACAGTTGCCTAGTAGCAGTGGAGGCAATCCTGCAGTGCTGCAGGAGTCCGGGTATCCAGCCCCATGTAAACAGCTCCTCGACCTGCCCTGGGGAATGGAGGGGCTTTTAATAGCTGCAGGGGTGCAGACCATCTGCACTGCTCTCTGTGCTGGCCCCGAAGCATTGCTGCTGTAATTGCCCACTCCGGGACAAGTGCGGGATTGAGCTCTCCCAGATCATGTGGCTTCACCCCATGTAAATTTACTGTGTGTCAAAGAAACATAGTGCCAGGTTTTCCATTGGAACTGACCTCTGCCAGGAGTAAGGCTACTGTTTTTTCAGAGGTCATGGTGTTTACATAAATCATGAATTCCATACATTTTGTAAATTACAAACTTGGAAGTAAGTGTTTTGAGACGTCTAATGGACTTAGACTTAGACCTGACTGAAGTCCAATGGGACTAGCGTTGCTACCCCTTCTAGTTATGACCCTGATGTTCCCATAGGCCAAATGGAACTTGTTCACCTTCTCTGTGTCAAGATGACCAAGAAGAGAAGGAACAACAGTAATCCCAAGAAGTACAGGCCATCCGCTGCACCAAATGTGCCCGCTGCATGCATCCACAAAGAGAAGGCCATCAAGAAGTTTGTTATCCGGAACATCGTCAAAGCGGCTGCCATGTGAGACATCTCCAAGGCCAGTGTCTGACTCATACATACTGCCCAAGCTCTATACGGAGCTACGCTATTATATTATTATTATTTAATTCATTTTTATCCCACCCCATCCTGCTTCCAACAGCTCGAGGCGACTTACAACAAAAACAAATAGAATAAAACCAGATTAAAACATATAAATAAGCCAACAGCACAATAAAAATACAGAGTAAAAGCAGGCAGGAGTGTGTAAAATCTGTAGAAAACCCACTCACCCCCAAATGTGGTCCCACGTGTTAAGTGGGGGGGGGGCACAATGGAGAGGGCATTCTCTATGGCCAGGCCGCATCTTTGGAACTCCCTCCCGGAGGAAGCTCACCTGGCCCCAAGCCTTTTAACATTCCAGCGGGCTTGTAAAACCTGGCTGTTCACCCAGGCCTTTGGGGAGGGGGGGACGGGGGTTAGGGTTTTTAGCTCCACCCTACCCTTATTTTTATTTTTATTTATTTGTCTTAACCCTGTTTTAAAATTGTGTGTTGTTTTTAAAAGAATTGTTTTATTTAATTGTTTTTATTGGATTGTATGTCGCCCCGGGATGCCGTAGGCATATGGGGCGACTAGGAAATGTTTAAAATAAATAAATAAATAAATAAAAGCTCCCCATTACCCCTCCCCCCCAGAAAACACCTGGCGGAAGAGCCACATCTTACACTGGCATAAAAAAACAGCAAGGGTTGGGCTGAGGTGGACACCCACTGGGGGAAAGTTCCACAACAACAGTGCGGCCATCAAGAATGCCTGCCTGTTGATACCCACCCAGTGATACCGTGGGTCCTGCAGGAGAGCATCCCCAGATGACCGCAGGAGTCGCCCCATAGCCTGTGAAGTGATGTGATCCCTCTGATATCTAGGGCCAAGGCCATTTAGGGCTTTATAGGTCAAAACCAGCACCTTAAATCAGGCCCGGAAGATTCCAGGCAGCCAGTACAGACCACGGAGAATAGGTGTAATATGCTCCCGGTGACCTGTCCCCATAAGGAGACTGCACCAACTGCAGACTCTGGACAATCACCAAGGGCAACCTCATGTAGAGGGCATTACAGTAATCCAGTCTCAAGGTGATGAATGCATAGATGACGGTGGCAAGATCGGTGTCCAAGACATATGAGTGGAGCTGCCTCACCAGATGTAATTAGAGAAAAGCACTCCTGGCCACAGCCGATGTCTAGACATCCAGACATAGTTGCAAATCCAGGAGTACTCCCAGGCTGCGCAAATAAGGTGCCAGCACCAGGCAAACTCCATCAATAATGGTGGATACTCCCTCACCCAGATCACCAACCCCACCAACAAGCATCATCTCTGTCTTGTCAGGATTCAGTTTCAATCGGCTACTCATCATCTAGTCCCCCAAAGCACCCAGACACCGGGAAAGCACCAAGACTGCAGGGCCTGAGTCAGATGAAAAAGAGAGATACAGCTGGGTATCATCAGCATGTTGATGGCATCGTACTCTCCCCACCGCCCCACCTATGCACAACTTCCCACAGCGGCTGCATGTGCACATTGAACAAAAGGGGGCCAGGGGGACAGAATAGAACCCTACATGGGAGACCCCTGGAGGACAAAGTACACTCTCCCAGGACTACCCGTTGAGATCTATCTGCCAGAAATGAATGGAACCATTGCAAAACTGTCTCATTCACTCCAGCCAGGTCCGGCAGGTGAGTCACCAGCACCTCATGGTTCACAGTGTCTAAATCCACTGAGAGATCAAGTAGAACAAGCAGGATTGAACATCTCCCATCTAGCTCCATGCGCAGGTCATAGACCAAGGCCACAAGTGCAGTCTCGGTACCATAATCTGGATGAAAGCCAGACTGTCAGCTGCACCATCCACAGCAAGGTGTTGAGGAACCGTTCTTATGAGGCAAGGATCTTACCCCCCCACCCTGCTTAAGGCCTTCTGGTGCTGTGCTGAGACCACACTCCCCCCAAGTCCATGTAAAGAGAGAGAGAGAGAGAGAGAGAGAGAGAAAGAGACCTTCCAGAGTCCTGTGACAATGTCTCAATAAATGACTTTAAGGCCCCCCTCCCCCCAAAAATTAGAGACAGTGTAGTTTATTGGTTAAGAGTGCAGTATTGGGGCCAGGAGGTAGTGGGAGGTAGTGTGAGCCTTCCTGACCCTAAGGGAAAGGATGGGATACACCTTGAAATAAATACTAAAACTGGAAGAAGTGGCAACCTAAATGGGACTGGTACAAGTGGTCTGGCCAAGCCAGGTGCTCTTGTCTACCAAAGATTTGGTCTGGGTTGGACTGGGTCAAGCTTCGAAGTTGAGGGAGGCCCCTCCCCCTACACTGTGCTATCATGGTGCTCAGGGCAGAGCCATGCTGTAAAGGGGCAGGGGAAAGCTTTAGCCCTACCCCTTTTCCACCATGGCCCTGTTCCTATCAGATTGTTATGACATCACAAAGCTCAGAGGGGCATGACTAGGGAACTGGCCACATCGGACATAAACTTGGCAGAGCCTGGTTACCTCGGGCAAATTTATGACCTGAGCAGGTCTCTACTGTGAATGTATTTATTAATTATTTATTATTATTATTATTATTATTATTATTATTATTATTATTAGCACTTTTACCCTGCCCATCCCAAAGGCTCAGAGCAGCTTATGAAAACATAACACAATTTAAAAACATTAAAATACAAGTAAACAAAAACCCCTGCGCACTCCAACCCCAACTGCCCAACAACCTCCCACTTAATCCCTGTCCCTGCCCGCCAATTGCTTTACTAAAAAGAAAGGTCTTACACTGCCTCTGAAAGATACAGAGGCCCAGACTCAGATGAGCCTCCAGATGGAGGGGGTTCCACAACATTGGGGCAGCAACCAAGAATACCCTCTGCGTGCCCTCGTCATATGGACAACGGTAGCAGATGGAACCCACAGGGAGGTGCCCCTGACTGATCCCAGGGGCCGCAGCAGGTCAAGAGAGATCAGGAAGTCTTAGATATGTGGGGCCCAGACTGTTTAGGACTTTAAAAGGTCAAAAACAGCACCTTGAATATTTATTTATTTATTTCAATCCCGCCCCTCTCGCACAAGGTGACTCAAGGCGGCTCACAATAAAATCAGAATACAAAAACGAACAACAGTAGAAATACATAAATAACAGTAAAAACAAAGCATTAAAATCCACAGCAATTTGAGCAAAACCCCAATTTAATACCCTAACCCATCCCCGCCCCCACCAAATGCCTGGCAGAAGAGTCAGGTCTTACAACTTTGTCAGAAGGCAAGGAGCTTCAGGCTGAGGTGGATCCTGGAGGACATTCCAAAGTGACAGCATGGCCACTGAGAAGAACACCCTCCTGCCTGTATGAACACGCCAAAAACACAGGACCTACAGAAGGGTGCCCCCGAATGACCGCAGGGGCCACCCAGGGATAAGGTGATCTTTCAGATCAGCAGGACCCAGGACTTTATAGGTTAAAACCAGCACCTTGAATCAGGCCTGGAAGACAATAGACAGCCAGTGCAATGCTTGGAGTACTGGTGTAAGGTGCTCCCTGCGGCCTGTCCCAGTTGATACAGGCTGCAGCATTTTGCGCCAGTTGCAGCTTCCAAACCATCACCAAGGGCAGACCCATGTAGAGTGTATTGCAATAGTCCAGTCTCAAGGTGACAAATGCAAGGGTGGCGAGGTCCGAGTCTGAAACATATGGGTGGAGCCTTCTCCCCAGATGTAATTGGTGGAAGGCACCCCTGGGCACAGCCAACACCTGGGAATCTAAGCGCAGCTGTGAATCCAGGAGCACTCCCAGGCTTCACACAGATAAACCAATGGAGGGTGAACACCCCCAATAATAGGAGTGTTCTCCTTCCCCAGATCACCGACACCCACCCACCCCCAACATCACCTCCATCTTATCAGGATTGAGCTTCAGTCAGCTCAACCTCATCCAGTCCCCTGCATCGGCCAGACACCGGGACAGCAAGGAAACAGTAGGGCCTGGATCAGATGAAAAAGATATATACAGCTGGGTGTCGTCTGCATATTGACAACAACAAACTCCCCAGCTGCATACGACCTCCCCAAGCAGCTTCATATACACATTAAACATGAAAGGGGGCAGAATGGAACCCCGCAGGACCCCACACAAGGGAGTCCCAGGGGATGAAGTACAGTCCGCTAAACCACCCATTGTGATCTACCAGCTAGGTAAGAATGGAACCATCTTAAGATGGTTCCATCCACTCTGGCCAGGTCCCGCAGGCGAGTCACCAGCATTACATGGTTAGCAGTGTCAAAAGCTGCTGCTGATTATTATTATTATTATTATTATTATTAGACATTTATATAGCGCCAGTCGTATGACCTGGTGCTGTACAGAACATAGAATTAGACGCGGTCCCTGTCTGTGGCTTACAATCTAAAAGACAAAGACAAAGGGGGGGGGGACAGGGAGAGGGGACAGTGGGAGAGACAGGGGAGAAGACAAACAAACATTCAGGTGGATGCGAAGTCTCAGGTGCGTGTGCTTGGCTTGGTTACAAAGAAGTTGGTAGCAGCAGTCAGCAGAGGAGGGCCGACAGTAAGAGTAAGGGGAAAGACTAGCGGGCATTGGGAAAGGCAGCATGGAAAAGGTGGGTCTTGAGGAGGGATTTGAAGGAGCGG
>QEPC01001706.1:380520-399288 GCA_003113815.1 Sphenodon punctatus | reverse complement strand
AAGGGGGGGGAGACAGGGAGAGGGGACAGTGGGAGAGACAGGGGAGAAGACAAACAAACATTCAGGTGGATGCGAAGTCTCAGGTGCGTGTGCTTGGCTTGGTTACAAAGAAGTTGGTAGCAGCAGTCAGCAGAGGAGGGCCGACAGTAAGAGTAAGGGGAAAGACTAGCGGGCATTAGGAAAGGCAGCATAGAAAAGGTGGGTCTTGAGGAGGGATTTGAAGGAGCGGCGGGAGGAAGCAAGGCAGATGTTGGCAGGGAGGGAGTTCCAGGCATGGGGGGCAGCGAGGGAGAAGGGATGAAGGTGGTTAGGTGAGCAGGAGAAACGAGGGAGAGTAAGGGTGGGTACAACGGAAGAGCGGAGAGAGCCAGTAGAACTAGAAAGGTCATATGACCCCTATCTAACTCTACTAGGAGGTCATTGACCAAAGCCACCAGTACTGTCTCCGTGTCATACCCCAGAAGAAAGCTCAACTGCATGGGATCAAGAAAAACAGTGCAGTCCAAGTGTACCTGCAGCTGTTGGGCCACTACCCATTCATTAACCTTCCCTAAAAAGGGAAGGTTAGAGACAGGCCAGTAACGTGCTGGAGCATCCACATCGAGAGATGGTTTTTTAAGGAGGTGCCAGACCACAGTCTCCTTGAGGCAGTCTGGCACCCTCCTTCCCAAAGGGAGACGTTAAGTAACCCAGACAGCACTGGCCCCAACATCTCCCTGGGTGGCCTTGACCAACCAGGATGGGCATGGATCTTAAGGATGGTCAAACAGAACCAAGTTTGGAAATCCGGTTTGGTTTGGTTAGAAAATTGAGTTTGGTTCGGAAGTTCGGTTCGGTCAACTGAACTATTCAAGTTCGGTTCTAACAGAGTTCAGAAATTCAAACCCCATTGAACTAAATGGAATATTATCTTATAGGGATGGGCAAACAGAACCGAGTTCGGAAATTCGGTTCGGTTCAGTTCGGTTTGAAAATCGAGTTCGGTTCGGAAGTTCAGTTCGGTTTGAAAATTGAGTTCGGTTCGGAAGTTGGGTTCGGTCGACCGAACTGGTCGAGTTTGATCCGAACTCCTAACTTCCGAACCATGTTCGCTCATCCCTAATGGATCTAGTTCACAAGTCGTGGCCCAAACAGACCCCAGGGCATCAGCTGCCTCAGTCAGCATCGCCAATTGAAATTCAGCCCACAAAACATGATCAGATGGGGCATTCCTAACCTCTGACTCTGCTATTGCTTCTGAAAAGGTGGAGTCAAAGTCATGTGGAATGCGAGCAATTTTGTCTGCAAAGTATGTCAAAAACATGTCATAGCGAACCTTAGATGGATCTGGTTCCAAGTGGAGACAGGGTGGACCAACAAACTCCTTCACCACCTGGAAGAACTCCACTGGATGTGACTGAGCAGATGGTATAAGGGAAGCAAAAAATTTTTTTTACTTCCCTCAAAGTCACAGCATAGGCCTTCAATAAAGCTCTATGCTACAATCTGTTGTCTTGGGTGCGAGTCCGGCACCACCGTCACTCCAACTGCCTCTCTTCATGATTCAGCCACCCCATGTACTCCATAAACCACGGGGATATGCAGTGATGAAACTCCGGGAGTGGACGCCTGGGGGCCACCCAATCAATGGCCTCCGTAAGCCAGATGTTCCAAAAGGCTACGAGGTCATCGATGAAGCGACCATCGAGGTCAACAGGCATCTCCCCCAGAGCATTCCAGAACCCCTCTGGTTCCATGAGTCCCTGGGAGTGGACCATCTTAACCGTTTCCACACCCCTATGGTTAGGCAGGAATGCTAGGATGAATGCTCACAGGAGGTAATGGTCCGACGATGGGTGATTTCAGACGAGATGGGGCGGCATTCACCCCGTCCCGGAATCACCCAGACGATTCCCCACCGGGATCACTCCGGCACATCCAACAGACGTGCCGGCTGATCTCGGCGGGGAATCGGGGAGGGTGCGGGCCGCACGGCACAACGTGCAGCCGCATGGCCCCGCCACCCACGTTCCCCCGCCACCCGCCCTCTGGGGAGATGGGCGGGTGCTACGGCCAATGCGGCTGCAGCGCCTGCCCGATTTGACCACGGCCCGGAAACCCGCCGGGGATTCTGGGTCATGGTCGCCAGCCAGACGACCACTTTTTGTTGGTTCCCGCCAGGGATCTCTTTGACCACGCTTTTAGGGATTGTCCGGCGGGGAGCCCCAGAAGCATGGTTGAAATTGACCCCATGTGGGAATCGACCATGGTGAACATCTGGTGGCCACCTAACAGACGTTCAGGGCGCTTTGGCCCCATGTGGGTATTGACCGTGGTTCACTGTAATCTCGTCACATATGAAAATACCCATTGGCAAGGGAGAACTCTCAACTCCCCCAATCATTGGACACACACACACACCCACCTCAAGATGAGTGCAGAAAATCAGGTCAACAGTATGTCCCTCCCCCTCATGTGTCAGGTCTGTCACCACCTGGCACAGCCCCATTGACAGCCCTGTTGTTGCCATGACAGTCAAGAATTGTGTCCAGAAACCTATATGTAGCCAGTTCAGACTCGAGAGCACTGGTGTAATGCGCTCCCAGCAACCCATCCTGGAAAGGAGCCGGGCTGCTGCATTCTGCACCAGCTGCAGCTTCCAAACGGTCACCAAGGGCAGCCCCATGTAGAGCACATTTCAGTAATCCAGCCTTGAGGTGATGAAAGCATGGATGACAGTGGCCAGGTCTAAATCAGAGAGAAAAGACCGCAGCCCCCTCACCAGATGAAGCTGGTGAAAAGCACTCAAGGCCAACGCAGTAACCTGATTATCCAGGCGCAGCTTAGAGTCCAGAAGAACTCCAAGGCTGCAAACCTGAGTGACCCAAGGGGGGCCAGACGCCACCAATAACAGCAGTCCCAATTCCCCCAAAGTCACAGGGCCAGCCAACCATCATCACTTCAATCTTGTCAAGATTCAGCCTCAATTGGCTCATTCAGTCCCCAACACCTGCCATGCATTGGGTAAGCACTGAGAGTACAGGACCTGGGTCAAATGAAAAAGAGAGGTAGAACTGGGTGTCACCCACATATTGATGACACTATTTATAGATCACATTTTTACCTCGCCCTTCTCTACAGAATCAGGGTGACTTACAACATTAAAAATAAAAAATACAATAAAACCCACTGAAATCTCTTAGAACTGTAACATCACCCCAACCAGCCACTCACACCATCCTTTATCCCCACCTACCGCCCAATCCTCATCTCTAAATCCCCCTACCCAATCTACACTAAACACATTGAACAGGAGAGGAGACAAGATGGAAACCTGAGGGACCCCCACAGGAGAGGTCACAAGGGGGCAACAAGCAATCGCCCATCACCACTCACTGAGACCTCCCCGACAGGAACGACTGAAATTGATCAAGAGCAGTCCTGTGCACCCCCGCCAGATCCCGCAGACATGGCAGGGAATCAACAATACCTCATGATCAATTTTGTCAAAGGTCGCTGAAAGGTCTAACAAGATCAACAGAGTACAATTCCCCTTGTCAATCTCCAGGTGCAGATCACCAACCAAGGCCACAATAGGAGTGTGCATGAGGGACCCTTTTTGTGTGTTATTAATCCCCCCCCCCCCAATTTTTCTGGGTTTTGTTATTGAGAATGTTTGGTTTTGTAATTAAGTTTCATTTTAGTTTTCAGTTGGTTTCAATCATAAATGTATTTCCAGATTAACATCTTCATTTTTTTTTATCGGATTTGCATGAAATTTGAATAGATTGTGCCCCTCACCAAAGGGATCCTCTGTGCCACATTTCATTTGCTTATTCATTAGTTTTTGGTTCCTTAGTTACTAAAATGAATGGTGCTCCATTCATTTTAGTAACTTTACAAATGAAAATGATTTGCACACCCCTACTACTTAAAGGCTCTTGCTTATGCTGATGTAATGATTACATCGTTTAGTGATTTGCCTGACTTTTAATTTTTTTCCTGCAACTCTACTGTGAACTTCACTCAAGATTTACCATAACAAAAATTACCATGGATCACTGGTATGGTAAACTATAGTAACTGGAACAAAAGAGAAAGCCCCAGCTTACAGGGACCCATTCAGGCTGAACACCAGAAGCTTCCAGGGTACAAATGGCAGAAGCTGCCAGGTTATGTAATGCAGCTGTAACCAATTCTTAAAGACATCTTTGCATCAACCTTGCCTGCTTACAACCTTATTCATTTTCTAATGACACAGGTTACCTTAACCCTGATTTAGGTCCTGGGACTTCAGACAGGAACTAAATATTAGTCTTACCCTTATTACAAGGTATCAGAAGTAAGGCATATTCAAAGCCTTATTTATCCTAGTAAAAAAATCATTTCTTAAGCAATAAATGTTCAACTAATGAGGAAGGAGGGGACCAGATAATCAACTCTAGCCCTTATACTTTGTTGTCTGTGAGCTTCCTTCAGGAATAATTGTGGTCTTTGCTTCTAGAAAACATTATTTCTAATTGAAATCCTGCCCTAGCAGGAAGTCTGACTCTGGAGCACCTTAACAGTTCTGGAGCTTTATCCTTCAGCCTGTAATCAAGTGCCAGCTGGCAGAGAAATTAAGACAGGGGTGCTGGGAAGGGGGGGGGGGAAGGGAGAAAATGTTGTCTGTGTGTATATGGAGAAAAAGTAATTTAGATGATATCTTTTATTGGATCAGCTTCCATAGCTGAGCATATGCAAGCTGTGGTCCAGTAAAAGATACCATCTGACCTACTTCATGTCCATCTTACATTTGGGACCAACATATCAGCTGCATTCTCTCTAGATAGTATTTATATGACTTTCTAGTAAAATACGGTGGTTGCCAATGAGAATTCAGGAGGGAATTAACATTAATAGTCAGTAAAGAATTATTAACAGTTATTTCCTGTACTGCACACCAATTCTTGCAGAAATGGAGCACATTAAGACGCAAGCCTAAGGAAGTTTAACTTAAGATTGCACAATTTGTACCTCTGGTACTCTCAATTTGTAAATTACACCAATTTAGCTTCAAACTCCCATAGATTCACACCCACTTACAAAGATTTAAGCAAGAGATCTCATTACACATCACCGCTTCATTTGGCTGACTGAGCCTGGGATAAGAGGTAGTCTAAACGAATGTAATCTGACCATGGGACCACAAAAAAGAATCATGTAGGAGGAGGATATATAACCAACCATGAGTTGCCAATGTTTTGTGAATGCAAAATTCAAGCAGATATTCATTGACTCCCCACCACCCCCTGGTAGATTTCAGTTAAATATCATGAAAACTCCTCCTGACAATAAGAGTTGTGTGACAATGGAACAAGCTGCCTAGAAAGTTGTAGACTCTCCATCACAGGGGTTGTATTTTTGTTGTTCTTGTTTTTTAAAAAGGCTGTGCAGCCACCTGCCGAGGATGCTGTAGCTGTAGTCAGTCATCCTGCATCCAGGCAGGGGATGGACTAGATGACCCTCAAGATCTCTTCCAACTTTAATATGCTATGATTTTATGATTCTAAGAGCCTGTACTTCAATAGCAGATGCTGCACAATAAAGGAAAAGAACTCCGGAGTCCTGCTGTTTCTACATATGTGCTGGGATTAGCCAGTACTGAACTGCTCAGGCAGGGGCATAACGGTGGCATGGACAACTTTGACTTTGTGGAGTGTGGCCCCATGGGAAAAAGTTTGGGAATCACTGCTGTACAGTTCTCCTTGTAGAGCTAAGTTATAATTTAGAGACACTTCATTGAATGGGACAGTGTTGGAAAGATGAGAATTGGGAGATGGTCTCTTGGAAAGTGAAGTGAGCTTGAATGATTAATGGACCTGGTGGAATTGACTGTTGTCTCAAGCGTAACAGGGTCACAGCTTTCTCATTCCTGGATGTCTGTATTTAATGACCCTAATGATCATTACATGGTGTCAGAAATGCTGAATGAGAAAGATGTAACACCTTTAATCTAGAGACAAACTGTTCCATCATTACAGTCATTTCAGCTCATTTCACATTTCCAAAGGACCTGCTCCCAATTCCCATCTTCCTAACGCTCTCCCATGCTCTCCCATGCAATCTTGCTCATTCCTGAGTTTCTGTGTTTAATCAACCCAGTGTTCATTACCTTACCCATCGCTAGAAATCATTTTAGTAGAATCTACAGCTTAATAGGAGAACTAACAAATGGGCTGCTACTGCTAAATGCGAGGTCTGTAGTAAATAAGGCTCCGGTAATCCAGGATTTGATCCTGGACTGGGCTGCGGACCTTGCATGTATTATGGAGACCTGGCTGGACAAGGAGGCGGGACCAACTTTGGCTGACCTTGTTCCAGCCGTGTATGCTGTGCAGCACCAGCACCACAAGGGGGGCCGGGGTGGTGGTGTAGCTATTGTTTTTAGAGATGAATGGCCAGTTAGGAGATATCCAGTTCAGGAGATTCCAGGGGTTGAGGCTCTCCATGTGGTGTTTGATTTGGCTGGGGGCAAGCTTGGGGTGCTGCTGGTGTACCAGGTTCCTTCCTGCCCAGCGGCATCCCTTGCCGCTCTACCAGAGCTGGCCTCGGAGGTGGCACTGAACTCCTCCAGGACTTTGATCCTGGGGGACTTCAACGCCCATGCCGATGCTGACCTTGTGGGAGCGGAGCGAGAGTTCATGGCCGCCATGGCAACCATGGACTTGTCCCAGATTGTTAACTGCCCGGCCCATGTGGGGGTCCATACCCTTGTTCTGGCCTTAAGGCGGGTGATCCATTAGCGGGGGAGGTGAAGGCTATACCCTTGTCATGGACGGATCATTATCTCCTACAGGTCAGTATCTCAGCACACCACCTCCAGAAGGGGAATGGACCAGTTAGGTTGGTCTGCCCTCAGAGGCTGATGGAACCACGGCAGTTCCAAGAGGCCCTGAGGGAGTTAACTGTAGACCCTGACGGTCACTCTGTCGATGAGCTGGTCCAATATTGGAATACCCTGATGGGAGAGGCCATCGACAGGGTGGCTCCGAGATGTCCCCTGCCTCCATCTCGTCACAGCAGGGGCCCTTGGTTTACTGAGGGGCTGTGGTGTATGAAGCAGGCAGGCAGGTGACTAGAGTGATGCTGGCGTCAGACTCACTCTGAATCCAATCGACTTCTCCATAGGGTCCATTTGCGGTACTATTTTGAGGCTGCGAGGACAGCAAAGAAAGAGTTCTTTGCTGCCCTCATAGCGTCTGCAAAGTCGCGTCCAGCAGAGCTGTTCCAGGTGGTGCAGGGGCTGGTCAGTCTGGTTTCCCTCCACCTGGACGGGCCTTGTCCCAGACCCACTGTGAGGAATTTGCCACCTAATTTGCAGACAAGATCGCTCCGATCCAGAGTGACTTTGACACCAGATTAAGAACAGTGGGAGAAGAGCACGAGGCTATGAAGTCTGGTCCATCTTCTTGGGATGAGTTTCAGGAAGTGACGCCAGCTGATGCGGTGGATGTCCTGGGGTCGGTCAGAGCCACCAGTTGTGAATTAGATCCATTCCATCCTGGTTGGTGAAAGTCTCCAGGGAGACTTTGGGGATGGTGCTGATGAGGGTAGTCAATGCATCCCTTCGGCAGGGGAGATTGGGTGATTTCAGACGTTATGAGATCACGGTGAACCACACTGAACCACGCTCAACCCCCCCGCGGGGCCAAAGGGCCCGGAACGTCTGAACGGCGTGCGCCAGATGTTCATCACGCTCAATACCCACATGGGGTCAGTTTGAACCACGCTTCCCGGGCTAGCCGGGGGAAGGTCTCGGGAAGCGTGGTCAAACCAACCCCCACAGGGAACCAAGCAAAAGTAACGTCTGGACGCCAATCCCCCAGCGGAACCAAAAAAATGGAGCCCCGGCCGGGGACGAGGCACGCAGCGTCGCTGCCAGGCAACCAGCACCAACACAAACACCGGAGGGAGATTTAAAGCGAGAGCAGCAGCAAGCAAGCGTGGCGGGATGGAGCGAGGAGGGAAGCGGAAGAGACCGGAGGCACGAACAGCGACAGCGGCGGCACAGGAGGCGGAGGACGTGCAGCCAGGCCCAGCGATGCAGGCGGAGGGGGCACAGGTGCAGGAAGGGGGCACACGGGAGCACCCGACCAGGGAGGCGCCCCGGGAACACCAACCACAGCTGCAGCCGGGTCGCGCCGCCCCGGGGACAGCGGCCGGAACAGGCCCACAGGAGGCACCCAGGAAACGGGTAAGGGCACCCACTGGGAGGGGAACAGGGGGCACAGGGGAACCCCCTGTGGAGGGGGCCGGGGGGACCCCGGGCGGAAGGCAGGGGGGCAGGGGGACCCCGGGCGGAGGGCAGGGGGGCAGGGGGCCCCCGAGAGGGCCCACACCCTCACCCAGCAACCAACCACCCCCCTTCCCCCCCCCAGACACGAAAGTCGGCCCGGGCGGACGAGCCCCAGGAGGAGCCCGGCCCCCGGCCCCTGGAGGCGCACCCCCAGGAGGAGGTGGAGGAGGAGCACAGGCAGGTGCAGCAGGAGCTGCACCGGGAGGAGGAACAGCAGGGGCCCAGCCGGAGGAAGGCCTATCACAGAGGGGGACAGTGGGGCCTCCAGGAGACCCGGGACTTCATACGGATCTGGGGGACCCTCGAGTACCAGGTGGAGCTCGCAATAAACCAGCGCAACGAGCACGTCTACCGGGACATCGTGCGCGACATGGAGGCGGCGGGGCACGAGCGCACTGTCAACCAGTGTCGCTCGAAGGCCAAGGAGCTCAAGAGGGGGTACAAGGCCCTCAAGGACAATAACAGCCGCTCCGGCCACGGGGCCCGCACCGCCCCCTACTACGATGCCCTGGACCGCATCCTTCACATGAAGGGCTCCATAGTTGCCCCACGCCTGGTGGGCAGCGCTGTGGTCCAGGGCAGGGAGCGGGCCGAGGTACCCCCTCCCCTCGCCGCCCGCCCGGTAGACACGAGCTCAGGGGACCCCCACCCCCAGGAGGACCACCCGGGACCCGCAGAAGCCCCAAGGCCCCCCCCCAGCAGCAGCCCGGAGACATCCCAACGCCGGGCCGGCCAGGCGGAGTCGGAGGTCGGCACCTTCACCACCCTCAGCCAGTGGTCCCAGGGGGAGCACTCCCAGGGTGAGGCGCCGGCCTCCGAAGGCTCGGAGACGGACATAGAGGGTAAGCGGGCCCCCAGGGCAGGGGGGGGCATGACCAGGGGGCCGGTGGCAGGGGCGGGGGTGGGGGCCCTGCTGCAGGGGCCACAACCAGCCCCCTTCACCCGCTCCCCCCTCTCCCGCCCGCAGGACATGGGGAGCCCCAGGACCGGGCCAGCGAGACGGTGCAGGCCCCCGCGGAGGGCACAGGAGAGCAGGTGCCGGACCCAGGTAAGGCGGGAGGGCTGGGATTGCGGGAGGGCCCCCCGGGCGCCAGCCCAGGGGGGCCTCTGGCCTCAGTGGGGGAGGGGGGGCAGGGGGCCCCGGGACCCGACCCCGCTAGGGGACAGGGCCCTGCACTGACCCACCCGCCCATTTCCACAGGGCAGCCCCCGCGCGCGGCGCCTCCGCCGGCCGCAGCCCCAGCCCAGCGGATGCGGGAGTACCGGGCGCGGGTCCGCAGGCGCAGGGAGGAGCAAGCGGAGGACATCGTCCGCAGGGCGGAGGAACAGGGGGAGCGCATGATCGCCTCCGTGGACCGCATGGAGGCGGCCATAGAGCGGTCCATGGAGAAGGCCCTGGAGACAGACCGCCGGCTGGAGGCGGAGGTGCGCCTGGAGCGGAGGCGGGAGCGCCGGGAGCACCAGCGGCAGCAGGGGCTGCTCAGGGGCCTCCGGCAGGACATACAGGGCATGGTGCGGGAGCACAGTGCAAAGATGGACAGGTCCCACGACATTGGGACCTCCCTGCTCCTGCATGCGGGCACCATGTGTGCCTACGTGATGGCCGGCGCACCTCCGGGCGCCCTGCCCGCCCAGGTCCCCATGCCGGGCCCCTCGGCGCCCCCGGGCCCAGCCCTGCCGCCCCTGGCGCCCCCCCGGCCCCAGGGCCCTCGCATGCGCCTCCCAGTGCCCCCGGGCCTCCGGAGGGTCCAGCCCCCCCGGGGCGCGACCGGGGCACCGGGCACAGCTGCCCATCCGCCGCCCGGCCCCCTGCCGGGGCCGGGACCGGCCCAGGACACGGCAGGGGACACGGACAGTGGGGGGGAGGGGAGCTCCCAGAGCTCGGTGGGCCCAAGCGGCCGCACGAGGGGTCGGCCCAGGAAACGCGGGGGGATGGTGGGAAGGGGGGGGAGGGGGAGGGCCACATGAGGGCGGGTGGTGGACGGGGTCACGGGGACGGGGGTGGGGAGGGGGCACAGGGTGATTGTGTGCACTGTGTGGGCAATAAAGTGTTGTAAAGAGACAGTTGTCCCCGGCCCGTTTGTGGGGGGGACAGGGCTGTGGGACCGCGTGTACAGGGGCATGGGCACGGAACGGGGGGTGGGGCCCCCAGGGGCGGGAAGGCCCTCACAGCGGGCCCCCCCGGGCGATGTGGGTTGCAAGGGCGTTCCGGATCCTTTTGGCATACCGGTACTCCCGGGGGTTCCCTGCGTTCACGTACAGGGGAACAGGACCGGGGGGCCGGTGGGGCTCGGGGTACTCCAGGGCCGCCCCCTCGGTCTCGCACACATTGTGCAGAACGCAGCAGGCACCGATCACCAGGGCGGAGGTGGGGACGGTGAAGTCCAGGCGGCCAGCTAGACTCCTCCAGCGCTGCTTCAGGGCCCCGAAGGCACGCTCCACCACGGTCCGGCTCGCACACAGGCGGGTATTGTATACCTGCTCCGCAGGGGTGCTCGGGACAGGGTAGACCTTCATCAGCCAGCGGGTCAGGGGGTAGGCGGGGTCCCCCAGGATGCAGGGGGGCATGGGAACACCCTCGATCCACCTCATGCCCATGTCCGCGAAGTCCCCCCGGTACATGCGGGCATAGAAGGGGGAGATGGTCATGATCCTGGCGTCGTGACTCCGGCCGGAGTTGCCCGTGTAGATGTCTATGAAGCGGGCCCGGTGGTCCACCACCCCCTGCAGGTGCAGGGAGTAGTATCCGTGCCGGTTCACATACTCCAGGGCCTCCCCCGCGGCCGGGCGCAGGATCTCGATGTGTGTGCCGTCCACGGCTCCGATGCAGTTCGGGAAGCCCCCGGCCGCGAAGCCAGCCATCACAGCGCCCTGGTCCAGGAGCTGGATGGTCCTGTCGAGGAGCACGCCCTCCACAGCCTCGCACACATCCCGCACGATGCAGGCGACCGTGCTGAGCCCCACCCCGAAGTGCTGGGACACGGAGCGGCAGGAGTCGGGCGTTGCGAGGGCCCAGACCCCTATGGCCACCCGCTGGACCATGGGGATGGGCTCCCGCATGGAGGTGTGCTGCCGCTCCAGCCAGGGCGCGAGGAGCTCCGCTAGGCGCAGCAGGGTGGCCTTGCCCATCCGGAAGTGGGACCCCCACTCGGCCTCCCCCCAGTGGGCCTGGGCCCGCTCCCACCAGGCCTGGGGCCGCTCCGTGACCCATAGGCTCCGCGCTATGGGCATAGCCAGCAGCGCTGCCCGGCGGAGGGTCTGCGTTGCCCAGCGGAACCGCCTCGCGGCCCCTCGGAGCGCAGCGGGCCGGGTGAGGCTCCGGCAGGCGGCCAGCCACGCCCCCCAGGCCCGGCGCCGAGCCCTGAGCCGGCCACGGACTCTCCTGCGGGCCTGCTGGCCCCGGAGGCGCACGCCAGCCCGCAGGGCCAGGACATAGCGCAGGCGGACGGCCAGGTGCACCCTCTCGGTCAGGAGGCACAGCTGCTCAGTGTGGTCACGGTGCCACTCAGCCGCGAGCGCGAGGAACATCCAGTTCCCACCTGCCCTATCGCGCTCCATGGTGCTGGGGCCCCGGTGGGGGCTGGGAGCGCTTATGGCGGCCCGGTGCTGGTGGCTCCGCCCGGGGGTCGGCCTCGCGGGCCTGCGCGCGCCCTGTGCCGGTGCGTTCCGGCTGCTCCCGCCCCCAGCACCCCGGGCCCCCTCCCCTCGCTGTTTGTAGCGGGATGGCCTTGAAGGTGCGATTAGGCAGACAGAGAGCTCGCTGTTGTTCTCTGCAGCTGTGCCGGGCCCGCACCCCACGCCTCGCTCTGTTGTGCTACAATGTTGCGGTGCGGGCCCGTGTTCCCTGTCCCGGGGGCCGGGCCGAGCCTCTCCCGGCCCTGGGCAGTCTGTGTGCCCTCCGGGCTCCGTGTCCCATTCCCTGTTGTGCTGGACCATGGCTGGCTGCCCATCCATGGGGCTCCCGCTGTCCGGCCCCCAAGGGGCCCCCCATATCTGGGCCTTCCGCGAGACCATGTCTCTGTGCGACCTGTGGCACACCCCTGCCGTGCAGCTGCTCCTGGCCGGGCCGGGGAGCCGTGCAGGTGCCTACGAGAGCCTGAGCTCCGGGCTCCGTTACTTTGGCCATGTGGTGAGCGCCCGTGATTGCCGGCTGCATGCGGAGGCCCTGGGGCTGGCTCGTTTCCCCGAGGGGCGCATCCCGGAGGTGCTGTGCGCCCATGTGCCCTGGAGCGCCTCGGAGACCGTGTCAGCGCTGGTGGTGTGTGGTCTGGGCGCCTACTCGGAGTGCCTGGCCGAGGGTGGCCCTGCCTTGGCCGTGACCTACTTCTCCTGTGTTCACGGGGCCCGTGGGTACCAGCGCACCCGTGGGGCGGCGTTCCAGCGGCTTCTGGAGCTGGGGCATCTTCCGTGGCCCCCTTCTGCTGCCTGCTGTGTGCCGGAGCCCTCCGCGGTGGAGATGTCATCCCTGTTGGCGGTGTGGGCGCGTGTGGATGTGCAGCTGGCCCTCACCATGCCCGATCCCTTCGAGGCCTACTACCTGATCGCCCACTACATGTCCTTGCAGGGGTACCGCCGGGGCATGCTGCACTGGCCCCACCTGGTCCACCGGGCGGGCCACCCGGGCCCTGGGGCCAGCGGGGCCCCCGGCAGCGGCCCGTGAGCCCCGCGTCGCTGGCCTGCCCCCCCCGGCGTGGTGCCCCCGTGTGGGCTCCCGCCCCGGCCCGGGGGGGGGGCCTGGTCCCCGCTGGCCGCTCCCGACCTGCGGACCCCACCTCGGTGAGCTCCCGCCCGCCTCGCTGCTTGCTGCTGCCCCTGGCCGTGGTCCTGGGCCCCCTCCATCCCCGTGACTCCGTGGGTGCTGCCTGTGCGTCGCTGGTGCTGCGGAGGAGCACCGCTGGACCCGGCTGCCCTGCCTGTGCCAGCCTTTGACTGTGGGGCCCCCTTCCTCCTCCTCCTGGCGCCCCTCCGCCGGCCTCGCTGTGCTTTGGGGGCCCCCAACGTGCCTTGCTCCGGGGGTCCGCCCCCCCCCTCCGAGACTGCCTCTGTTCCTGTGGGGGCACCTCCTTGGACTGGACTGGACTGGGGTGGTGTGGGGGTTGCTGCTGTCCGTGCCTTGCCCCGTGGTGGTGCCCCCCCCCTCCCTGCCGGTGTTCCGGGTGGGGCGTTCCGGGCGCCCCTTCCCCCCTTCCCGGCCTTTCCCTGGTGTGAGTGTGTGTGCCCGGGCGTGTGGCCGTGCATTGTGCCCTGCTGCGGGACCGCTGTGTGAGCCGGCTGTCAGCCTGTTCTCGCTCTTCCCCCCTCCCTTCCCGTTTCCCTTGTGTGGGCGTTCCCTTGAGTGCCTTGTGGCTTCGTTTGCCCTCAGTCGGCCATGTCTGTGTCCCGCCCCTGCCCGGTGCCTTGTGGGGGTTTAGCGCCCGCCGGGGGTTCGGCTGCACGTCTGTTGTGCTGCCACGGGCCGTGATGGTGCGGCCCGGTTCCGGGCCGTGGTCCCGTTCCCGGCACGTCTGTTTGGGTCGTTTTCCAACCCCCGGGCGTGGTTGCGCTGTTCGCCCCCCCTGGTGGTTCGCTGTGGTGAACCGGCCGCCCGTAACGTCTGAAAGTACCCATTGTCACCCAGTCTCAAGGAGGCTGTGGTGCGCCCCCTGTTGAAGAAGTCATCTTTGGATGTGGACGCACTTGCCAGCTACCAACCCGACTCTAATCTCCCCTTTTTAGGGAAGATTATTGAATGGGCGGTGGCATGGCAGCTCCAGGGTCATCTGGACAGCAACAGTTTCCTCGACCCTTTTCAGTCTGGTTTCTGCCCTGGCTATGGTACAGAGATGGTGTTGGTGGCCTTGGTGGAGATGGATGCAGGACGTTCAACATTTCTGATCCTGCTAGATTTCTCGGCCGCTTTTGATACCGTGGACCATGGACTGCTGTTGAGATGACTGCGAGCTCTGGGGGTCTGGACGGGACTGTCCTTGGGTGGTTCTGTTCATTCCTCTCAGAGAGAAGCCAGTGGGTGGTGTTGGGGGCTGAAACATCTAACCCCCGGGCCTTAAACTGTGATGTTCTGCAGGGTTCAATTCTGTCTCTGCTACAGTTTAATGTGTATATGTACACCTTGGGGAGATCCTGAGAGGGTTCGGGGTGCAATGTCACCAATATACTGATGATACACAGCTGTACCTCTCCTTTTCAACCGACCCAGGTCCTGCCATCTCAGTGCTTTCCCAGTGTTTGGAGGCTGTGGCGGATTGGATGTGGCAAAGCAGACTGAGGCTCAATCCTGACAAGACGGAGGTAATGGTAGTGGGTAGGGTGAGGGAGGTGTTGTCCCCCCTGTAGCCCAGCAGATTCAGAGTCTGGGAGTGTTATTGGACTCAGACCCCCGCCTGGATCGACAGGTGGAGGTGGTGGCTAAAGCCGCCTTCCGCTAGTTGTATCTGGTGCGGAGGCTGCAGCTGTACATTTCCAGGTCCGACCTGACCATCCTCATTCATGCCTTCATCACCTCGAGGCTAGACTACTGTAACGCGCTCTATGTGGGGCTTCCCTTGATGCTGGTTCATGGCTGCAGCTAGTGCAGAATGCAGCGGCCTGTCTCGTTACGGGCACAGGTTGACAGGAGCATATTATGCCTGTGCTCCACACTCTGCACTGGCTGTCTATAACGTATCGAGCCAGATCCAAGATGTTGGTGTTGGCTTATAAAGCCCTACATGGTCTGGGCCCCTCATATCTTAGGGACCATCTTGCCCTCTATGTCCCAGGACAACCCCTTCGGTCTGCCGGGGCGCCTTTCTGGAGGTCCCCCATGTAAAACCAGGGCCACAATGGAGAGGGCGTTCTCGGTGGCCGTGCTGTGACTCTGGAACTCCCTTCCGGAGGAAGCCCACCTGGCCCCAGGTCTGTTGGCTTTTCGCCAAGCCTGGAAGGCCTGGCTGTTCACCCCAGGCCTTCGGAGAGGATGGAGTAGTGGGGGGGGCGTGCGGGAATGTGTTTTATAGAATTTTAAAATGAAATTGTTGTTTCTATTTTAAAACATTTTATTGTTGATATTTTGACTTTGTAAGTCACCCCGAGATGCCATGGCATGAGGGAGCAACTAAAAAAATGTAAAGAAATAAAATAAAATAAATAAATAGTGTCTTATAAGTAATGTATCTGTGCAGACCATAACTGAGAAGGAACTGCTGCCCCACCCAGATCTATCTATTAGAAATCGCTTCTCAGTTTTGACTGACTTTTCGAGTGGCATGCCTGCAGCAGCTATTGCCCACTCTTCTCCCAGGGAGTGGTGTGTTGTCACTCTGAAAACCAGGTTATTTTAGGGGAGGGGAGGGAAGTTGGGGCTGCGGGAGACAGTATGATAAATTTTTTAACCGACCATGTAGCTCTCACTACGAAAACAATGCACTTTGTGTTTACGCATTTGAATCTTCTGAATGAGAAGGTAGACCTGTTGTTTGGGTCACATCTGCCCCATAAGAGGGGTATATTAAGAGATGATCAGGGGAAGTTCTCCCAGAATGGTTCTTGGGTGAATTTAGAGCCATCTATTCCCCCAAAAGAAGACCTGCGTCAATTTGACCCTCATCTGAAGGTGACTTCTCCAAGTATAATACCCTTCAAAAATGGAGAATCATTTAGGGTAGCCCCAGCTAGCTTGATCTTTTCTGTCCTCCGCTTACCTAAAGGGAATCTATCCTCGAACACAAAATTGGACGTGGCGGAACACCTGAGGGCACTTCTCTGTATACCTATCACTAGCCATAATATTAAGGCTGTAGATCATCTCTTTAATGCAAGAGATCACTGGATGATAAAAGTTACCTTTACTTCCACCTTATTTATAGCAGAGATTTTGGAAAAAGAGGGGCTCATAAACAACAGAGCAGTTTATACTTCTTGGGTATTTCAACCCGATGCTGGAACTCTATGTATCCCCCACTGTGAAGCACTGCGACATGGTACTGCTCCACATTTGGGAGACCAGAAATTAGTTCCCATAGTATATATGGGGGAAATTCCCCCTTTAAGGTTCAGCATACTGCTGAAACACCAGCCCCGTTAATATCTGCTAATTTGATAGATCTTACTAAAGATAGATCTATGGAAGCTGATATCCCTGGGGCCCAGATAGCAGGGAATTTATCTCAGATAAGTACAACATGCCAAGTACCAATTGCTCCTTTAACACGTCAAAAAGAGTTGCTCCTGCATTTGGATCATTTATTGGGGAAACTAGGAGACCTTAAAATTAAAAGTAGACCAGTACAATTAGTAGCCACTAAAAGGACTGAAAAGAAGGTATTTTTCCAGTCTTCTAGGCTTGACCCTTCCTCGTTGTCTCATTTATCCATTGGTACACCACCTAGGGGATCTCTATATAATATGGAATCTGGAGATGAGGATGGGTTAGTAGTAATATCCCCAATAAATAGAAGTAATTCCCCCGCGCCTATCCCTAAAATCGAGTCCCTTGGGGCTAATCAAGGGAAATCCAGCCCAGGCAAAGATTTATTAGTTTGTTGCCCTCTGATCAGCTCTCCAATCCCTCCCCTCCCCCCCCGAACATATGATACGAGTTCACAGGTTACAGTAATTTCTCAAACCCCCATTTGATCCCGAAATAATCAATGACACACAACGACTGGCCCTGGAGTTCTCTCCTGGGTAAGTTGGAATATTGCAGGTTGGCAAGTCCACCAGCATGATATAGATTTTTTTGAATTTTTTAATGGAATTTTATTTTATTTTACTGCAAGAGACATGGGCTTTAGCTGATTTAGTTGTCCCTTCCTATAATTCCTTTTGTTTACATGCCTTTCCTTCGACTAAGCGTGGCAGACATTTGGTGGTTTGGCTTTGTTGGTCCGGTCAGCTCTGGGCACCAAGGTTAAACTGATAAGCTCTTGCAGGGCTCATTTAGTTATGCACCACTGTTTGCTTTCTTCTGGCCTTGAAATTCTAATTGGAATTGTGTATATCCCCCCAATTTCATCACTGTACTACTCCCATGAATTATGGAGGCTTTTTTTTCTTTTTTCTTCAACAGTTCAGTGGCGGCTGGCTCGGCGGCGCTTGGAGGGTCTCTGCCCCAAACGCCCTGAGCGACTAGCCACCACTGCTAATCAATCATATCATGCTGCCCCAGAACAAATATGATGTAAGGTTTAGGGGGCAGAGGTAGGCTGGCTTTGGCCAGCTCAAATGCTCGCTAATGGTTACCAAATAGGCTCTCTCTACCTGGAGGTGGGCTGGCTTTGGCCAGTTCAGATGCTCGCTAAGGGTTGACAAATAGGCTGTCTCTACCTGGAGGTGGGCTGGCTTTGACCAGCCCAAATGCTCGTTAAGAGTTGCCAACGGGACTGAATTGATCGGTGATGTAGTGAACCTGTGCAACCAAGAACTGTATAAATAATGGAGCCAAAAAAAAGTTGGCAGCTGCTCCAGATCCACCACACTCAAACTTCGTACTCAAACCTCAAAACCCTTGTGACTGTACGCCATTGGGAACTCTTGCAGTGCCAGAGCGGTGAGGTACTTTTTGTTAGTGCGTTTTGCTTGCTTATCTGTAATCACTGAATTTAACATAAATGTTACATGAATAGTGATTAAACGTAAATGCTTTTGTTGAATGCTGCGTTAAAGACCAGCGCAGAAAAAAAGACACTGAAGTCCAGTTGGGGAAAAAGGGTATCGCCCCTAGGTGTTGCTGCAACAACTTCATCCTGGGATTAGGCTAAAATTATCCTGGAATTGTTATCCAGAGATTACAAATAGTACGCATTTCACATGGACATTTCTATCCCAGGATGAATCCATCCCAGGGTAGTTCATTTGAACAGCACATTGCTCTTATCCCAATTTGAGAGTATCTGGGATTAGTATCAATCCCATGGTGCTTTTCGGCTGTGCTCAGCACACGGATTACTGGAATTGATGAAAATCTGATTTTCTTCATTTTTCTGATCTCCGAGTTGAAGAAAATAAAAACTCATCCCTTTGTCCTGCGGGTTTTTAAACTTGGCACTTCACAATACATTGTTGAAGGATGACGGAGGTAATACGATCACCCTACAGTCATTTGTGCTACTAGATACCACAGAGACAGAACTGCATAGAGAGGATTATTATTATTATTATTATTATTATTATTATTAACAAACATTTATATAGCGCCAACAGTGTACCTGGCACTTTACAAAGTAATAAAATAGACATGGTCCCTGACCCTAGGGCTTACAATCTGAGAGACAGGAGCTGGGGGAGAGACATAGGAAGGGGAACAGAGGGAGAGACAAGGGGTCTAACATTCATGAAGATGGGAGGTCTCAAGTGCACATACTTGGCTTGGTTACGATGAGAATGACAGCAGGCAGGTCCATGTTGCAAGGATAAGGGTAAACCGATCGTAGGTATAGGAATAGTGGCTCAGCAGGATAAAGAGTCAGACAGAG
>QEPC01001706.1:331401-363193 GCA_003113815.1 Sphenodon punctatus | reverse complement strand
GCCCCTGCCTCGCAGTTGCTGCCTTGTATTTTTGGCCTTGACAATCATAGCAGGATTTGAAATCACTGCTTTAGGTTCCTTGAAGTCCATGAAGTGCATTTCTTTCTCAGTGTGAGGGTAAACATCTTAACGATCACTGGGCAGCTGAACCAGAGTAGGTGTTTTTAATATTGTAAAAAAATGTTAATGGAGTATGCTGCTGTGGACACAGTAATGAAACAATGAGCAAAATATACGATATTGTTAATATCATTAACATTTAGTTCATATACTTTAATATAGGTATATTATACATAATATATCACCATAGTATAGCAATGTATTATAATAAATTATATACATAATAACATATTGACATCTAGTGTCTTATTTTCATATAACATATATTATATATCGTATATCTATAATATTATATATATCATTGCATAATATTAAATATTATATATAAATAAATATATAAATATATATAATATTTAATATTATGCAATGATCATTTACAATACATAATGCAGTACTGTTGTGTAATATTATATATATTATAATATTACTTACAACATGCAATATGTATAATGTCATAGTATAATATAATAATAATAAATATTATTATTTAAATTATCACAACAACATATATAATATATATAATAATATATATACTAACATATTACATTATGTATTTTTACAATTGTATACTGATAGAAATATTTATACAATATTATTGCACATGTACGATGGCACACACACACACACATATATATAAACATATATATATATATATATGTTTATAGATACACTATATTGTACATTTGTATATTTGTACATATATACATATTTAAAATGCATATTTTAAAAATATGTAAACTAAAAATAATACACATGCGCTAACATCCTCAATTTCCATTTACTGTGCAGATAAACTCCCCTGATACATTCTGCAGACGGACTGCAGGAAAAAAGACATCTTTCGCTCCGCCACAGACTTTAGGTGAGTTAATTTAAGACAATTCTTAAATACATTTTGTAAACGACAGCCTACTGATAAGTAATTACTTGGCATGTTCTATTAAGTAATGATGCAGAACATTTGGATCATTGGTGATTCATAAATCACAAGACTAGAGCAATTCTGCAGCACAGAACACGCGGACATGAATTTTAATTTACGCAATGTTACCGTGAGATGGATCAGAAGGGTGGGGAAGCGATGGTCCAATGTATTGCCATCTTTAAAGAAGGAAAGGCAATTCATTTCATCCCTTTCTGACCTGCCTTCGTGCATCGTAATCCACTCTGGTGGGAACGATATTGGCATGCTCAAAGGAGGTGAGCTGCTGGAGGAAATGAGAAACGATTTAATGGCAATTAGCCTTCTTTTTCCTGGTTGTAAGCTTGTCTTCTTGGACATGATCATTCGCAGGTGCAACCGATATAGTACAAACATGTGTGCTATTAATAAATGTGTAAGAAATGTTAATAAGTGTGTTGGTGATTTCCTTAAGGATATTGGTATGGTTTCTGTCTGGCACAGGAATATTATAGCCGCCTGTAGTGATATGTTTTTGGTTGACGGCGTACACCTTTCACAATCTGGCATGCCAATGTTCTATGACAACATTAGGTCTGCAATAGTAGCCAATGTACTGTGATTGGATTTTTTCAAACTCAATATTGAAGTAACACAATGAGTTATCTAACATTTACATGTGTATATTTTGTCCATTACAAATTCCTTATTGACTTATTCGGACACACTTTTTTCAAGTTTTGTTTCCATAGGCTATAGAGATGCCAGCAGAATCGGCTAAGCGGAAACGTGATAATTCATCTTCTGGACAGCACACTACAACTCGCAGCAGTAGGATGACCCCGAGCAATGTCTTGTCACTTCGTAATGGAAAGAAAAGGGTACAGGACACAGTGTCTCCTCGAACACCACAAGTCCCAGAATCTGGTGTGGATGCTCCTGGTGTTGCTTCTGGCCCAGTAATCTCGCAGCCTCCTCTTGTGTTTCCACAAGAAGCCCCACAGCATTCTGCCATTAAGAAATTGTTCCAGCTGCAGATTGCAATGCATATGTCACCTGCCAAAATGGCATTGCCATAGCCGGGCAGTTCAAAACCTCATGCAATGGCCAAACACTCACAGGCTCTTCTTCAGTTGCTACCAGACACCCAACAGCAGTCTGATGGTGTAGAATTGTCACAAACACTGCTAGTAATGCGTATTTTGCCAGCAAAAATACCATTGTCACAGCCTGGCAGTTCTAAACATTGGGCAACTAAACGTGGGTTAATCAGTTTCTATGGTTCAGCGCAGGATTCACTGACGTGTTTTCTTGATGCAGACTCACCCTCCACTGTAGGAGTATCATCCATGGATTCCAACAAAGATGTTAAATTGTCACAGTGCATTGATGATGAGATTTTTGAGCTTCAACTTGAAAGCACATCCAGCAGTCTCAAAAGTGCATGCAGGTTCACCCTGCACCACAGTCAGGCTTTAGGAACTAGGTGCTGTGAAATTCTGCTCACTCACACTCCCAGTCCAATCCCAGTCCCAGCCCAGTCTCAACTCCCTACACTTACTGCAGCACACTGGATGGCTTTGCAAGTTGTAAAACAGGCTTGGCGGAGGGTGGAGGAGGTTGGCTTGGTAGCTAACTACTGGATGGCTACCTACTACTAACTAGTGATGAACAGTTTCCTAACTCTTTGAGGTGTGGGCAGGGCACTCGGAGACTTCACAATAACGTTCAATTTCATTCCACTCCCCTCCCGAGTCCCTCCCCCCAACCTAGTTACTGCTGGCACTGCGGCACTGGATGTCTTGGCAAGTTCAACTTCAAGTTGTTTGTAAAACAGTCTTGGGGAGGGAACGGTTGTCTAGTGGCATGCAGCCCTGGATGGCAAGTTTGGAAACAGACTGAAAAAAATATTGGATGGTTCTTGAATGGCAGCATGGTTTAGAAAGAAGAAGCTGCATAGTCTCTGCTGGGACTATGAGCATGGCAATTCTCGGGCGGCGCCACAGAAGCACACGTCAGCCAAAGCACGACTATTATCAGTATTTTGTGTAATGAAACACCTTAACTTGCCAACTGTAATTTTCTAATCACCATAGAAAGACATCTTGTGACCGTACACTGCTTTTACAGGGTTTTTTTTTAAAAAAGGAAAAAATGCGACGACGGGATTCAAACGCAATTACAGACAGGTCGCAGTTGCCAAGGGAGGAAAACTTAACCATTAACCCATCGACTGGGATTGGTGACTGCCACTGCAGGCGGGCCATGGCTTATGCAGCTGGGCTACTCCCCCCTGGGCCAGCCTTTTTATGCTGACTTATGTGTCTGTGACTGAGTCATTCACTCAGCTCAGGCTTACCCAGAGGGTGGGGAAGGGGACGGTTGACTAGCTAAGTACCGAGCAGCTACTAACTAGTGAACAGTTTCCTAACTCTTTGAGGTGGGGGCAGGGCACTTGAAGACTTCACAATATGCCCCCCTGGACGGCAAGTTTGCAAACAGACTTAAAAAAATTAAAAATAATTGTTATTTATTTAATGGTTCCTGAATGGCAGCATGGTTAAGAAAGAAGAAGCTGGATCCCCTCCTCTAACTGCTCCCCTCCCCTCCCCTGCCACACAGCCACTGTGAGTGACTCTGTCTGACTCCCCAGAAGCATACTTATAAGCAGCACCCACTTATGCAGTCAAAGAATAACACAGCATGATGTCACCTACACAAGGTATCAAATGTCTTTGTTGGACATATAAGTCTCTTCCCAAAACAGAGGAAGAGACAAGGATGCAGTGCTTATAGTTGCCCCTTGCTAAGAAGTTTTGGTAACAAAACAGTAACTTGGCGAAACTGAGGTCAGCTGTTGGGGCATCTTATTGCGACTCTTTTAATAACACATTAGATCATCTTAGAAGAGCAGTAGCAGTTCTCAATCCTTACTCACTTTGGGGGACTGAGAGAGGACTCCAGCTAAACTAGGGGCAGGAAGACAAGAAACTAAGCAATGAGTGTAACGTTGACATTCCATTACAGCAAGCTAAAACTAAAAAAAAACTCGACATGTTGTGTTGAGTTTTGAGATGGATTTAGGAAGTGGTCTCTGGAGGACTGCCCATTGCCCACCTTAGGTGGGTGGGTGGCGAGGACTTTGAAATCCATTCCACACACCACACTTATGCAGGCCGCACCACATGACCACTGGTACCTCATTCTGAAACATACCTTCCCCCCCAGACACTCAAAGTCAGAGATGTGTTGTTAAGATAACATACACTGCAGCTGGGCTACTCCCCTGGGCCAGCCTTTTTAGGCTGAGTCTTATGTGTCTGTGAGTCATTCACTCAGCTCAGGCTTGCCCGGAGGGTGGGGGAGGGGATGGTTGGCTAGCTACCCGGCTACTACTAGTGAACAAACAGTTTCCTCCTAACTCTTTGAAGTGGGGGCAGGGCACTCGGAGACTTCACAACAATAACATTCAACTTCAGTCCACTCAACTCCCCTCCTTCCTAATAACTGGTAGGTACTGCATCACTGGATGGATGGCAACAAGTTCAACTTCAAGTTGTTTGGAAAACAGTCTTGGCTGGGGGGGAGGGGACGGTTGTCTTGTCTAGTGGCATGCAGCCCTGGATGGCAAGTTTGAAAACAAACTGAAGCAAATAAATACTAATTATTATTTATTGAATGGTTCTTGAATGGCAGCATGGTTTAGATAAGAAGAAGCTGGATTTGTGTGGTTACACTGGTATACAGACAGTAACAACATACATTATGAAAAACAAAAATAATAATATAATCACCCTTTCATTGTGTTATATTGATCTCCCTCCATGCACTTCCCTCCCAAGTCCTTGACTCCTTCCTCCCTCCCAAGTTCAACCAGCCTACTGCACTGCTGCACTGCACTGGAGTGCAGTAATCAAATAAGTTTGAAATCAAATAACTCTCAGTCTCGTCCGGGGGGGACATGATAAGAACCCATGGTCACAGAGTCACCCACGGGTGGTTGGTGGGGGGTGGCACCGGCATGGGCACAGGAGGAATCACAGCTGTAGTAGGGATGGGAAGCACTGGAGGAAGCCATGGTGGAGTGGACATCATGGAGGAGGTGGGCAGCGACCCACGGCGACAGAGCGGAGGCGGGAGCACACAGCGGTGCCAGACGCACCGAGGGCATAGAAGGCATAGGGAGCCTCACAGGCACAGCCAGATGCAGGGGGCCAAGAAGGGGCCAGGGACCGGGTGGCCTGTCAGGTGCACGTAGTGCGGCCACTGCAGCATGCCCCGATGGTATCCCAGCTCAGACATGTAGTGTGAGACCAGGTAGTACGCCATCTGCACATCGGATCAAGAGTACACACCAGCCAGCACCATCAGCTACGCCGCGGTGGGCTCCGGTAAGACATAGTCGGCAACTGGGGGCCACGGAAGGTGAACCAGCTCCAACAGGCGGTGATAGGCCGCACCACATGACCACTGGTACCTACGGGCCCCATGGACACAGCCAAAGAAGGACATGGCCAGAGAAGGGCCCCCCTCCACCAGACAGGCTGTGAAGGAGGACATGCTGCACACATACAGAGCAGACATGGTCCCTGCCACGGACCACACCACATGCGAGCACATCATCTCCGGGATGCGACCATCGGGAAAGGGACGGAGGCCCAGTGTCTCCGCATGCAGTTGGCAGTCGCGGGTGCTCAACTCATAGCCAAAGTAGCTGAGCCCGGAACTCAGACTCACATAGGCACCTGTGCGGCTGCCCGGGCAGTTGGCATTGGCAAGCAATTGCACAGCCGGGGAATGCCAAAGATCACACAGGGCCATTGTCTTGCAGAAGCTCCAGCTATGGGTTGCTATGCCCACGAGCCCTGGGGAAGAGCAGCATCCAGTCATGGTCTCTAGCAGCAGAACGTGCCTGGTTGATACTACTGCAATGAATGGGGGACTGAGGCTCTGCTCTACAAGCCCTGGTGGGAAGGGAGGGGAAGGGGGAGCTCCAAGGACAGTAGATAAGCCCACTGGACGGCAGCTGCAACATTGTAATGAATTGAGAACAAGCGACTCGAGGCATGGGATGTGGAAAGCGCAGGTGCTAGCCTGGCTGAAACTAGCAGAGCACACAGGAAGGCATTCAACAATCAACACACAAACCAGGGACACGAGCAGAGGAGGAGGACACCCAACACAACCAGCAGCCAACACAGAGGGGTGGGAGAGGTGATGACAGACAAACAGCAGGAATGCAGTTGCTGCAGTGCCCGCACATGCCCAGGCGCAGGCTGAAGTCAAAAACGATGTCACTGTATGTGAAGGTTGTGGGACTGGTGCCACTAAGCGCATGCCGCCTCCTCCTCCTCCTCCATTCTTCTCTCGCTATCTGCTCGCCTCTCCCTCCCGCTTGGCTCTATCACGCCACATCCCTGTGGTGTGCTGTGCTCTGTGCCCTGCCCACCCAGTTTAAATCTCCCTCCCCGGCTGGCGTTGTAGCTCGTTGCCTAGCAGTGACACTGTGTGCTTTGTCCCCGGCAATGTGAATCTTGGCTATTGGTTACTGTATTAGCAAAGCATATTTTTTAGCATGGAAAGTATGCAATGAGCAACACAACACAGCAATAATTGTATGATTAAAGAACAATAACACTAATGTACAAAGGGAAAAAAATTAAAGTTAAACAGAGCAGTGGGGATTTGAACCCACGGAATGACAGGTACAAATTGTATGCCAAGCAGGGACCTTAACAACTATGCCAACAGACATTTGTTGTCTAGTGCACTCCTGCAAGTACCAATACATCCATCAATACAAATTTGTGTATGCACATACACACACACACACACACACACACACACATATATATATGTGTGTGTGTGTGTGTGTGTGTGTAAATATACGTATATTTGTGTATATACACATCTATACATGCATATATGTACACATATTTGTATATATACACACACATTTATACATGCAGCTATATAAACATGCACATACATCATATATATATATGCAGAGGAATAAAGATATGTATGTGTATGTATGCCTCTGCATACACATATGCACATATACACAGATAGACATACCCAGGCCGCACACACACATTTATATCGCATGTCAAGCAGTCATGGAGGTCGGTGGATGGCGGTCGGTGGATGCATGGCCTGGGTGTATGGCCTGGATGGGTGCAGAGGGATCAGGGTGGATGTGTGGCATGGAGGGGTGCAAAGGGAAACTATGCATTTGAATAAATAAATGGGGATACCATCAAATATGCATTATTCAACCTATCATTTGTGTATTAGCCCATGTGTACTACTCATTTTGTATCCCATGAGGAGTACCCATTTTGGATTTAGAATGGGGGAGTGCATGTGTGTGTGTATGCCTACATACTTACTTTATATGCCAGATGAATAGAAGGGGGACTTGAGCAGAAAAAAGGGTAGAATCTTCTGTACATCCACCCCAATGCAGAGACGCTTACTCGCTGAGCCACACGAGAGGGACTTTTTTAAAGCTCTAATGTGTAGATATTTTGGAGAAGTCAAAACCTCTCAGTCTCAGTTACTCTTCACCATATGTAAAATGGGAATACACATATATCTGTCTTTCCCTGTGCGTTCCCCTCATCCTTGTCCATCTTCGATTGTAAGTTCACTGGGCAGAGAGCGGAACCTGTCTCAAAAAAGCAGTCTCTCTTAGGGGATTATTTCACTGTCCTTTGTGAACTACACAATCCATATACAAAGGCTCTTATAAATTATAAGATTAAAATGCTATTTCCTCTCAGTTCCTCCCTACCGTTTCTGCAATTGAGATAGATGCAGATGCAGTTAGTGCAGTAAAGGTTTTTTCTGACATGACACTAACCTCAGTTTAACCACAATCAAACATTTCAAACCACATACCAACAGGTACATGGCAAGTTGGATTGAACTTAAACACTCTCGGGCGGGGTGGGGTGGGGGAAAGGGTATGGGAGTGGGAGGACTTAGAGGGTGGGAGGGCTTAAAGGGTGGTGGAGTTCATGTAACCTTCACTTCCGTCCCTCCAGTCCCAAGACTCCCAACCCAACCCTACTTTCTGCAGTTAGCTGTTTAGTATTAACTGTTAACATAACAAAGAGTTAGGAATGGCGGCCGGCGGTTCTGTGATATGCAGATGAATGTCATGTATTCATGTTCATTTATTAAAACAATTAACAGGTGTGTTGTGACTGTGGACTGTGAAAGCGTACCCCCAGCCAGGACTCGGCTGGCCAGGAGTGGACCCCCCTCTCCCTGTCTGTTGCTGGTTGCCGCCCACCAGTGCGTCACACAGAACCCTGGTGTCAGGGGGAGGGAAGGTGGGCTGGGCACGTAAGGACAGGTGGGGGCAGGGCAGTCAGTGACGGCATCGGCGACTGAGAGTGAGCGTAATGCCGGCGGCACCAGGGGTGCAGCTGCATCATAGCACTCATGATGACTCATCGCGCCGCCTGGCTCGGCTATGCTACTCAGTCTTCTTTGGTTAATGTAATAAATAAGCATATTTTTGGGGGCATACAAAGTATGCCATCCACAGCAATAATTTTATGATTATCAAAACAAACACTAACACTAACGTAAAAGTAAGAAAAAAATTAAAATTACACTGAACAGTGGGGATTTGAAACCACGGCATGACAGTTACAAATTGTATAGCAAGCTGGAACCGTAACAACTATGCCAACAGAGCTCTGCTATTCAGCTCACTTCTTCTAGACTGAGGAAGTGCGGAATGAGGATTGTAAGACACTCTTCTGCATGGATCAACTTCAGTCCTTCAACTTTCTGAGCTGGTCCTATCATATAAAAATGACTCGGTCAGCCAATACACAGGTCACTTTAAACTCCCAGCAGGAGTTTTGCTCAAAAAACTTTAGTTTGGAGGTCAATTTACGTTCACCGAAAAGATCAATTTGCCATTACATAGAAACACTGTTCCTTGAACCCCCACACAGAACATGTATGTATTGAGAAGAATGGGCAGTGATTGCGGCACAGAGAGACACAACACCAGCAGTCAGCAGCACAGCACACAGCAGACAGCACACACACACGCAGCAGCGCTGGTTCACGGAACCGCGATAAGCGCTCATGACTGTCTCTCTCATATATTAAATTGGAGGACAGTGGAAAAAGATCGCTGATTGTATGCGACAATGGTGCCAATCGGAAAAACAGTGAAACACATAAATGCCGCATCTGTGGATTCTTGTAGCGGCAAATGCAAAATCGCTGCAGTACCGGGCGGAATTCTGCGGGGAGCAACATTAGATGCTGAGGTTTAGGAATGGAATTGTGGCGCGGTAAAAGCTCCTGCTGCGTCAGCCTGACCCTGAAGGTTATGGGTTCAAGTCCCATTTGCTCTCCCTCTACAGAAGAGCAGCCATCTCCAGTCCACTCAACTCTGAACAGGCACCTGATTTATTGAGCTGGAGAAAGTCAAAGATGGTAGGATGTGGAGTTGGCCCCACCTTCTCCTTGTGTACTGCAGGCCACAGAAAGTAGCATGCCTTTCACATGTTGGCTGGATGAGCTGAAGTGGCCATGACACAGGGCTTGGGAACATACTTTGACTTCTTTTGAGTTTGATATCTGACTTGAAAGTGTTGCACATTCCAAATGTTAATTATTAGGTAATTTCAACTAAAGTAAAGAAAAAGAAACTACAAGATCAAATGGATGTGACATACTGGCTGCCTATTACAGGGTTCTCACAGTCACTATAATAAAGGGAAAAGATTTAGAAGGCATTTGAGGGACAACAATTAGGTCACCCTCTATAGATGTTTGTGCAGAGCTTTCCCCATGTATATGGGACATCTGAGAGATGGCACAGACTTACTGTATGTGTGATAAAGGTTCAGAACATAAGAAATGCCATATGTGTCGCTGTGCATGTGTGAACCCTGGGACCAGCAGACCAATAGTCCATAAAACCCAGCATCCTGTCTCCGACAGTGGTCAATCCCAGTCGCATGGGAGAAGTACCAGCAGTCACAATGGGCAATTCATTCCCTGCTGATCATTCCCTGCTCCCAACAGTAAGAAGTTCCCATCTCGTAATCTACTTGGCTAATAGCTGTTAATGGACCTATTCCCCAAGAACCTATTCAGTCCTTTTTAAAACAGTCATACTACTGGCCCTGACAACCTCCTATGAAGCATTTCTAATTCATTGGCAGGTTTTTATATACCCGCCACTGAGTGGATGCTGTCTCTCCTACTTCCCTTATTTTTTTCAGTTTAAACTGCAGAATGAACATAATTAATTCAATTTAAATTAAGTGCAGGACAAATATACCTGTGATGACTATGCACTGTATACTCTGAGTCCAGCTTCTATAAATTATAGCATGGGTCAAATGATGTACTGTTTAGTAGGCAAAGTCACTATTATTTTTATTATTGTAAAGCAATAAACAATCCAGAAAGGATTGTATAAATAAAACCACTTTTTAAAATGCCAGCAGTTTCTCAGAGCTCAGAAAAATCCCAACCTTTCATATGAATATAATAGAGTAGAAGAAATTAAATTCCCATTGTGCTGAGCCCTACATATGAAGTGCAAATGTTGTAAGTCTATTTATCAGACTGGCCAGAACATGAGTAGTAATAAACTGAGAGAATAGATTCTTCTGCTTATAATATGATGAAAACGTATTTCCTCTTAACTTGTTTTGTGCTATTTCCTATGAAGATTCCAATAGAGAAAATGCATTTTCATACTGTTATCATTCATCACTTTTCCCACCTTTATAAAAAGTAAAAAACACTGTGGAGAAACCCTTGAAGATATGCATTGATGGAAACAATTCCGAGCCCCACATACAAGGACTACCAGTTCTTTTCTGAGGACAAAAACAAGAGTATGGAAATTCCACCTTTCAAAACCATCCCATTCCTTTAAGAAGGTCCACTCACTTATCCCTTTCTTCATATTAAATAATATAAACATACTCCCTTTGTAAAGAAGACGACAAAAGATCTTGTCAACTAAACACTCCAAAATTGGGTAATCAAGGGTCCATATAATTGTCATGCCTTCAGGAGCTTGGGCTTATAGGAATGACACAGTGACAGCTAATCAGTATTTTAACCCTGCAGTTAAAATGCAGTTAACTGTGCAACAAAGTTTGTGTTAATGCAGAAAATAAGAAAATACAACATTAATAATAGTTTATTAGAAAAGCAATTATTGCAATTATTGCAATTGCCCACACATGTATTTGGATACATGTAGAAACCCTCAAACAGTAGTTTCTAAGTTTTTCAAAACCCTACTTACAATTTGGAGATTTCAGTTTCAAAATGCCATTAAACAATGAATTAAAAGTTCCAAGGTTTAGCACGCTAGACTGAAATAATACCTAGATGATGGGAGGACTTGAAGCCTGAGTTCCAATAACTTCTCTTTTTCCCATGAAAGGACAATGGAGGAAATTCCACTTTAACAACCCACACCACTGAAGAAAGGGAAGACTGATATTGGGGGAAAATAGTAAGACTGACCCAGGAGAGCAGAGAGCTAAGGGGCAAACCAACCCCTATCCTCCTTGTCTAGAAAAGGCCCCATGAGCTGGAACCAGTGTAGTATCACTATGGCCTTTTTAACATGGATGTCACCCACCCTTGAACACCCATAAACACCCATTGGATGGGTGTGAGAGTGCCCGTGTAAACGTCCATGAGTGGGTGGCTGTGTGTTCACGACCCTCCCACTGACACCCACCAACACCCATGGAGCAGCCAGGAAGGAGCTGGCATGCTCCTTGGGTGGAGGTGGCTGTCCAACACTCGCCCATCTGCGCAAAAAACAAAACACCCACACCCACAGGAACGGGTCCACCGAGACCACAGAGAGATGGCCAGAGGCCATGCAGGAGCCCCCACACAGACACGCCCACCCGGGGAGATGCTGGACATCCACCCGGAAACCCTTAAAAGGGACCTGAAACAGGATATGTGTGCGTCGGCTCCCAACATGTCTGGAAGGAAAGCCTCCGACAAGACGAAGGGAGCCAGTGCCACAACTCGCGTGGGATGAGCCAGGGTAAGCAGAGAGACCCCGGGATGCCCAGTGGAGGGGGGACAGTCTCATGGGCCGGGACGTGGGAAGGACCACTAAACACAGCACACCCATCCCACCACAGGGCCAAGGACAGACCATGGTGGCCGCGCTGACCACAGTGCCCCACCCCAGCACAGCCACAGGGAAGGGAGCATGAGCGACAGTGAGGTATGTGCGAGGGGACCCCAAGAACATGGGGTGGGGGGGGTCTGTACACCAACAGCAGAACACAACCCAAGGGAGCACAGGGTGGGCAGCTGACAGCTAACGGTTGCAACCCCCCAACCCCAGGACAGCACCCAGACACAGGAGCAATGCACCATCGGGGAGACGGCCAAGAAGGGTCTCTGTGACAGCCAGGTAAGGTGCCCGTGCACCCTGGGGGGAGAGGGGAGGGATCCCCCACAAGGGAGCACAGGGGGGCTGTGGGGCAGAGGCTAATCCTTCTGCAATACCCTCAACAGGAGACGGCCAACTCCGCTGTTACCACAGCTACCATGTGGACCCCAAGCTGCGAAGCTGGTAAGCCCCCCACAAGCTGTACCCAAAAGGGGGAGCCCTGATTGAGTCAGGAGACCAGGGACTTCATACACGTGTGGGGGGTCGAAAAGGTCCAGCATGACCTGGTGCGCAGCTACAAGACCAAACACGTCTATGAAGCCATCGCCCAAGAGATGCAGCGGAGGGGTACAATAAGGATGTCACCCAGTGCATGCAGCAGGCAAAGGACTTGAGCTCCAGATATAAACATATCAAGGACAACAATCTCAAGTCCGGCCGTGCCGTGCGAACAATGGAATTCCAGGAGGAGCTGGACCAGTTCCTCTGCATGGACGGGGATATAGTCACCTCCCACCTACACGGCACCGCTTTCGCCAGGGGCAGGCAGCAGGTGCACACAACATGCCCCCTGCCCGACCCCCCAGAGCAGGGGGAGACTGCTGCCCCTGGACAGACAAGCCAGGATGCAGGAGGGGATGGCCCCATCATACAGAGGGAGGAAGCACCCCAGGAACTCACTCACGCAAACATCGCCCTCCGCGTGCACCCACGAAACCCACAAGGCACCAGGCTGCTGGGAAGGGGGGCACACGCAGATCAGATGGAGACCTGGGATGCCTCCCAGGATGCAGAGGAAGACGATCCAGGTAGGAACGCAACCAGGGTCCGGGGGGATAACTGGGCTAGGGTGGTGGTGGACAGGACGGTCCGGCGACAGTGACCGGAGCTGAAGCCAGACACCAGGGATTGACTGATGCATCCACATTCCCATTGCAGCTCAAGGCACCCTGGAGGTCCACGAGGAGGAGGTCATGGAGGAGGAGGTGGTCGAGGAACCGGAGGCACCCCCGAGAGCTGGGTGCCAGGACAACAATGCACAAGGGATGGGTTATGAGCCGGGGTGATGGGCTAACAGGCTGGTCACAGGGGAAGACCCTAACTGACCGCTCCCCATGCATGACAGGGATGGGACAGTGCCCATCACTGGTGGGTTACCGAGCCACACGGCTAAACACTCATGAGAGGGGTATGCAGGGGGGGTCACTAGGGGCATGGGACTGAGCAACAGGCCCCTGGGAGAGGTTGTAACAGCATGGTCCTGGGTGAATGTGCCCCCTGAAGGGGCTAGCTCCATTGCCAGACAGAGGGGACATGGTCCCCGGCACCCCACCTGACCAGTAACAGGGACGGACAGGGAGGAGGGGTGGGCACCCCCCAGGGTGACAGGGATGCATGGCAGAGGGCACCAAGTTCAGACTTGGTAGGCCTCGCATCCCAACCTGTTACTATCCCTCCCACAGATGAGCATCCAGGTCTGGTGAGGGGAGCTGCCGCTGGCAGAGCCGGAAGGAATCGGGAGATGCGGGGCTGGAACAGGTGGAGGAGAGAGGACCTTGGCAGGGAAGTGCTGCAGGAAACCAGAAGGTTAACTGAGGTGCACGCTGAGGAGCTCGCCCTCATGAGGGAGGTCCAAAGAGGGGAGGGGGAGAGGGACCAGGACATACTGGCAGCCATACTAATCCGGTCCTGCACCGAGCACCTGTGGGACAGGCACCAGATTGCCACCCTCCACCGTGAGATGCAGCTCGACAGAGTCGAGAGGGTGAGGGGACATGTCACATTGGAGGGGACCTTGACCTCCACATGGGCCCTTGACCTCATTGGGGAGGCAGTGGGGCTCCTGCAGAGAGAACCCTAGTGGGACACACCCCCTCCAGGCCCGGGTGGCGGGATGGAAGCCGAGTACCACCAGGGTGCCCTCCCACAGGTGCAGGAGCCCCCCCCCCCTGCACTTCAGCCAACCCTGGTTTCCCCAGCAGCATCCCTTCACCAGTCTCATTGACCAGGTCTCTCTCCACCACATAGCCCCACAACAACAGTCCATGAGGCTGCTCTTCCGCCCCACACCCCTCCCGGTTCTTCCACAGTTACCTCCGAGACACACACACACCCTGGGAACCATGGTCTCCCCTACCCAACCCAGAACCTCAGGCAACCAACCGCCCATGCCGGCCGCCCCACCAGCTCCAGTAAGCCGGACCACTGGGCCATCGGGAAAGGGAGGGGAGGGGGGGAAGGCATAGCTAACAGCAGAGAGATGGGCAGAGGGGAAGCTGTGTGGGGAACAACAGGAACCCCGAGGGCCATGGAAATGGCTGTGGTGCCAGGGTAACAGTCTAAGGCAGGGTGAAACACTAACCTTCTGTTCCATCACCACAGGGTCCAGCACTCTAACCCAGCATGGAGCAGCCTGTGGACAATGAAGAGCCCAGGCTTTCCAGCTGCCTCTCTTGAAGGATGGCAGCTTCAAGGGCCCACAGGGAAGCGAGCCCCAGTGGTGCACCGAAGCAGGCATGGGGAAGGCCCCGCAAACCATGACACACACACACCCACCTTGTACATAACCCCAAATAAACTGTGTTCTACATTAGCACTCTCTTGTTCAGTGTGTCAATGGGGGCACCATGGTGCACAGGGATCGCTCTACATGCAGACGGAGGCACGACATGCACAAGTCCGATGCTGGAACCATACATCCCCGGCCTGCAGGCAGCCGGATGGACAACAGCATAGTTCCCATGGCATGGTACAGGTCTGCACAGGTACCTCTGTAGAGTACCGGCCATGCCACAGGACAGCCAGTGAAGGGCTGAAGCCTGGTGTAGTTCACCTGCCATGGTCAGAAGGCAGTGGATGACCCAGTGGCGCGGGGCACAGGCCTCACAGGAACGGGGAAACCCTACAACCCAAACACCAGGGCTGAAGTGGATTGGGGAACAGACATAGCAGACTTTATTGTTAACCGTTACACGGTTCTGTGAAGGCTGGGGCCTGTCAACATCACTACTCAGTTGCCTGTCATCTGGGTGACAATGCGCCAACACAGAGCATCCTAGTTCTCCTCCGATATGCGCCGGAACGCATCTCCCTGGACACGTTGGTAGAGGGGCACGGGACCCTCTCTTTGCACCGGTTGTGGGTAGTCAAGGGCAGCTCTCCTAGTCTCGCAGAGTACAAGGATGGGGGTATGCTGCCGAGAGTACAAGGATGGGGGTATGCTGCAGATCGAAGTGGCTCCTGTTCATGATCAGGTTCAATGCCCCTTGAGCAACACGAATGCCTGCTCCACCACGCTCCAAGCTGATGAGAAGCGGTCAGTGAAGAGGTGGCAGTCCACTGTGCGTGCCATGGGATAGGCCCTCATGAGCCACAGGCTCAGTGGGTAGGCAGGGTCCCCTATCACCACTGGGGCCATGGAGACCCCCTCAATGACCCGGTACAGGTTGGGAGCTCTCTCCATCAAACATACATGCATAGAAGGGGGAGGCCCACAGTATGCGCGCATCATGGCTCCTCCCTAAGTGGTCGGTGTAGACACCAGTGAACAAGGCCCTGTGATCCACCACAGCCTGGAGATTGATGGAAAAGGTCTGCTTCCGATTCAGGTAGTCCGTCTTGGCATGTGGGGGCCGGATTATCGGGATGTGGGTGCTGTCTATCGCCCCTATGCAATGGGGGAAGCCCACATCCTCAAAGCCATGAATGACAACCTCGGGATCCCAGAGCTGTATGACCCGCTTGAGCAGGAGCTCCACCAGCTCCACATCATGGAGTGCCCTGTTCATAGTTGCAGTTCCCACCCCAAACTGCTCCCCAGCACTCCAACAGGAATCAGGGGTGGCCAGTCTCCACACGGCCATGGCCAACTGCATCCCTGGTGGCAGCGGATACTGCATGTTGGTCTCACGCCTCTGGAGATGTGAGTTGAGGAGCTCCCGAAGCCGAGCCAAAGGGGAGTGGTTCATGCGGAAGTGCTCCACCCATGTATCATCTGTCCAGGTGGCCAGCATGTTCTCTCACCATTCATTGGTGTGAGAGCGCATCCAGTGCAGCCTCTGCATTGGGACAGTGACATGGCGCCCGTAGACATTCAGCGGCCCCTGGGACAGGACCAGGCGTATGTCCTGGGACACCACTGTTCTGAACATGGACTGTCAGCGGATGGCTACCCTGCGTGTCCACTGCACCAATGCAGCTTGGAGCATGTTGGCCGCTCTTCTGCGCCGTACTCCATGGTTGTAGAAACGGTGACCCAGCAGTAGTAGCTTGGCCCATTGCTCGAACACCAGCGCCAGGATCATGATGCAGAAGGACAGCACCATTAACAGGACAGCCCCGTTCTCAGGGGCTCATCAACAGGCAGCATGGTACCAACAACAACACACACACTGAGGGGGAACCCACCACCGGTACCAGTGCTGGATATCCTAGCAACTACCAACCCAGCCATTACATGGCCAGCGGACCTAATCCAGGCCCGCGCAGCTGTGACTGTGTCCCCATCAACCACCCAGCCTGTCCGCAGCCGCAGCACCTAGATATCACCCCCCTGTGATTCCTTCCTCCAGGTCCTGATCCCTGTGTGTCCTGCACACCCACACTTTGCCTCCCACCTCCCCTGCAACCCCAAGCCTGTCCAAGGGTACCAGGGATGGCTGCACGGGGCGACCCGCTGTGCACACCTGCCTACCCCCGTCTCAGCACCTATACCCTATTCTGGACACCAGCACCACCTTTCTATCGCTAAGTTAAATCACCATTGCCTCTCATTCACCATGCTCACACCACCCCTCACTCTACACCCTATGCCCGGCCACAGCAACCGGCACACATATATATCATGGCAGCCCATGCTGTGCACCATGCGATTGGTGCGGTACCATGGTGTGTTCCGCGCACCTGATGGTGATCCCTCCTCACCGGGCCACCGGCACGTCCCCCCCTCATGGACTGCCTGGCACCCATGGGGCTAGGGGCACTCCGAGGCTCCTCCGGGGCCCTGGGGCCAACCCACCCCCTATACCCTGCCATGACCCCGTGCGATCCCTGGCCAGGGTGCATCTGCACCTGCCTTGCTTCAATCACAGCGCTTGAAGGCCACGGCACTGTGCAGTTGTGTTCTGGCAAGATACATTGTGTGGAGGGGCTCATTATCTCCCTTCTAGTGGCAGCCGTGGCCTTGCTGATCTGTCATCACTAACACAAATTCACCCACCAGGTGCGTGGGGCAGGGATTCACAGGGCCTTGCAGACGTCCCACTATCAGCTGTGTATGACCACAGCCAAGCTAGTGCTGCACAGCGTCTAGCTCAGCACCCGGTCACAGTCACTCTCCATAGGATCCCAGCGCAAGCAGCTGCTCAGGCCTTGGAAAAGCCATGGCAGGGTGTGAACAGGCCCCAAGGCCACCGGTGGTGCAGGGGATAAGTGGTCACCATGTGCCAACATGCTTTTGGGAATGCTGTGGCAGAGCCACGATGTCCAGCTGCTGCTGGGCGACCCCCTGTCAGTGGCGGATGGCTTCGATCTCCTGTCACGGTACATGTGGGTGATGGGCCATCCATTGGGGGGGTCCGGTTTGCCGGAGGAGTGCTGGAGAACTCGGCTTTACCCTCCTTCAACAACCTCTGTGGGACCAACCAGTCGCTGTTGCAGAGCCCTGGACCACACTGGAGATCATGGCTCTTTGCCTGGTAGCTGCACGTCCGGAGTATGGACTGGGTCTCCAGGCCGGGGGTCCCTATGTTGCTACTGACTACACCGGCATCCTACTGCATACCCGTGGCATCTCCCATCCGCAATCGGACTGCCAGGCACTTCTTGGGGAGCTGGGCCTGCTACCCGTTGATGTTGGAGGACCCCTGCTGACCGGGACCCCTATAACATGTGAACTTGGCACCCTCCAATCGGTGATAAACCTACGGGCTGTGAAGGCTGCTGCTACCACAGGGAACCACCTCCTGCCCCATTTCATGGTGGATGCACATATGCGTTCCTGGGGATTCTGCAGGGGCCTCTTCACCTGGAAGGGGCTTGTCCCAGGGCAGTGGTTCCAGGGGCATCCTCCGGCCTCTCCATGAGCAGGGCATCCCAAATGGCCCCTCCATCACATTGCTGTTGCCGTGCCTGTGCTGTGGGCCACCTCAACCTTTTGCCCTATGCTCCAGCCCATAGTGTTGTGTAATCCAGGGGTAGGCTGGCCTGTCAGCCAGACCCCATCACTGCTTCCCTTCACTCTGGCCCCCATCACCCTGTAGCGTTACCAAGCACCTCATTCCCTCTTGGAGTGACTGCAACAGTGCAGCTGTGTGCAGCTTGTGGGGAATGGACACGAGCCCCATATCACCCCGTCGCCGGCCTCAGTTTGGCCGTTCCCCCCCATCACCCCATCATGAATAAAGTCTGTGCCTTTGCCTGTACCACCCTGGGTGCGACTGCAACAGTGCAGCTGTGTGCAGCTTGTGGGGAATGGACACGAGCCCCTGATCGCCCCGTCGCCGGCCTCAGTTTGGCCGTTCCCCCCCATCACCCCATCATGAATAAAGTCTGTGCCTTTGCCTGTACCACCCTGGGTGCATTCATGTCCTTGTGTGATGCCAGTCACCCCTCCCCTGGCTGCCGCCCTGTCCTTGTGTGTTGGATACTGTGATGGGGGTCAGTGGCGTTCCTGCTTGGGATGACTGGGGCTGTCGGGTGGCATACAGTGGTGCATGCTGGATTCCCCTGTGGGCTCCAGGATGGATTATGGGTTCGCCCTGGTGAGTGGTGTGGGCCCACCACGTCCCGCTGTGAGTCCTGTCCTTCATTTACCAGTGGCTGCCTGGTGTCCGTCTTCCCTTTGCGGGCACCCTTCCTCAGGGCTACCCCCTGTATCTCCCTGTGGAGGTGTAGTGTACCGCCTGGCTGGATTGGCTGGGCAGTCGTGGTGTGTGTGTGCAACATGTGTGCTGGTGATATCCCATGGCGGTGCTCTCTGGGGCCCAGGCTGCAGGCCCCAATCCCTCCCTAATGGCCAGTGTTGCCCTGGGGGCCTTTGCACTGATGTTCTGGCCTGTCTGGCAGGGGATACCCATTGGTTGGCTTCCCCACCTGGGCTGCCCTGCTTTCCACTGCTCCTGGGGACCCCTGTTGGTTCCCACCATTTGCACTCTAGGCGATGGATGGGTGGCAGGCGAGCTGGGCAGCTGACTGTGAGTGCAGGCAGTGTAGGAGCCTGTTGTTGGCTGCCCATGTTCCCTCTTTGTGTGAGCAGGCGGGGTGCTGGATTGGGTGTCCCTGCCCACTGCATGGATTGTGCTTGCTTTGTGGTTTTGACACCTGCTGACCCGCACCCTTTCCATGCACCCTCTCCCCTTATCCCTCTCCCTTCTAGCTACACTGGTTGTGTTCCTGGCCGTTCTCCGCCTGGCACAGATGGCCGGGCAGCTTCCGCGTGCAGCCTCAGATCTCCGTGCTGGGGCCCACCTGTACAATGATATCAGTGAGCGTGCTGCATGTGTGCGGGGCCCTCTCTCCAGATGTCTGTTTGGGGTTACTTTGTTGGGGCCCACTGTCCCATCTGATGGCCCCTTCTCTCTATCACTTAGTGTAGGCGATGATTGCAGAGCAGACAAGGGAGCAGGAGGAGGTCGTGCAGCTACTGCTGCACCTCCTGGAGTGGGTGCATAGCCTGAACCACGCCAAGGTGGATCGATGGAGCCGGGTATGGGGCCGGCATCCCTACTGAGGCCGGGGCCCCAGCCCACAGACCCGGTCTCTGTACTGCATTGCCATCTCCCTTGGACTTTTCCCATGTTCCATGCCCTTCCCCCTTGTAATAAAGTTGCTTTGCCCCTTTCTCTGTTTGTGTGTCATGTTCCTCCGTGTGGCCTGGTCTCTTGTGTGGGTGCCTCATGGTGGTTGTGGCATTGTTGAGTGGCAGGGATTGGTTATCCCATGCCCCCCCTTCCCGGCATATGTGCAGCTGCTCCACCGTACCCTTTGGGTGTTCCCCTGGTTTCCCTGGCCTGGGGTGTTTGTGGCCAGTCAGTTGCCTGTCGTGGTTCCCTCCTGTCCCCCACCGGCCCGGTCTCATTCCACCCCTTTCCCCCTGGTCCCTTGGGCTGGGGGTCCGTCCCCTTGGCTGCTGTCCTGGTGTCCTGACCCCTCCCTACATTTGAAATGCCCCACCCCCCGTCGGCCGCACGTATCCCTTGTTGGTGTGGGGATACCAGCAGCAGGTCTGCTGCCAGTTGGTGTGGTCTGGGTCTCTTCCCCCCCATGCCATTCCCTTTCAGCCTGGATGTTCTGTGGGCTTGCGGTCCTGCCTGTGTGCCTGCATGTGTCCTATTCCCGGCTCCTTGTCTGGGGGCCTTGGGATTGTATGTGTGGGGCCTGTGCCAGGGTGTATGTGTGTTGGGGTCCCCTGCTGCATCAGGTCTCTACCTCCCTCTCCTGTGCCCCTTCCCGCCCCAGCCCCCGTGGCCTTGTAGCCCTTCCCTGTGTGGTTGTGTTCACGGTTGTGTGTGGGCGGTTTCTGGTTGGGGGGGCCATGGCGCCTGGCTGTCTGGTCCTGTCACAGGGCTGGCTGGGATTTGCTACAGTGTGTCTCCTGTCATCCCAGCTCCCTCCTCCCCTGCCCAAATGGGAACTGGTGGTTCATGGGTGGAACTGCATGCCACAGCTTCATTTGCCATGGGTCGGCCATGTTGTGCCATCGCTGTGCTGGGTGGGGCTTCCCCACCGTTTGGTGTCTCAGGTGTCCGTGTACCTGTCATGGGTGTTTGCTTGATGTTTCCCAGGGTGGGTGTTTGGCTTCTGGGTGTGTGCTGGCCCCTCCCCTTCCATCCCACAATCCACCGTTGTACCATCCGTGTAAACGTTGCCTGGCTCAACACCATCAGGTACTCGCTGGGTGTGCTCACCCACCCATCTCCACCTGGCTCCACCACTGGGCCAGCGGCAGCATCCATGTAAAAAAGGCCTACATTAGGTAGAGTAGACTTGCATAACCAGGACAGAATGCATGATTCTAGTTGTAACACAATGGATAAGTCTAAAAAGTAAGATGGAAGAATTAGAGTGTTTGGCATTAAGTGAAGATATTGCCATAATGGGAATCTCAGAGACCTAGTGGAATGAGGATAACCAATGGGACATTGTAATACCAGGGTACAAAATATATCAAAATGACAGAGTAAATTGAGCTGGTGGTGCTATAAGTTGGAGACAGCACTGAGTCAAGCAGAAATTTTACAAGACGTGAAATGTACTTTAGAATCTCTATGGATAGAAATTCATTGTGGAAGGGGGGAGGGAGTGTGTAACAGTGGGACTATACTATCAACCCCCTGATCAGGATGGTGAAACTGAAGATCAGACAGGTTACTAAAGTTGGAAACACCATAATAATGGGCGATTTCCAATTACCCTCATATTGACTGGGTGAGGCAGGGTGTGAGGCAGAGGTAAAATTTCTAGATGCCATAAATGACTGCTTCTTGGAGCAGCAGGTCCTGGAACATACAAGAGGAGGAGGAGCTACTTTGGATCTAGTCTTAAGTGGAGCGCAGGTCCTGGTGCAAGGGATAATGGTGGTAGAGCTGCTTAGTAGCAGTGACCATAATATAATCAAATTTGACATAGCTATAGGAGGGAGATGTGGGGGATTACTGCAGTAACATTTAACCTTAAAAAGTGGAATTAGGCAAAAATGAGGAAACTAGTTAGAGGGAAACTAAAAGGAGCAGCTGTGAGGGTTAAATGCATGCAAGAGACATGCATTTAAAAACATGTTGGAAGTACAAATTAAATGTATTCCACAAATTTAAAAAAGCTAGAAAGAGGACCAAACGTCTGCCAGCGTGGCTAAAAGGGAACGTGAAGGAGGCTATTGGAGCCAAAAAGGCATCTTTTAAAAAATGGAAAGCTAGTCCTAATGCAGATAATAGGAAAGAGCATAAGCATTGCCAAATTAGATGTAAAATGTTAATAAGATAGGCCAAGAAGGAATTTGAGAAGCGACTTGCTAAAAACACAAAATATAATTTTTTTAAATTTCAAGTACTTCAGAAGCAAGAAGCCTACCAGAGAGAGTCAGTTGGGCCATTAGATGACCAGGGGGCAAAAGTGGTGCTCAGGGAGGATGGGGGCATTGCAAAGAAGCTGAATGAGTTCTTTGCTTCAGTCTTCACCACTGAGGCTGTTGGGGTGATAACCACACCGGACTGAGTCTTTGCAGGTGAAGAATCAGAAGAATGGTCACAAATAAGTGCGACTCTGGAGGAGGTTCTAGAGCAAATTGATAAATTAAATAGTAACATATTACCAGGACTAGATGGTATTCATCTCAGAGTTCTGAAGGAATTCAAATACGAAGTTGCAGACCTACTATTGGTAATTTGTAACCTATTGTTAAAATCTGCCACTGTACCAGAAGATTAGAGGGTAGCAAATGTAACGCCGATATTTAAAAAGGTCTCAGTCTAGAGGTGATCCTGGAAACTACAGACTGTTGAGCTTCACATTGGGGCCAGGGAAACTGGTGGAAACATTTGTGAAGAACAGAATTACTGAGCATATTGATAAATATGGCATAATGAGGAAGAGTCAACATCGATTTAGGAAAGGGAAGTCACACCTCACTAATCTATTGGAATGTTTTGAGGGTGTAAATAAGAATATGCATACGGTTGAGCTGGTCAATATAGTGTACCTGGACTTTCACAAGTTGTTTGATAAGGTCCTCATGAGAGACTCCTGAGGAAATTAAAGAGTCATGGGATAAGAAACAGTGTGGTATCGTGGATCAGACTGGTTAAAAGATAAGAAGCAAAGAGTAGGACTAATGGTCAGTTTTCACAGTGGAGAGTGGTAACTAGTGGAGTGCCCCAGGGATCTGTACTGGGACCAGTGTTGTTTAATATATTCATTCATGATCTGGAGAAAGGTTGTAAAGAGAGAGGGGATCAAATTTGCAGATGACACAAATTATTCAAGGTCATTGAAACGCAAGTGGACGGTGAAGGATCTTGTGAGACTGGGTGATTGGGCAGATGAAATTTAATGTAGACAAGTGCAAAGTGATGCACATGGGGAAAATAACCCAAACATGTATACAATGCTGGGTTCTAAATTAGGAGTTACCACTCAGGAAAAGGATCTTGGAGTCATTGTAGCATCGCTATAGGAAGGCACATTGAAATCCTCAGCTTGGTGTGTGGCAGAAGTCAAAAAAGCAAACAGAATGTTAGGAATCATTCAGCAAGGAATAGAGAATAAAACTGAACATATCGTAAGGCCTTGATATAAATCTATGGTACAACTGCACCTGGAGTATTGTGTGAAGTTCTGGCTGCCCGTTCTCAAAAAAAGACATAGTAGAAATAGAAAAGGTACAGAGAAGGGCAACAAAAAGGTATGAAAGGGCTCCCATATGAAGAGAGGCTTGATAAGTTAGGACTCTTCAGCTTGGAGAAGAGAAGACAGAGAGGATATGATAGAAGTTTATAAAATTATGAGTGTGGAACACGTAAAAAGAAAACAGTTATTTACCGTCTCTAATAGTACTGAAACAAGGGGACACTCCATGAAATTAACTGGAGCAGATTTAAAACAAATAAGAGAAAGTATTTTTTTCACTCATCGCACAATTAACTTGTGGAATTTACTGCCAGAGGAAATGATCAAGGCTGGTAGTGTAGCTAGTTTTAAAAAGGGATTGGATAAGTTCTTGGTGGATAGGTCCATTAATAGCTATTAGCCAAACAGTTTTTGGGGACGTAACCTCTTACTGTTGGGGGACAACAGAGAACAACAGAGAATAAATTGCCGATTTTGACCTGTTGGGTACTTCTCCCAAGAGACAGAAATTAGCCATTGTCAGAGACAGGATGCTGGGCTTGATACAACATTGGTCTGACCCAGTATGGCACTACCTATTTACTTATGATATAGAAGGAACAGGCCACTTCAAGCTACTACATTGAAGCTACTACAATGGCTACCTCAAACTTTTCCTCACAGCCTATTCACTCTACTGAGGTTGAGCACTGGGATCCAGATTTTAACCTAATAATACATCCAGGAGAGGGGATCAAAAAACAACCAACCAAATGTAACCCTTTTGAAGTCATTATATGTCCTCAATCTGCAAGCTCCCCCCACCCCCGCCTTTGTCATCTGAAAGACCAAAGTTCAGAAACTTTTATGTGCCCTCCTCCCTCTCAACCATCCCTGCCTCGCATGTACAAATGTTCAAAAGGAGTGAAGAATCTCGGTATCAAACTCAGCCCAAGCCTGAAAATCAAGTCTTTTATTTTACTTACAGATACTACTGTGATGTACCAGCAAAGAAAAGAAATCTGACAGCTCAGCCCCAGGGTTTTTTCTTTCCCAAGGAAAAGAACAACTTCAGTAGAAAAGCCCCAAGCCAAAACGTCAGATTCCGTTTCTTTTTCTGTCTACTTATGAATTCTGTACTGGGTCCAAGGTGTTTTTTCCTGTTTTGCATCTTGCACCTGAGCATTACATAAATTTTAATGTACCTTAGAGGGTACACCTGTAATGGGAAGCACATCCAAGGTCACAATCCTCAAGCCAGTTATTCCAAAGTAGTCCCATGGAAGTCAATTGAATTCTTCTGGGGTAAAGAGTTTGAGGGGTTTAGCCCGAGTGTTCTGGGCACATTTTCAATGTGTATTATTGTTTTGTGAGGCAAGACTATATTCTCCTTTTCTGCATTACTATGGAATTAAAGTATTTACTAGAAATGCTCAGTTCAAGGCTGAGACAGCTCTCCACAAAATACAGTTCCAGTATCACTCTCCCATTTACAGGATAAATCCACAGATCACCTGCATGAGATGCTTCAGCTTCAGATAGCACAAGACTGGCCACAAGTCAAGCTGAGTGCAAGGTATTTGACTAGTCTTACCTTCTCCCCACTCTGTCCATCGCTTTGCTCTCTGAGCCTGCCCAGAAAGTAGGGGACCAAACTTTAAGGGGGCTACAAGACTCCATTAGGCCTAATCCTTGGAAGCCATGTGCCACTGTTAACACCTTGTTAATACCATGGTGAGTTGTGGGTGAGACTGGGTCAAAGTAGCACAATGGTGAAGTCATTGTGGACCCGCATCCTGGACAAAGGGGTGGGGAGTCTTTGGCTAGCCAATTAGGCTAGCTTTCAGAACCCACCCATTTGCATAGCATGAAATGGTACAAGAGTGGCTTTCATCACAGGGGGGGAGGAGGGGGGAGTGTAATACTAGTGACCCATGTCATTTTTCATTTTTGTCACCAGTTTTAATGAAATTTGTTTTTCGTCATTAGTGTCGTTATTGGTAACGATATTGATTTTGCGCAACAACAAAGATTTTGGTTTTGGTATTGTTTCTGTTGTGGGCTGCCACCAGTGGTAGAACTGCCAGCAGACACCTGCCCCAGACTTCTCAGAACTCCTTCCTCCCTTTCTCATTATAATGCAGTAGTAAGTGCACAATGACAATATGAAAAATTACTAATATGTATGTCTAACTTACACCTAATAACCTATACTATATGCAATATATTCCAAAGTATCCATATCAATAAACATCTATTTGCTGTGTTCTAAGTATCTATCTATCCTATTTTTATCCTATAATGCTAATATATATAATAAAACAATCTAGTATCTACTGAATACTAATAAGTCACCAGGGCCAGATGGCATTCACTCCAGAGTTCTGAAGGAGCTCAAATATGAAATTGCAGACCTACTGTTAGTAATTTGTAACCTGTCACTAAAATCTGCCACTGTACCCAAGGACTGGAGGGTGGCAAATGTAACCCCAATATTTAAAAAGGGATCAAGATGCGATCTTGGAAACTACAGACCAGTAAGCTTGATGTCTGTGGCAGACAAAATGGTGGAAACCATCATTAAGGACAGAATTACAGGGCATGTTGAAAAACATGGCTTAATGGGGAAGAGTCAACACGGATTTAGTAATGGTAAGTCAAGCCTCACTAATCTGTTGGAATTCTTTGAGCGTGTAAATAAGTATGTAGATAAGGGAGACCCGGTAGATATAGTGTACCTGGATTTCCAGAAAGCATTTGGGATAGGAGGTAGTGTCTTACTATGGATCAGAAACTGGTTGAAAGATAGAAAGCAAAGGGTAGGACTAAATGGTCAGTTTTCACAATGGAGAGATGCAAAAAGTGGTGTGCCTCAGGGATCTGTATTGGGACCGGTGCTGTTTAATGTATTCATTAATTATTTGAGAAAGGTTGTTAAGAGTGAGGTGATCAAATTTGCAGATGACACCAAGTTATTCAAGGTAGTTAAAACATGAACAGACTGTGAGGAACTACAACAGGATCTTACGAGACTGGGTGCCTGGGCATCTAAATGGCAAATGAGATTTAATGTGGACAATGCAAAGTGATGCATATAGGGGAAAATAATCCAAACTATGCATATACAATGCTGGGTACTAAGCTAGGAGTTACCACTCAGGAAAAGGATCTGGGGGTGGTTGTGGACAATACAATGAAATCCACAGCACAGTGCACAGCAGCAGTCAAAAAAGCAAACAAAATGTNGAACTAGAAAAGGTACAGGGAAGAGCAACAAAAATTATCAAGGGCATGGAAGGACTCCCATACGAGGAGAGGCTTGGTAGGTTGGGGGTCTTCAGTCTGGAGAAGAGACGACTGAGAGGAGATATGATAGAGGTCTATAAAATCATGAGTAGGGTAGAACTAATAAACAAGGAGCAGTTATTTACCCTGTCAGCTAGTACCAGAACTAGTGGACACTCCATGAAACTCATGGGTGGCAAGTTTAAAACAAATAAAATAAAATATTTTTTCACTCAGCGTACAATTGGGTTGTGGAATCTACTGCCAGAGGCTGTGGTAAGGGCCAGTACTATAGCTGAGTTTAAAAGAGGTTTGGACAAGTTTCTGGAAGATAGATCCATTAGCAGCTATTAGCCAGACAGGATCAGGGAACATGACAGGAGCTGGGGGAAAACAACAGGGAATGGATCCCTCATTGTGACCTGTTGGGTGCTTCTCCCAAGTCACCATGATTGGCCACAGTCGGAGACAGGATGCTGGGCTAGATGGACCATTGGTCTGACCTAGTACGGCACATCTTCTGTTCTAATATCTAATTTATCTATATACAACTAATATATCTATATATAATATGGACAGGAGGAGGCAGGGGAAGGGGAAAGGAAAAAACTACAGGGTATATGTATCTAAACTCTATATTATCTATATCTGTAATCTGTGGGTGATTTCAGATGTTACGTTGTCTGAAATCACCGTAGTCAACTGTGGAGGGGGTTGAAAGCAGGTGAACGTCTGTTTGCTCGCATCCAGATGTTCACCTCAGTCAACCACCCGCCACGGTGAACCTAACCACGCTTTGTTCTCCCACACCATGGCGGCGACTGAAGTGTGGTTAGGGGGAATTTGGAACACGGTGAAGGAAAAGTAACGTCTGTTACCTTACTTTCACCACATTCCGGAGTCCTGGTGGTGGGCAGCAGGCGGCAGGAGCAGCCGGATAGGCCGCTGAGGCTGCCTGTCTCAGGGAGGGCGGGCAGCTGGGGAGCACAGGGGGTGGGGTCATGCGACCTCACGCTGTGTCACACGGCCCCGCCCCCTCCGGGAGGGACGGTTGCCCAACAGACATGACGAGCGGCAGCATTTACCCTGGGCCGTGGTTCCCACAGCCGGGGGCAAAGGGGTGAACATCTGTTGGCACTGACCCAGGGTCAATGCTGCTGCTGTTTATGTCTGAAATCACCTAATCTATCTAATCTATATACCTAAACCTATATCTATCTATGTACATGTAAAAGGGAGACAGAAGGGGAAGGGAAAATGTCAAATAAAAGGTATAAGGAAATGTAAGGGCTGGGGAAGATTTTTAGTACAAGCACCAGAGTTCTGTAAACGCAACCTGACACAGCAAGAGCTAACACCGAACAAGAGTCAAACAGCCTGGCCCTGACAGTATAAAGGATTGCAGTGTCCTCCCTAGAGCCCCCATGATTAGTTCTAGGAGGCAGGAGGCATTGGGCAATCACAGGGTGCTATTCAACTGCCTGGGACCTGTTTACACTGCTCGTTGGCCAGCGATTACATTCATCAGGTCCTTCCCCTCCCATCACAAGCCCAGTTCAAGAGTTCAAGACTGTTTCCCTCCCAAATGGCTCCAAGATGTCTGCTCCCTCCTCCCCTCGCCACATTTTCCCTCCAAAACAATATTCCCAGGCAATAACAGAATGAACAAAAAATGAAAGTCATTATTGATTTTATTATTTATCTTCGTCATCGTTATTGCAATAACAATAACGAAAATGAAGAATTTTGCTAGCATTATCAATATAACAAAAATGAAGTGCACACCCCTAAAATACACATTTACTTTCTTTTTCACACATTCACTGCACTAGGACTAAAGAAAAACAAGGTTTTTTTAATATTCTTTGATTTTTCATGTGACTTTCTAGTGATAAAAGAAGAAATATAGTAACTGGTCTCTGAAGCTTTTTATTCCACTATTGTTTATGGCTGTGCTACACATTAATCCAAGAGGTGAAAACATATCCCAATATATTGTAAAGATGACTTCACCTACATGAAAACACTTTTATAACTCCTGCTCCTGAATGTCTCCTACTGGCAGCGTGAATATGTCATCCACTTAAACTGTCTCTCTCAAATACACGACCGAGATAGCTTGTCATTCCTGTAAATGCATGCGACTGAACTGCTGCCAGAGGAATGAGGAAAATGGACTCAGGATGCCAGAAAACAGTAGGGCCATACCAATCAGTAATGCTTTCATGTAGTTAACTATTTTGGCTCATTTTTTTCTCCACTCATTTGTAGGTATCAATGTTCTGTGGTGCTTCAGTTCCACTTATTCAAAGTATCTAAGTGGTCTGGGGAATGTGAATATGCTCTTGATGTTGTTTCTTTTTAAGCTTGTGGCCTTTCGTTGTCTTAAGAGACCCCTGTGCTGCTCAGTATTAACATATTGATAGCAACAATTAAAAGCTTGAATACATCTTGAAATGTCAAGATTTTCCTCTATGTGAAGTTCTTCAGTCTAATGGCAGACTATAACTTGTCAAAGTGACAAGACATTTGAAAATTATTTTTTATAACCAGGAATTACTATGCTAAAATGTCTCTCATCTGGAAAAGTATTTTGCTAGATGATGATTTGGAATAATTTCCCAAGATAAGAAGCAAGTTGGTAAGTATTCTTATAGTTCAGTCCCATTTACTAAAGTGTAACCCACATGCTTTGCACTGTAGTAGACTAATGAAAAGGAGAGGAATACGGCAGGAGCAGGCTTGTAGCTACCTCACTGGTACAGGTGAGGACACACTGCATAAAAAGGGGGGCAATTTTTTCAGACTAAGAAACTGGGGTTGGGGAGACTTGGAACACATCTTAGTTCTATAGGAGGATGCCTCACCTTAGCTACAGGTCTGGATGAGAGGGAAAATGAATTTCTGTCATACTAATTTTATCAGTAAATGTGCAGAAGGTGGCTCTGTCATGAGATACACCCTGCTTCTGGAACTTCTAGTGATGGCATGCTCGGTAGACTTCTCTGAAGCTATGCTGAGAGACTCAATTTAGGGCAGAGTTTATGGCCAAAGAAATTTATATAAGTGAGTCCGCTCAGTGGACTTCATCTGAAACCACAGGATCCCACCCTGTGCCGGCTGCTTCTTCTGCAGCAAGGGCTGTGTCAATGTTATTTAAACTATTACTTATCTCATTGGAAACTTCCTACTATTATAAAGTGTTTGCTGTGGTTCACCTTATGGACCTAGAAAGGAAATATTAGAGGGGAGATTTCATTACCTTAGGCTAACAGCAGGGGTTGAGAATCTTTTTTGCAGAGGCCACATTGGTCATTTGAAAATGGTCCAAGGGCCACATTAATAAATAAATAAATAAATAAATAATGTTTTAAAGCTTAATACATACACTTAACACTTCCATTGCTTTAGAACAGATTTTAACATTCCATTGCCCAACCCCACCCCGAGAACCCAGGAATCCTGAATCCCTGCCCAAAGCCTCTTTCCCTATCCACACCCTCTCCCCTCAAAAAACCCAGGAGTCTTAAAACCCTGCCCAAAGCCCTTTCCCTTGACCCTCCACTGCCCCTTCCCCAAACAACCAAGGACTCTTCCTCCCCTGGCCTGACCAAAGCCCTGTTCCATTCCCTCAATTCTTCACCCTTCTGCCCCACCCCCCAGCCAGGGCAAAAAGTTATTTCCTGGGTTTACCAGAGAGAGTGGTGAGAGAGGCAGAGCTGGGTATAGGCATCATCAGGGCCAGTGGCTGAGGCAGACAGGCAGGCAGGCACTAGGGATGGGCGAATGCGGTTCAGAGTTCAGACTGAACTTGACCAGTTCGGTCAACCAAACCGAACTTCCGAACCGAACTCGATTTTCGAACCGAACCAAATTTCCGAACTCGGTTCTGTTCGCCTATCCCTATAAGATAATATTCCATTTAGTTCAATGGGGTTTGAATTTCCAAACTCTGTTTGGAAGTTCAGAGTTTGGACCGTACTGGAATAGTTCAGTCGACCAAACCAAACTTCCGAACCGAACTCAATTTTCGAACTGAACCGAATTTCCAAACTCGGTTCTGTTCGCCCATCCCTAGCAGACACCACAGTGAGGCAGAAGGAGACTGGATCAGAGGAACTGTGAGTGTAGAAGCTTCAGCTGGCACAGGTGAAGCAGACCCAGGCAGGAGGGGCAGGTGGAAGACAGGGTGGCAGCAAAAGACTGATCCCAAACAGGCTCACTAGCTCAGTGTAGGAATTGTCCAAGGGAAGTGGGGCTGTCGCCTTACAAGCGGAGATTCCTTCACTTCCCCTAGGGATGGGCGAACGCGGTTCGGAAGTTCAGAGTTCGGCCCAAACTCGGCCTGTTCAGATGACCAAACCCGAACCCGAATCCAAACATGAACTGACCGAACCGAACTCAATTCCAAACATCAAAATGACCAAACAGTTCGGTGGGTTCGGATCATGTTCGGGTGGCAAAAAAAGGGTCACTGAAAGGTCAAAATTGACAGGGAGGGGTAGTACTAGTCACTGAGGAGCAGACTTCCAGGCACCAGGGGTAGAGAGGCTTGCAAGAAACAAAACTATCTGCCTTCCCCCTTCCCAACACCTTCTGAGCTAGTCACTGTTCCTGAACAGCAGGCATTTCAGAAGGCTCCCTCTCCCAGCATTTCCCAGCTCCCCAATCCATTGCAATCCTCCTCCCATTTCACCCATCCAACCCATCTACCCCCATATTCTCATTCATTTATT
>QEPC01001706.1:285315-299048 GCA_003113815.1 Sphenodon punctatus | reverse complement strand
TTTTGTCTAAGCCCTGTTAATATTTATATGGAATATTTGATTGTTTTATTGAATTTTAATGGATTTTATTGTTTTAATTGTTTTATGTTGTAAGCCGCCCCTGGCTGCGTTGCAGGAGGGGCGGGATATAAATGTGTTGAAATTTTTTTAAAAAAAAAATAAAATCCTGCTGCGGCTGTCTCTGCTGTTCCACGGGTTCTCTACCTGGGCAACCCAATGTCTGCCACTGCTACTGCCAATGCTGCCTCTGCTGTCCGTGCCACAGGTCCTGTGCCCGGGAAATCCAATGTCTGCACCAGCTGCCAGTGCTGCCTCTGGGAAATCCAATGTCTGCTGCCAATGCTGCCTCTGCTGTCCGTGCCACGGGTTCTGCACCCCGGCAATCCAATATTTGCTGCTACTTCCAATGCCGCCCATGCGGTCTGTGCCACGGGTTCTGGGGCCCATCATTCCACTCACAGAGACCCATCGTTCAACTGCATCGAGAAACAGTCACTCCAGCCCCAGGACCCGCCGTCAGGGTTCTGGGGCCAAGTTACAGGCAGGGAGGGCTGTGATCAATGCCTAGCAGCTGATACCTTAGCCCCAGGACACACCATCATGGGTCCAGGGCCATCATTCCTCACACAGAGAGCCGAGTTTCCAAAGCATCAAGAAACAGCCACTCCAGTCCAAGGGCCGACCTCCAGGGTTCTGGGGCCAAGTTACTGGCAGGGAGGGCTGTGGCCAAAAACTAGAAGCTGCCACTCTAGCCCCAGGACCCACCGTCATGGGTCTTGGGCCATCATTCCTTGCACAGAGAGCCTTTTACGAATGCCCGAACCAAACAGGACCGAACCAAATGGCCGAACCGAACGCGGCAAATGAACCAAACTGCCGAACTGAACCAGACCGAACCTGAACCACGATCTGTTCACCCATCCCTACCCTGAAGCTGCTGAGACACATGCATTCAATAGCCTTCCCTAACAAGGGAAAGTTAGAGACAGCTGACAAGGGAGTCAATGTCAAGTGATGGTTTATTGAGCAGAGGGTGCACCACGGCCTCCTTGAGGCAGCCCGAAACTCTGCCTTCCATAAGGGAGGTACTGACCACCCTGGCTGGTGGAACCACCCACCAGCAATGGCCCCAACATCTCCCTGCTGGCCTTAACCAGCCAGGACTGGCACACGTCTAGTTCTCAAAACGTAGCTCTAACTGCCCAAGGACATCCTCCATGTCAGCGGACGACGCCCACTGAAACTGATCCCATAAAACTGGACAAAATGGGGTATCCATAACCATTGGTTCCCCTACCATATCAAATGTGACATCAAAGTCGTAGTGAATGTGAGCGATTTTATCTGACAGTGAGCACTGGAAAATTCCAGTTCCACACAGAGGGAGGCCGTACTGACCAGCCCCCTCACCACCTGGAAAAGCTCAGCTGAATGTGACTTCACAGATGCTATGAGAGCAACAAAGAACCCCTTCTTTGCTACCCACACAGTTTTTTTAACTAACTACGCTACAATCTTTTAGCTTCAGCGTGAGTACAACACCACCATCGCTCTAACTGCTGCCCTTCTTGCTTCAGTCACCACAAGTCCTTCAGAAAACATGGGGACTTGCATTGCCGATGCTCAGGGAGCAGATGTCTAGGAGCCGTTCAGTTGATGGCCTCGGTCAGCAAGATGTTCCAAAAAGCTACAAGGTCATTAAGCGAGCAGATGTCAAGATCGGAGAATAATTCCCCAAGAGCATTCTGGAACCTCTCCAGTCCCATAAGTCTCTGGGGATGAACCAACTGAACAGGTTCCACACCTCTTCAAGTGAAGACATGTGTCAGAAGACAGGCCCATGGGAAGCAATGATCCATCCATGACAAGGGCACCAATGATACATCCCCCACCAACAACCAACCCCCTGCCTCAAGGCCTGTGCAAAACACCAAGTCCAGGGTCTGTCCTATTGCCCTCCATCATGTGTCAGGCCAGTAACCACCTGAGACAGTCCCATGGATGTCATGGCAGCCATGAACTCATGTTCCAGCCCCACAGCGTGAATATTGAAGTCACCCAGAACCACCATCCTCAGACACAGCAAGACCACCTCTGATACCAGCTCTGCTAGAGCGTGCAGAGATGTTTCAATACAGGTAGGTGCCCGGTATATTAGCAGCAGTGCCAGTCTGGCCCTTTTCAAATGGGCCCCGCCCCTTCACTCATGTGTGTGGGTGAGAGGATGTCCATAGGAACACCATGGGTCACCAGCAGTGGTAGTGGTGGTGGTGCCCATGGGACCACCACCGGCAGTGGGAGCGGGTGCGTGCATGCTCCTGTGCTCCACCCATCTCCCACTCACTGAGCAACCAGCGCCAATGCTGGTTGTTCCATGCGTGGAGATGGGTGTGCATCCGTGGGAACGGGCCCACATCCACCTCCACCCGCCGCCTGCACACACCCATCCCCCCACCCAACACAGCCCATTTGAAAAGGGCCTCTGTCTCCAGCCAAATCAACCACAAGATGGAGGCCCTCAGGGGTGGGGTGGGGGTGGGGTTTTTCCCCACATATTGTATTTTTAAATTGTTTTAACATTTTATACTGTTTTAATTAATGTTGTTTGCTGCCCCAGGCTGCCCTGTGGGCAGGAGGGACGGGATATAAATTTTAAATTAAAAAAAATAAATACGCAGCACAGTTTGCACCGGATACCTCCTAATGGACCATGTGTCCCTAAAAATAGTGGCTACACCACCCACCCACCCACCCCTCAGGCCATGGCTGATGCTGCACCAAGTACCCGGCTGGTACAAGGTCAGATAATCATCTGGCCAAAGCTCATCTTTTTTGTAAAGACTTAAAGCAAATTACTTATTGAGCAATTTCGCCTTCTTTGCAACATCTGTTAACACTGCACTTTCCCCAATGAGCAATGAACACCACACAAATTCCTTAGTCTTTTTCTAGTTTTAGAAACCCCTCTTCTTGTTTAGTAAGCTCATTATGTGCCTTTGCCTTCATGATTTTGTCCTGACATGTGCTATTACTGGATATCCACCCTTAGTGACATGCCCTGATTTGTGGGAAACTATATTTCATTCATATCATTTTCTTTTATTGTAGTGTGTGCATTCTTTTCAACATACTGACTTCTACTGGTTGTGTTGTAGTCATGTCATTATCTGCAATGCACTTATCTACATCATTTGCACTCTGGGAAAGGTATAAGGAGATAGGGAAGTGTCCACTCCACTATTTTCCAGATGCTTGCTGTTTACAGCTATAAAAAATACTTAAACATGGATTGGTAAGTCTCACTCACAAGCCATTTAACCACAAGAACATTTTGTAATAAAACAGGTTTCCAGCTTTATAAAACTAATATGTAATGTTTCTGCTCACAGAGGAAAGAATTCTAAACCCAAAGACAATATAAAACAAATGCACCTTTAGTGACATGAACACCAAACTTAATGAATTATGAGAGAAAAGACATTGAAAGGTGATTTCTGCACTGTCTGCAGACTTTAGCTCTGAAATCTGAAACTGCAAGGCCAGTCAAATCCATTTGTTCTGCCAAACTACAAGCAGCAGCACAGCTCTGTGCCTTTTGATGCTATCCTGTGATTTCACTCATAATGAAAATGGAAAACCAGTTCCTCAAGAAGGATTAAAATGCATTGTCCAGGTGCTGTCTGTAGTATTCACGTTTCCTGTTGCTAAGGTCACAGCTCTCAGAATGAGACTTGGACCAAAGGGAATAATGGAATGAAGGGCATTTTACGTTTTCCTGGAAAGCTGTTAACTAGAAACATTATTGTAGAAAGGTTATATATATTTCCAAAATATAGGAATACAGAATCCCTGCACAATTGTTAAAAAGCAAAGTCAAGAAAAGAAGAGTCATCAGTTATCTCATGTACTGCATGTATGATGATGGAAACTAATATTTTCAGCACATCAATACCTGTATCATTACTATGAACAAAAATGTCTTAGGCATGGTCAGATATGGTAGTAGCCAGTTGTAGGAAACGTTTTTTGTTCCCTGTTGCCCAACAGTATGAATAGCGCACCACTAATCTTAGGCTTCTAGGTGACACAATAAAAAAAGTCTGTGGACATTTTCAGGAACCTATGGTAAACAGGTTTATCCGATAGGAGTAAAAGTTTGCTACTTGTCAAACTCAATCAGATTTGCTTGGACTAAGCGGAACATGAAGCCATATCTTTAGCTGGTGTAAATCAACACAACTCTATAGATTTGAAGCTATGCAGGTTTCCACCAACTGAAGATATGGTCTATTGTTTTTATGTGCTCTGTCACGAGAAAGGTTTTCTCTTTGATACAATGTTCAGTGCTACTACCTTCCAGGACTTTAGTAGGCTGCTCCTTTATAAGGAGTTCTAAAATTAGGGATGGGCGAATGCGGTTCGGAAGTTGGGAGTTTGGACTGAACTCAACCAGTTCGGTCAACCGAACTTCTGAACCGAACTTGATTTTCGAACCAAACCGAATTTCCAAACTCGGTTCTGTTCGCCCATCCCTATAAGATAATATTCCATTTAGTTCAATGGGGTTTGAATTTCCAAACTCTGTTCGGAAGTTTGGACCGAACTCGAATAGTTCAGTCGACCAAACCGAACTTCTGAACCGAACTCGATTTTTGAACCAAACCGAATTCCCGAACTTGGTTCTGTTCGCCCATCCCTATCTAAAATACCCTGGTGGCTTTTAATTAAATCTGATTATATTTATCTTCTTTGCTGGAAGTGTTCTTTCACTCTTGGTGTAACTTAAAGATTCAATCATTTACCATTTTGCAGCAAAATACAATTTTCAGTACCTTCACCATAGTGTTGGGAAGCAATACTTTGCAGATGGCTTAAAAGTAGTGTATATATACAGAATTCATGGCCATCAAAGCAATCAAGCCTGATTCTATATGTGACCAGATCCAGAAAAATACAGACTGTGCCACAGGGTTGCCACCTATGGTGGGTTTTTTGCCTGACACTCCCATAGGCCAAAATGGAAGTGACAGGTAAAAAACAACCGAAGAAGGCAACCCTACTGTGCCACCACACAAGGCCTCATGTGTTGAGCCTAGGGATGTGTGAACAGAATGCAGTTTGGATGTTCGGACGTTCGGTTCAAAACCCGAGTTCGGGTTCGGTTGTTTGGTTTGGTGGAGTTCAGTTCGGCTGAACTTGGCTGAACATTTGAAAATAGTGCTATCGATACCGATACCGAATTTGAAGATTTTTTCAGTATCATTTGGCCCTGAAACAACCCCTGGTCTCCACCCCTGGTGCCAGGAAGTCTGCNAAATAGTGGCTACACCACCCACCCACCCACCCCTCAGGCCATGGCTGATGCTGCACCAAGTACCCGGCTGGTACAAGGTCAGATAATCATCTGGCCAAAGCTCATCTTTTTTGTAAAGACTTAAAGCAAATTACTTATTGAGCAATTTCGCCTTCTTTGCAACATCTGTTAACACTGCACTTTCCCCAATGAGCAATGAACACCACACAAATTCCTTAGTCTTTTTCTAGTTTTAGAAACCCCTCTTCTTGTTTAGTAAGCTCATTATGTGCCTTTGCCTTCATGATTTTGTCCTGACATGTGCTATTACTGGATATCCACCCTTAGTGACATGCCCTGATTTGTGGGAAACTATATTTCATTCATATCATTTTCTTTTATTGTAGTGTGTGCATTCTTTTCAACATACTGACTTCTACTGGTTGTGTTGTAGTCATGTCATTATCTGCAATGCACTTATCTACATCATTTGCACTCTGGGAAAGGTATAAGGAGATAGGGAAGTGTCCACTCCACTATTTTCCAGATGCTTGCTGTTTACAGCTATAAAAAATACTTAAACATGGATTGGTAAGTCTCACTCACAAGCCATTTAACCACAAGAACATTTTGTAATAAAACAGGTTTCCAGCTTTATAAAACTAATATGTAATGTTTCTGCTCACAGAGGAAAGAATTCTAAACCCAAAGACAATATAAAACAAATGCACCTTTAGTGACATGAACACCAAACTTAATGAATTATGAGAGAAAAGACATTGAAAGGTGATTTCTGCACTGTCTGCAGACTTTAGCTCTGAAATCTGAAACTGCAAGGCCAGTCAAATCCATTTGTTCTGCCAAACTACAAGCAGCAGCACAGCTCTGTGCCTTTTGATGCTATCCTGTGATTTCACTCATAATGAAAATGGAAAACCAGTTCCTCAAGAAGGATTAAAATGCATTGTCCAGGTGCTGTCTGTAGTATTCACGTTTCCTGTTGCTAAGGTCACAGCTCTAAGAATGAGACTTGGACCAAAGGGAATAATGGAATGAAGGGCATTTTACGTTTTCCTGGAAAGCTGTTAACTAGAAACATTATTGTAGAAAGGTTATATATATTTCCAAAATATAGGAATACAGAATCCCTGCACAATTGTTAAAAAGCAAAGTCAAGAAAAGAAGAGTCATCAGTTATCTCATGTACTGCATGTATGATGATGGAAACTAATATTTTCAGCACATCAATACCTGTATCATTACTATGAACAAAAATGTCTTAGGCATGGTCAGATATGGTAGTAGCCAGTTGTAGGAAACGTTTTTTGTTCCCTGTTGCCCAACAGTATGAATAGCGCACCACTAATCTTAGGCTTCTAGGTGACACAATAAAAAAAGTCTGTGGACATTTTCAGGAACCTATGGTAAACAGGTTTATCCGATAGGAGTAAAAGTTTGCTACTTGTCAAACTCAATCAGATTTGCTTGGACTAAGCGGAACATGAAGCCATATCTTTAGCTGGTGTAAATCAACACAACTCTATAGATTTGAAGCTATGCAGGTTTCCACCAACTGAAGATATGGTCTATTGTTTTTATGTGCTCTGTCACGAGAAAGGTTTTCTCTTTGATACAATGTTCAGTGCTACTACCTTCCAGGACTTTAGTAGGCTGCTCCTTTATAAGGAGTTCTAAAATTAGGGATGGGCGAATGCGGTTCGGAAGTTGGGAGTTTGGACTGAACTCAACCAGTTCGGTCAACCGAACTTCTGAACCGAACTTGATTTTCGAACCAAACCGAATTTCCAAACTCGGTTCTGTTCGCCCATCCCTATAAGATAATATTCCATTTAGTTCAATGGGGTTTGAATTTCCAAACTCTGTTCGGAAGTTTGGACCGAACTCGAATAGTTCAGTCGACCAAACCGAACTTCTGAACCGAACTCGATTTTTGAACCAAACCGAATTCCCGAACTTGGTTCTGTTCGCCCATCCCTATCTAAAATACCCTGGTGGCTTTTAATTAAATCTGATTATATTTATCTTCTTTGCTGGAAGTGTTCTTTCACTCTTGGTGTAACTTAAAGATTCAATCATTTACCATTTTGCAGCAAAATACAATTTTCAGTACCTTCACCATAGTGTTGGGAAGCAATACTTTGCAGATGGCTTAAAAGTAGTGTATATATACAGAATTCATGGCCATCAAAGCAATCAAGCCTGATTCTATATGTGACCAGATCCAGAAAAATACAGACTGTGCCACAGGGTTGCCACCTATGGTGGGTTTTTTGCCTGACACTCCCATAGGCCAAAATGGAAGTGACAGGTAAAAAACAACCGAAGAAGGCAACCCTACTGTGCCACCACACAAGGCCTCATGTGTTGAGCCTAGGGATGTGTGAACAGAATGCAGTTTGGATGTTCGGACGTTCGGTTCAAAACCCGAGTTCGGGTTCGGTTGTTTGGTTTGGTGGAGTTCAGTTCGGCTGAACTTGGCTGAACATTTGAAAATAGTGCTATCGATACCGATACCGAATTTGAAGATTTTTTCAGTATCATTTGGCCCTGAAACAACCCCTGGTCTCCACCCCTGGTGCCAGGAAGTCTGCTCCTCAGCTGCCTCCCCCTTCCAGTCACGTTTTTTCCACCAAAGTCACGTTTTTCCTGCCCCCGAACTCAGCCGAACTCACCTGAACATGACCGAACTGTTCGGCCATTTTCGAGTTCAGTTCGGACATTTGGTTTGGACGTCCGAACAGACCGAGTTCAGTCTGAACTCCAAACATCCGAACCGCATTCGCACATCCCTAGTTGAGACCCATAAATTATCTTGATATGACAACTTGAGTGCAAAAAACATTCGTATAAAATACTGGTCTACAGAGCCTAATCATGGGGAGTCCCAGGGTCTGGAGGGTCTGCTGTGATTCAGAAAGGGAGCTCTCAACAGGGAGGCCAATGAGAAAATTAGGATGGTTTTAGATGAGATGCTACCAGTCATGGCCACCCATTAACCACTCATCCAACTGCTCATTTGAAGGTGCAGCATGGGGATTCACGCTCCTGTGCTCCACGCAGCATCCACTCATGGCCATGCACAGAGCACTGCTGAAAACAAGATTTTTGAGAAAGGCAAAATCTCGTTTCAGCCCTACTCCACGTGCATGGCTGCTCTGCAGCTGTGCCACTCAGTGGCCACAGACCCCGCCTTAAGCCTTGTTCATTTTTTTAAAAAACCACCATGCGTAACATATGGCCTGCAATGCATGGATCCTAGCCTCTGAAGGGGACATTATGTTTAACTGAACATAAGGAATGAATTACAATAACTTCCCTTTCTCTGATGGTGTGGTCATCACACTTAAATTTAACTAAAATATTGAGAAAGTGGAAATCCTGTTAGAACTGTCCCATTGAACCACTTTCCCTGTCTGTAAGTGTGAATGATTATCCTCCAGACAGCTCAAACCTACAGACTTCATTCAAGAATTTATTACTTGCAGAGATACTTTTTATGGAAGTAACTCCTATTTATACCTGCCCTACTCCCCTTGGAGAAGTAGCTCTTATTTATGAGGAGAGAGAAAAAAGTAACACAGGGAAAAAAAACAAATTAGTTGATATGGAGCTTCAGGATGCGTACACATCACAGACTTACTCTAGTAATTCTTGTTCTTCCTCACCATTTATTTTTGTTGCTTACCTGCTTCTTCTTGCAGTGGGAAGGGACTTTTTCTTTTTGTAAATTGTCCAGTGCAATTTTAGATACTATGACATGATAACAGGGTCTTCCCAACAGGGTTTGTAAGGTCCTTTTCGAACAGGAGTAGGTGCGTGGTGGTGGTGGTGGTGGGAGGCATGGTAGGTGGGCAGTGGGGGTATGTGCGTTCCCATGGACACCCACCCACCTACCTCCACCCATCTCCACGCATGGAGCATCCACCATTGGCGCCCATGGCTCTGTGCATGGGTGGTGGGTGGAGCGTGTACACACCCCCACTCATTCAAACATTGAATGAGTCGCAGCATTCAAACAGATGCCTCCCCTTCCCCCCTGCACCTGCTGCGACGATCACATGGACGCGCCTCCCCCCCCCCCACGTGGGCGCGGTGGTGGGGGAGAACATCCATGCGAAAAGGCCCTAAGACTCAGAGTCTAGGATGTTTTTCCTTCTGGATGGTTGCCTAGGGTTGGCATGTAATATTATAGTTGTCTGCCAAGAAAAAAATTACCTTGGGTGGGATTCTGAAAAGCACTCTAAGTTCAAAGTCCTCAAACCACTGATCCCACAATAGTTCCACTAAAATCAATAGGACTGTTCCACAATAAAATATTTGGAGATTGCAACTTGAGTGACTTAGGAGCACAAGTCACATTAAAAGCCAAAGAGTCTTGTGTTCCTAAGTCATATAGGCAGTTTTCAAAAACCCACCCATTATAATTACAAGGAGTCATATTATCACACAGTTTGCACCTTTATTTCCTAATGAACCCTTATGCCGCCTTGAGCCCCAAGGGGAGTAGGACAGGTATAAATAAGAAATGGGATTTTGAAAAAATAAAAAAAATAAAACTAAGATTAGATCAGGCTCAAAATCCTGGGAGGGGTGTGGCAGAGAGACACTCTTAGCTTTGAGTAGCCTAAATGTATAGGGAATTAGCTGCCCACACCACAACACTGTGCTCCAAGTAATCTGCTAACAGGCTGCTAACCTAACTGGCTCTGAAAGAGTTTACTTTAGATTGAGAAATGGGTCTACTCTTTGCCCCTTCTAGCCTACCTCTTAGGACTTGTCCTAGTTCTGTAGCTAGGTCCCAAATTAAAACATAAATCACAGATTTCTCTGGCATTTGAAAAACATAATATATCTGACCTTATGTAGAGCTCAGTCTCTCCTTAACATTCTGCAGGTCTGTGAGAAGCTTAACCGGCTTTCTTACTATAGCTGGGCAGTCTCCCAGGCTCTGCCCTGCAGCTTGGCTTTCTCAGCTGGTCTTCAGCTACTAAGTGCTCAGCAACACTGCTTTGGAGCACTGCTCCTTACTATGGTTTACTCCAACTTGCTTTCCCCTTCTGCTGAGAGCTACACTGCCTTTTATATCCAGATGCAGCTGTCAGCTCATCATGTGTTAGCCTTTCTGATCATGTATTAAAGGGCCAGTGTTCTGAGTTTCTTGTAGCATGGAATGTAACCCCTTCATAACACCTGCTCCCTGCTATTGGGGGGGCGGGGGGAGGGATAAGGTGTAGATAGCATAGGATCAAATCCAGCGAAAGGAGGCCTTCACCATTATTTTTATAATGGAAACCACCCAGGAGTATTAGGAGAGGACAAAAGGAGAGATTCTTCACCCATACATCCTTTAGATTTTCCCTCCACAAAAAAAGAGTCCCCCCACAAATTTAGGGTTTCCCACCACCATAGCCACCAAAACTCTACAGCCTGTACTGCCCCAGAAGAAGTGCTGTGGCCCAGTGCCAGAGATAAGAAGGTAACAGGCAGGAGAATTACTAAAGAATTACTAGAGTAGGGATTCTGAGACTGGGCAGCAGGTCATGCCCAGCAGAAGAGAAAATGATCAGAAGCGGGTCCCAGCAAAGGGTGGAGAGGAGACACGGGGGAGAGAGTGCATAACATGCCAGGGTCAGGGCTGCTGAACTTACCCAGAGCCCTACTTATGCCCTTCACATCAGCCCTAATCCTACTAGCAGAGAGTTAGGCAGAAACTGAGATGGAGCCATAGTCCTTGAACTCAGCTTCAGATGATCAAAGAGGGGTCCACATTGAGGATTTTGAATGTTTTGTTTTCACTTTCCAAGTTATACCCTCAAATACATGAGTGTTAAATAACACATTCAGGCAGTGATTGAACATGACATTCACCACCTGGGCGGGGTGTATGTGTGAAGAGCAGAGGCTGAACATGGCTTATTTTTAATATTTTAACTTAAGCAGATATAATTAACCAAATCTCACAAGCGGACAGGAAGAAAAGGAGTAAATGCAAGATATGATTTTTATTACAGCAATGTCAGTCATAGAGCTAGAATTCTGGCTGTATCAGCATTTCCCTTGTAAATGACTGTCAAGGTTTTATAACTCGGTCATCACATGTCTTTCTGAGCCAAGGTTTATCATCCAAGAGGGGCAACTGTATGATTTATACAAATATCTGAAGGGAAAATAACACCCTGCTTACATTTTCCTTTGTGAGATTACAAAGCAAGGGAAATGATTCAGGCTAATTACAGTGTTGTCAGTGAGTAGAATTTAAAAACCATTTATAAGTGTTTTGCTGACATATGTTTCATGTCACTTATAAAAAGTTAAACGATTATTTTGTTTGAAAACATAAATTATGATGCATGTGCAGTCAACATGTTAGGATTTATACGATTTTGGATTCCATAGAAAGGCATGCTTTGGTTTGTCATGCCAAGAAGCTCATTCTAAAAGGAATCTCCTGAAAAATGGAGTCTACTCGTTGGGTGTTAACAAATTGCATGATAACTACACAGAAGTGTGTGTGTGTGGTGTGTGTGTGTGTTGGACACACCTATATGTATTGCTTGTTGAACCCAGCCATTTACGTGACTACATTTTGTTTTGCCGTCATGCACCATCTCCCTGCACCATGTCCGTATCTCATCTTGCATTTTGTGTTTTTCATGCAATTCACAGTGGCTCTCTTTCATGGCACTCCATGGGAAGAAGAAAGAGCCCTGACGTTCCTGGAATTTCCAGGCCGTGACTGGAATTTCTGAATGTCATATCACTGCCCAGTGCCCACTATCCCTTCCAGCTCCCACCTTGAACAACCAGTGATGCTGCAAGTTCAAAAGTGATGTGTTTTTATTGATGTGTTAATTAATTTTAAAAATATATGATCTATGCCCTTTGCCCATGCCTGTGTGTACCATTCCTCCCGCCACCCAAGTCATTGCTGGTTCTCAGTTCTAGTGTTTGCACTAGGGATGGGCGAACACAGTTCGGAAGTTCAGAGTTTGGACCAAACTCGACCACTTTGGTTGACCGAACCGAACTTCCGAACCAAACCGAATTTTCAAACCGAACCGAAGCAAATTTCCGAACTCGATTCTGTTCGCCCATTCCTAAAATATAATATTCCATTATATTCAATGGAGTTTGAATTTCCAAACTTTGTTTGGAAGTTCGGACCGAACTCGAATAGTTCGGTTGACTGAACCGAATTTCCGAACTGAACCGAACTGAATTTCCAAACACGTTTCTGTTTCCCAACCCTAGTTTGCACTGTCATCACAGGGATTCCCCAGTTTCAATCCCTCCTGCTTCGCAAGCTCCATGGAGTCACTGATGAGCCAGTTATATGGAGACACGAGATGAGACCAAAGAAAATAGTAGAAGAAATTCTTTGTTCTTTCAGTGCAACCAGTATTTCACTGAGGGCCCAAATTTCACTCAGTGCAACCCTCTCCTTCAGTTGTTTCCCCTTTCCCAGTCATCAGGCCATTCATTTCTTGCCCTCACAGTGTTGCAAATATCAGCACAGCAACACTATTGATGCACTCCTTGTGGGTCCCTTTGCTGTCTTCAGGGCTGAGATGAGACAGAACAGGACAGAAGGTTAAGGAAGGACTGCTCCACCTCAGGCAGCTGCCACGCACACAGGAGGGTGGTGGTCTCCATCAGTGTCCAATCACCAATCTCAGCCATGATGCCCACTCTTCTCATTAAGAGTCTTTCGGGCTGCAGCATGGCAGCATGGTACCAGCAGGCCACTGTGCAAATATAATCATAGCCCAATTTCTGCATTTGTAATGCCATGCGAGCATGGGATGCACTGGATGATGGGGTATCTCACACTGTATGTCCTCCTTCAGCTAAATGTCTACCAGTGCTAAAGTTTCCATGGCAGTCACTTGTCCTGTGAGAGATCTCACTGGTACCCACAGCATGCACATGAAATATCAATTTAGTAAGGATGTGCGAACAGAATGCGGTTTGGATGTTCGGACGTTCGGATGTTCAGTCATTCGGTTCGAAACTCGAGTTCTGGCTTGGTTGTTCGGTTCGGCCGAACTTGGCCGAACATTAGAAAATAGCGCTATCGATACCGATACTGAATTCAAAATTTTTTTCGGTATCGGTATCATTTGGCCCTGAAACAACCCCTGGTTTCCACCCCTGGTGCCAGGAAATCTGCTTCTTAGCTGCCTCCCCCTTCTAGTCATGTTTTTCCCACCCAAAGTCATGTTTTTCCTGTCTTCAAACTCATCCGAACTCACCCGAACATGACCAAACTGTTCGGCCGTTTTCGAGTTTATTATTATTATTATTATTATTATTATTAAACATTTATAAAGCGCCAGTTGCAACCTGGCGCTGTACAGAACATACAATCAGATGCGGTCCCTGCCTGTGGCTTACAATCTAAAAGACAAGGAGGGGGAGA
>QEPC01001706.1:266679-281221 GCA_003113815.1 Sphenodon punctatus | reverse complement strand
TTGACCTAACCATGGGTGTTTTTACACACACATTTCTCCTGCATGTTTGCTGTTACAGCCTGAACTTTCTGTGTGTCTAAATCACTCATCCTGATCTTAAACATCTGACTCTTTGAACTTCTGTGTAGAACTTCTCCCAGAACTTTTGTGTGTAAAAAGTTCTCCTGATAAACTGCTTTGCTCCAGGCAGCTGTGGTCACTTGGTTTCCATGGTAGCCCCTCACGTCTTAGAGCTGCGGCTACTTTAGGCTGCCTCAGGGCAGTGTTTGTGTGACGAATGCATCCAGGAACTGCTTGGGCAGTGTGTTTGTGTGAAGAATGCATCCAGAACTTACTTGTGGACTTGTAAACCCAGAAGATTGAAAAAACAGCACTTTAAGATGTGTGTAAAAATGCCCAATATGAAGCAACTTATGGGAAAAGCTGTGCCCATCTGAGAGACCTGAAGTTGTACAGTATCTTTACACTCTAATTTCTGCATGACATCAAATTGCAAGGCCGCTCTCTAGCCAATAGCTGTTTGCCTATTACCTGGTCCAAGATGCACAATAAAAACTCAGTGCCAGGCTGTCCATTGTGACATTTTGTTTTACGTACCTTTGCAGCCACAGCATCAACCCACCATGTCCTTTAGGCCATTGAAGAGGCAGTGCAGAGCTCATTGTGCATTCTGGAACAAATGACAGTGACTGTGATCCCATGCCCCACAGATCCTGTGCACACACATGCATGCGCACAGTTTCCACGGGGTGTAATGTGCCCACAATGAGGATCTGCATGGTTTGCGCACAACTGTGCACATGTGACGTTCCACACAGGATCCGCAGGGCTTGGGATCAAGCCCAAAGGCTCTATTTAAAATGTCTATGACCTACAGCACATTCCTCTTGGAGTTGGGATGTCCGTGGTTGAATTTTCAGGAAAGTATGTTGCATGAACAGCTCAGAGTCACCAAGAATGGCTTGGTGTGCTCCAGAGGACATGCCAGAGGCTCTATCAGGTAGCAGCAGCACTTGCAGAAATGAAGAGACTGGCAACGAGCTTGCTGCAGTCATCTAAGTACATGAATACCACCACTGCTGGCACTGTCAACACTTTGCGAAAGCAGTGTCAACAGGTTGTTTTCTATGGGTAAAGCCAAAACTGGTGTGAGTCAATCATGTCTTCCTGAGGAGATGACCAGTGGGTGGCAAATTTCAGGATGCCCCAATGCATTTTCCTGGAGCTGGCCAAGATTTCCCACCCATGGCTGGAGAGGAATGCCACCGACATGTGGCAGCCTATTCCAGTGGAGAAGCACATCACGATCACAATTCAGAAGCTGGCCACACCAGACTGATAGCAGTTTGGCATGGAGACCAGCACAGTAGGCTTCATCATGTCTCAGATGCCATTGTGGACCTCCTGCCAGACTGGGTCATGCTGCTGGTGGATGGCAAAGAGGTGGATGGTGGGCTTTGAAGAGGATAGGAGCCACATTGCCATCATCTGTCCCCTCACAGCAAGGACATCTACCTGAGCTGCATGGGGTTTTTCTTTGTCCTGCTGCAGACAGTTCTGGATCACCATGTTCAGTTCATCAACATGCTAGCTGGGTAGTCCGAACAAAACCATGATACCCACATTTTCAAACAGTCATCCTTTTTTGGGAGCATTCATACTGGGAAATTTGGGCCTACAAATGCAGTGCAACAGCAATTGAAAGGGTTCATATGCACCCTGTTCTGTTCAAGGGCCCTGCATACTCTCTGAAGCCTTGACTAATGATATAAAGACCTACCCTGTGGTGTGGACCCTGGAGCAGAATTTTTTTTAACAGGCATCCCAGTGCATCTTGCTGTATTGTTGAATGGGTATTTGGACTGCTCAAACAGCAATGGCAGGTGGTATGGCTACAAGAATAAACTTTTAACTGGAAACGGTACCTCTGTGGACCACGACCACCTGTATCCTGTACATTTGTGGAACCAGAGAGGTCCTGAACTAACACACACATGCACCATGGCCATGGCCCAGTATCCCTTTTCTTCAGTCACCCAAACCAGGCAGAGCAGCACCTAGCTCATGAGATCAGGGACACACTGTGCCATCATATTAAAAGGCATGACTGAAACAAAACTGAGCCTGACCCACTGTAATGCCACAAAGCAAATAAAGAATGTGCTTGTGATTAGTCTTTTTCTTCCTCTATGGTTTCCCCCACACACGCCTCGAGACTCAGGCATTTCGCCTAGTTACCACACTACTCTGCTCACCCCAGCTGCCATTAGGTGCTTTCCCCAGGCACTGAAACCCATGCATATAGCCTTTTCTTATCACTATTCAGCCTACTACAGCTGCCTTTGGGCGTGTTCCCTCCTCCTCAGGTCCTGAGACCCAGACATTTCCATGGTTTCCCACACTATTCCCCTCACCGTGCCCAAGCCCCCCTATAAGAGGTATAAATGGAAGGGGTGATGGTTGAAAAACAAAATAAACATGATTAAATAGAGAACTTGATTAAACTTGTTAAACTTTATTAAAATTTAGTTTTGATAAAGAGTAAGTCTGCCCCTAGAATCCATGCCAATTTCCCAAGGGTCTTCTGGAAGTCTCTGGATCTAGGTTACCAGCCCATATTTATATGCCATGGGCTTACAGGTCACCTGATTTACAAAGTCATACACCCATCAGTCTCCATGTCTGAAGGTCTGCGACCAGGAAATTAAGTCAATTCAAACATGCAGGCTCCTGAACCAGGTGCAGCTGGACAGCTTACCTTGCTACCGTGCAAAAGATAGGTACAGGAACAGTGGAAGTTTCTTCAAACTATTTTCCCACGGTGACCTGGAAGGAACACCTATAAGGAATAAGTGAGGTCTCAGTCTGCATGGCCATTCAATACTTAGCTTCCTTACAGAGAAACTCAATCAATTTTCCACTTGTGGCCTGTGGTATGGGTATATGTGCCTTACAAAATGATTTTTTATAGCTCATCAAGCTGTCATGTTGCATATTGCCTGCTTACAACCCTGGCTTACACCCTCCATCCACCACCTCCACTCCTGCACTTGTGCTGCTGAGCATCTCTGGTGGAAATCTCACAGCGATGCTGATTTTCTTCACTTAAAGCTCTCCCTCTCTTCCCTCAGCTCTGACATCTCCCTCGCTAAACAGCACTACTTTGCCACCTGCATTGAATCCTGTTCTTGTGACCCCCATCGCCTCTTCTCAACCTTCAATTCCCTTCCCAAGCCCCTCTGTCCTCCACCCCCTTCTTACCTCACTGCTCAGAATCTCGCCTCATTTTTCACTAACAAGATAGATAAACTCTGCCTTGATATTGCTTCCCAGTCCTCTCCATCCCCTGTTTGCTTCCCCCTGCTCCTCCCCCTCCCTCCTGTCCTCCTTCCTCCTAGCCCCCCTTGAGGAAATCACCTCCCTGCTCTCCACTTCCAACCCTTCCAGTTGTCCCCTTGACCCTATGGCCCTTTTTACACGGACAGGAGTGGGGGGTGGGATGGGTGTTTTGGCACTGTGGGTGGAGTTGTGTGTGTGTCTCCCTTTACACGGACACCCACCCACCTCCACCCACAGGGCTTCCTCCAGTTTTCCGGAGGGTTCCATGGGTGGAGATGGCTGTGTGATGGGTGGAAGTGGGTGTTGCACGGGAGCGCACCCCCCCATCCTGTTCATACGGGCAAACACCGAGTGCATACCCATCCCCCCACCAGCCGTTTACACGGACAACACACACCCCTCACAAACCCGCCTGAGCACCAAGTGCGGGGGCATCCATGTAAAAGCGACCTATCCCTTCTTGCTTCCTGACCTCTATCGCACTCACTGTCTCCCCATCCTTCCTGCACATAGTCAATCTCTCCCTCTCTACTGGCTCCTTTCCCTCTGCCTTCAAACACGCCACTGTTTCTCCTGTCCTCAAGAAGCCTACCCTTGATGCTTCCAATCCCTCCAATTACCATCCCATCTCTCTCCCTTTTGTCTCTAAGCTCCTGGAATGTGCTGTGTACACCTGTTGCCTTAACTTCCTCTCCGCCAACTCCTTCCTTGACCCTCTTCAATCTCGCTTCCTCCCCTTCCACTCTACTGAGACTGCTCTTGCTAAAATAACTAACGACCTTCTCTTAGCAAAATCCAATCACCTCCAATCCTTATCCTCCTCGATCCCTCTGCTGCTTTTGACACTGTCAACCACTCTCTGTTACTTGACTCCCGCTCCACTCCCTTGGTTTTTGTGGCTCAGTCCTCAACTGGTTTTCTTCCTACCTTTCTGACCGATCCTTCAATGTGTCTTTTGCTGGTACCTCCTCTACTTCTCTTCCCCTCTTGGTTAGAGTTCCCCAATGCTCCATCCTTGGCCCTCTTCTCTTCTCTCTATACGCTCTGTCCCTAGGCAAACTCATAGAATCTCATGGCTTCCAGTACCACGTGTGTGCTTATGATACCCAACTCTATCTCTCCACCACCACCCCTCTCTCTCTCTATCCAGTCTCACCTCACTAATGGCCTCTCTGACATTTCTGCCTGGACGTCTCATCGTCAGCTCAAACTTAACATGGCTAAAACCAAACTCCTCATCTTCCCCCCTAATCTTTCCTCTGTCTCTTCCTTCTCTGTCTTTGTTGATGAGGTCAACATCCAGCCTGTCCCTCAGGCATGGAGCCTAGGCTTCATCTTTGACTCCTCCCTCTCCTTTAAACCTCAGATTGATTCTGTTGCCAAATCCTGTCACTTCTATCTGCACATACAACAACAATAATAGGTATACAGTAGCAGTATTAAATAAATCTAACAAACAAACTACTGCTACAAAAAGTAACCAAGTGTTCCCAATTTAATACACAAGAGAAAAATATATAAATATAAGAAGAGCACAAAGAACAAAGACCCAGAACGGACCCAACGTTTCGCCAAACACTCTGGCTTCTTCAGGGGTATTCTTGTGTCTCATATTGATACATAATGAATACAAAGTCTAAAAATGCAACAATAGACATCATATCAAAAATTATACAAGGACATTTCAAAAATACATTCTGAGCAAATATTATTTAATGACCAAAACAAATACTAAAAATTCCATAACTATTCACTATTAGGTCTGCAAAAATATTCCAACTTGAGGAAGGTATGTACATATCATCTACAGATCAATAAAGCAATAACAACCCAAGGAGCATAGGTAATCCTATTTAAGGAAGGTTTGCCTTTTTGTTAATGACCCATTACCTCTAATGGTTGTCTTGGTTTCTTGTGAGTTGGACTTTGGTTCCCCATGTGTTTTGGGTTAAACATGTGACAAGCCCCCGCTGTATAAGTAGTTAGCATTGCCTTTACTCACTTTGCCTCAGTAATAACAGAAGAAAGCTGGAAAAGAGTCCCTGTGGACCCCAGAGCTAGACAAGCACTGTATTAGTTAACTAAGGTAAAGATATCCCTAAGCTGTAGATGGATATTTATCTGTATATGCTAACTCTTTAGAGAGATGGAGCGATCTTTTCCGTAGTAAGATTTTCTCTTATGATATATTTTTAGACCAGGTGGCAACTTTAGTTTAAATTACGCATAAAAGGAGTGCAGATCCTTCCCTTGCTGTCTGTATGCTCTTTGAACAATTCTTACTGCACAGGTGGGTAAGGGCTGTTAGACTGATAGTTTGGGGTAAGGGGGCTTGCCACTGTTTTAGAGGAGAACTTGTCCAAATAAATTTATTACCTCTTTTACATTTAGTAAGGCTTCATGAAAGGCACATTTGACCTCAGGATCTAAAGGAAAGCTGATTGTCGCTATTGAAAGCTAAACAGGTAATCCTGAATAAGGATCTTTTGTCTGATCCATAATGACTTATGATTTTTAATGATTGTTTGTAAAATCCTTACAAAAGGGAGGCTCCTTGGGTTATCATTGCTTTATTGATCTGTAGATGATATGTGATACCTTCCTGTAAGTTGGAATATTCTTGCAGGCCTAATAGTGAATAGTTATGGAATTTAGTATTTGTTTTGGTCATTAAATAATATTTGCTCAGAATGTATTTTTGAAATGTCCTTGTATAATTTTTATGATGTCTATTGTTGCATTTTTAGACTTTGTATTCATTATGTATCAATATGAGACACAAGAATACCCCTGATGTATACCATATGAGACACAATAAAATAATAATAATAATAATAATAAATAAGTCATTGAAATCAATTAAAAAAAACATTACAGTGACTTCGTTTTGTGTCAGTCACGCCTGTTGATATGATGGCACAGTGCATCCCTGATCTCATGAGCTAGTTGCTGCTCTGCCCAGTTTGGGAGATTGAAGAACAGGAGCACCAGATCATGGGCAAGGAGGGTGGAGGGAGAAAGCTTAGTACAGAACCTCTCCTTTGGTATCACAAATGTTGTACAGGATACAGGTGGTCATGTCAGCAGAGGTGCCATTTCTAGTTAAAAGTCTATTTTTTAAAATTGATTTTAATTACTTTTGTTTTTGTGGGTGTTCTTTTTACTGATTTCATGACTGTAAGCCACCCTGAGATTCTGCAGGAAGGTAACATATACATTTGACAAAATAAATAAATAAATAAAAATAAGTTAGTAGTGAGCCAGATCATTAGTTGGCAAAAACTGACAGAAATCCATTGCCTTTACCAGAGATGTGTGCATTGTACCTTGCTGATGTAGGCCCCTAAAATGCTAGGTGCCTTAGTTTAAATGACATCATATCAGGCTCTGACCTGGGGGTTAGAGCGCACTCAGTAGAGGAGAGGACTGAAGATTACGAGACAGTTAGAGAGAGAGGGAAGTTTTGCTGGGAGCGTAAGGGTAAGGGTGTGGAGAAGGCTTCTGTTTAGCTTCCTGAGGGAGATCACACTCAGGCCTATATTGGGAATCCCAGAGCCTCAGTGGATAAATTACTGTGGAAGACTGCTTCGCTGACCCACCAATGGGATGTATAAATAGCCCGGGGACAGGCCTAGCTGGTTCTGGGGCTAAAGCTGAGGGAAGTTCCCTCAGAGAAGATGATGAGCCAGCAGAGCTTCCGGTGGGGTACTCTGGACAGGACAGCCCTCTGAAGTTTTTCTGGAGAGTGGAAGCCACTGAACTCCATGTTCCTGGACCCTGCCAACTTCCAACACGCCTATGCATGCAAACTGGAGAGACTCTGGTTTGAACTTGAGGGTTAGGAGGTGTTGGCGTTGTTTTCTTCCGTTGTTATTTTCATTATTCTAGTTTTAAAGGTGTAAAGCCTTTGAGGGGGGAGATGGGTGGGAGAGTTGGGATGGGGTTATAGCTCCTTTTAGCTGTATTTTTAGATATATTTATAAGGTTTTAAATTATATATGTTTTATATTTTATTGTTTTTGATAATGTATTTTATTTTATGTTGCATGCCACCCTGAGCTGCCTTTGTGCTGGAGGGTGCGGGATATCAAATTTATGTAATAAATAAATAATAGATTAAATAGATTGTTTTCTCTGACACACGGTCTGTAACGTTTCCTGGATGCCCTAACCACAGAACTCTCTGTTTATAGGGCTCGTCCAGGTGGAGGCACCACTAGGTTATACTATAATTATTAAGTACTGCAGTAGCAATCAGGAGACTCCCCTCAAATGCCTCAACACACTCCTGTCCTTGTAAAGCGAGCACCACTTTTAGAGGTTACACTTTTAAACGGTTAAAAAGAGATTATACTGAAGACAGGGCTTCTAGACAGGATGGTGCAGAAAAAATTGTTTTTCCAATTCTTTTGCATTGCCTGTTCTGACTTGCAGTCCATTAAATTAGGGCAACGTTCAGATTAAATTTCAATGAGAATTTTCAATTCGGAGGAATTCACCTGCACAATCAGACCACTCCTGGATAAATAGAGGCTTTACTTAGAGTCCAATCTGGCACCTTTCTGGTGCACCTTATATTAATTGGAAAAACCACTGGTGAAAAAATAGACTGCTGTGTTTGTAGTTATGGGCTGTCAATGATACATGGTAAATCTTTACTGGAGCAACTGATCTTGCAGCCCTCCACTGTATTGTGCTGTCAATGCCAGTCTGAGATCATCAGTGTCCAGATTATATCCTACATGAAGCCTCACTAGAGACCTTCAGGTCTTCCAATATAACAACCAGCAACCTGTTCCTAAATTAAAGCAATATATTTCTGGCACACTGCCTTTCATTGAAGATAATTTTACATTTCCTGGATCATAATTTTCTGATTTTTTTGTCCCTGTTGTGAGACAATCATAATGACTTGCACGAACAAGCGGTAATTGCATAATTGAGAAATTATATTTGTACTTATTAACCTTTGTGTATTTCAATTAAAAAATAATCTAAAAGTTGGTCAAGATTTTTGTGCTCCAATTCAGCAAAAACCAATTTATTCCACTTATTAAAAGCCAGTTATTGTCAGATTTGGTTATTTTAAAAGATTGTGTGCTAGCTTGACAGTATGTTCAGGTGAGAGTGCTACTGTTGTCATAATGTAAGAAGTTTAGACTGGTCAGAAATCCAGAATAGTCCTCTAAAAATGTAGTGACAGCATTTGGGGGAAATTAGTGTCAACTAGGAGTATTTTTATTGAAAAAATGCTCTGAATTAAAAAATCTAGGTTGCCAAATTTTGTATCATATTGTTTGGTTGCCATCTTGGAAAATGACAGCCATTTTTCAGAAATTATTGTGGAAGGTGATGATATTTGGGGGTAATTAGTGGCAACTAGGTGTTTTTTTGTCATTGTGTTCCAGCTGTGTTCCAGTGTTCTGTGTCACTGGGTAATTTCAGCCGTTACAAAATCGCTGCTCACCACAGTGAATCTCAGTGGATTCCCTGTGGTGGCAGCGATCGTGGTAACGTCTGTTTGATCCCTGCCATTCTGGACCTCCGGCTGGCTCGAGGTCCAGAACCGTGGTTAGATTGGCCACGATCCGGGATGGGCCAAAAATAACATCTGTTACCTTGCCCCATCATGGATCGTGGCCCTGACCACAGTACAGGATCAGGCACAGCAGTTGCATTGGCCGCTGCGCCCTCCCATCTCCCCGAGGACGGGCGGCAGAGGAAGCATCTGGGACGGGGCTGTGCAGCTGCACGTCGCGCTGCACAGCCCTGCCCCCTCCCCGATCCCCGTTAGTGATCAGGCCGGCACATCTAAAGGATGGATGGCCTGATCACAGACTGGGATCCGAGACGGATCCTGGTCCAGGGTTCAGTGTGACGGGTTCAGTGTAGCGGGCACTGGGAAGCCCCATCCCAATCCCCGTTAGCGATCAGGCCGGCACATCTAAAGGATGGATGGGCTGATCACAGACCAGGATCCGAGACAGAGCCCGGTCCAGGGCCTCCGGGCCCATCATGTCTGAAATTACCCAAAGTGTAGAAAATACTACAACCAGTCTTCTTTATCCTATTTGATAGATTGTATCCACTCATGCAAGCATTAAACTGAAGTTTCAGTTTTTAAAATAGTTTAATAAACAAAGTAGTTACGCCAATTTTTACCAAGTAGGACAAACTTGGTGAAGTTTACGATATCTAAAGGTAATTTCAGACATTACGAGACCACGGTCAACCACAGTGAATCCCCTGTGGTGGCCGTTTGTCCCATAACGTCTAAAAGATTCCTGCCAGATGTTCACCTCGGTGAATACCTGGCAGGAATCAAAATAACCATGATTCCAGAGGTGAGGATGGCCTCACCTCCAGAATCATGGTTAGATTGGCCACGATCCAGGATGGGGCTGGCAATTGCCACACTGAACATCTGACCGCCAGCCCCATCCAGAAATCCGACCCCAACCATGGGGCAGGATTGGGCGCAGCGGCCAGATTGACCACTGTGCCAGCCCGTCTCCCAAGGGCAGCCAACTGGGTGAGCATGGGGGGGGGGGAAGAATGTGTGGCCACACGCCGCGCAGCGCAGCCCCCTCCCCGATCCCCGGTGAGACTCAGGCCAGCACGTCTAAAGGACGGACGGCCTGATTCCTGACCGGGATCCAAAATGGATCCCGGTGCGTGATTTAGCATGGCGGGCCTCCGGACCTGGCACATCTGAAATTACCCTAAGTTTTCAGGGTAGGGAAGCATCCATCAACTGCTTGCAGACTCTCTTTTCCAAGTGCACTTTATTTTTATGTGAATTTCTTCCACATGGAAGATAGTTGAAAACATATTATAAACACAAACACAATTATTGTAAATGCAATTAATAAAAAACACAATGGGTGTATTTACACACACATTTCTCCTGCATGTTTGCTGTTACATACTGAACTTTCTGTGTGTCTAAATCACTCACCCAGATCTTAAACATCTGGCTCTTTGAACTTCTGCGTAGAACTTCTCCCAGAATGTTTGTGTGTAAAAAGGTCTCCTGGTAAACTGCTTTGCTCCAGGCAGCTGTGGTCACTTGGTTTCCATGGCAGCCCCTCAAGTCTACAGCTGCAGCTACTTTAGGCTGCCTCAGGACAGTCTTTGTGTGAAGAATGCATCCAGGAACTGCCTCAGGTCAGTGTGTGTGTGAAGAATGCATCCGGAACTTACTTGTGGACTTGTAAACCCAGAAGATTGAAAGGCCAGCAGTTAAGGTGTGTGTAAAAATGCCTAATGTTATCGACACATATAAACAATGTTATTGTAGATGCAACAACAAGTTTTCCTTTGTACTAGCTCAAAATTTGGTCAGCAGCATGCACTGGTCAATTATGAAGTGCAAGTTCAGTCCATTGATCTGTTCACATGTGGCTCCTTGACTACATTTGCAGCTTGGAGTACACATGATTCTACTATTTTTTAGGAATGTGCGAACGCGGTTCGGATGTTCATTGTTCGGATCGAACTCGGCATGTTCGGTGGACTGAACCAAACGTCCGAGCCGAACATTTGAATTTCCAAACAGTTCGCAAAAGTTTGAAAAAGTTCGGTTGAGTTCGGGGGGGGGACGTGGTAAACAAGCCCAGGGAGGAGGGGGGACAGCTCAGGAGCAGACTTCCTGGTGGCAAGGGTGGAGAGGCTTGGAATAGCAGCCTGTCTGAATAGCAATCCCAAGCTCTCTTTTCCTCACACTACTGGCTTGGCAGGCTGCAATTGGCCACAGGCTACCCTGCACAGAGCCAAAGGGGCTTGTGGAAAGGCGGGCACAGAAAAGAAACAAAAGTCATTGCCCTACCCTCTTCCAAATCCTTCTGAGATAGCCACTGATCATTTCAGCAGCATTTTACAGAAGTCTCCCTTTCTCCCAGTTCCTCCCAAATTCACAATCCATTGCCATCCTCCTCCTATTCACCCATTCCCACATATTTACCTACCTAGTTTCATGTATTTACCTTAGATTAGATAGATTTAGGCGTTATTTTTAGTTTTACCCCTCCCTGTCTTCCCTGTGTTCAATCTTCCTCCCTCCTCACAATCCTTTCCCATATATTCCATCCCTGATTCCCTTCCCCCTTTTTGGATTTATTTAGCGTAGGATTACATTGATTTAGGTTTCATTTCAGTTTTGTACCCCTCCCTGCCTTGTTCGTGTGTCCCCCCCATCCCAGATAGATAGATAGATAGATAGATAGATAGATAGATAATGTAGGAGTTAGCTTAGTGATAGAGATAGGGTTTAGTGATTTAGTTTTAATATTCAGTGTGTTTGTAGGACTAGGCCTTTGTAGTTATTACATAGATAATCCATTTAGTTCCACAGCATTTAGAATAGTTAATAGCAGTTAGACTTAGTTTAGATATATATAATATTAGATCAAAAATTTAAATTAAAAAATAAAATATAAAATCTTTTTGTGCTGCATTATTTTTGCGAGACAAATAGAAAAGGGAAGGAGAGGCTGGTCTGCTGCCCATAGGGGAGGTAATGGGGCACATGCTAGAGGTGGAAGGGGCCATGCCAGTGGAGTGGCAGCATGCAGCAGCAGCAGACAGAGTCCATCACCACGCCCCAAGCTTTGCAGACCTGATTTTCGACCACAGGCTTCTGAGGATCCCAGCACTAGTGGCACTAGGGGGGTGGTTAGGTGTCGCCTCCTGGCAGCGTCCTCCACTGTGACATGGGTCACTGCAATGCCTGCAGTGCAGGAGACTGAGGCCGTCTCATCTGCGGCTGCAGGTGCTTCAGGGGTCGAAGTTCCTCAGGGGCCACCATTGCCACCCATTGTAGAGGCGATTTTCCCCCCCCAGCAGTCCAGGGCTGGTGGGTCCCACCCCGGCTGCTAGAGGCAGGGCTCGATCTCCAGGCAATGGCAGCAGGGAGAGGAGCAGTAGTAGCAGCAGCAGCAGCAGCAGCTATAGGGGGCAGAGGGAGAGTGCTGCTCAGAGTGGCAGCAGCAGCATGGTGGGCAGTCCATCTGGCTCAGGGGCCAAATACTCCCCTTCATGGGGGGACATACCTAAGATTGGGGAGAGCGAGGCAGACAGTAGTTCTGTGGAGGAGGTATCTGCCGGTGTTGAGGCAATGGCTGTCCCTCAGCAAGCTGTGTCGCCACCATGTCCTGCCCCGGCTCCCAGCAGTGCGTCACCTGGTGCAGGCCAGAAAGCAGGAGGGGGGCAAAAAATCTTTTGTCTGGGAGCATTTTAATCTGAAGGACGCGGAGGGGGAAATGATCGCCGTGGATGAGCAGCCCTTCTCCATGGTGGTGGACTTTGGGTTTAAGCGCCTGATTGGGTTCCTGGCCCCCCAGTTTCAGCTGCCATCCTGCACCACCCTGAGTCGGCAGGTGGTGCCAGCCCTGTACCGGGCTCTAAAGAAGCAGGTGAGGGAGCAGCTGACAGGGGATGGGGGGGGCCACAGTGCACTTCACCACAGACCTGTGATCCACCAGGAATGCCCGGCATGCATACCTGGCGGTAATGGCGCACTGGTGGCAGGACCCAGAGGCAGCTTTCAGGAGTGGCAGGAGGGGTCCCGAAGCAGGGTATTGGTGAGCTCTGCTTCAGGCCGAAGTTATGGATGTCCCCCACACCTCTGTAAACATTGAGGCAGCCCTGACTGCCATGTCGAGGGAGTGGGTCACTCCAGGTGCTCCCTTCACCAAGAGATGTGTGGTGACGGACAACGGGGTGAATATACTGAATGCAGTCTGCTATGGTGGATTCACCAGCATCCCTTGTGCCATGCACACCCTTCACCTGGTGGTCAGGGATGCTCTGGGCTTGGGGGAGAAGGGGATTGGGTCAGGCACCCTTAGCTCCCTGATAGAGCGGGGGAGGAAGCTGGCCGGGTTTTTTAACTGGAGAGTGAAGGGCAGCGACCTCCTCCGGGCCAAGCAAGCAGAGCAAGGCTCCGCAGTGCACCAGCTGGTGCAGGATGTTTCCACCAGGTGGAATTCCATGTTCCTGATGCTCAAGCGACTTGTGGAGCAGAAAACTGCCTTGCATCAGGTGCAACTGGTAACAGACAGTGGGGCACATCCAGGGTACAATGGGGTGGAATAAGTGGGGGACATCCTCTCCCAGACGGTCTTTGTTCTGAGACCGTTCCTGGCCATGACGGAGACCATCACCTCTTCCATGGCAAGCATCAGCCAGGTGACCCCTCTGGTCCAGAGTCTCCTCAGGATGCTGGAGGAGATTCTCCAGGGGCAGGATGGTGGCCCTGAGGGTAGGAAGCTGGGATCTGAGGTGGTTGACCTGCCACGGCAGCTGAAGGCAGGGCTGGTGGGGCAGTTTGCTGAGCTGCTGAAGTGGGAGGAATATGTGCTGGCAACTATGTTGGACCCCAGGGTCAAGGGCAGCATGGCACAGCAGACATCACTGTATGGCTACTGGAAGGCTGAGCTGGTGGAGATGGTGTGGCGGGCAGAGAGGGCTTTCAAGAGTGTGTGGTGGCAGCAGCAGCAGGACTCTCCTGGGGATGGTGGGAGTGGGAGCAGCCACCCCTTTGAGCCAGCAGGGGCTATCCCTGCCCCAAGTCCAAGCAGTAGCAGCATGAGCAGCAGCACCAGAACCCCTATCGCAAGCAGCAGCAGCAGATTGATTGTGCAGGGCAGTCTGGGGAGCATGGACCCATGCACAGCAGGGCAGGCAGCGTGGCTGAGGGCAGTGGTGGAGGTGGTGCCCAAGAAGAGCTATGTGAGGGAGTGTGACAGCACCTCAGCAGCAGTGGAGAGCTACCTGCTTGAACCCAGCAGTGATCCCTTGGCCTACTGGGCCGGCAAGACCAACATGTGGCTGGCCATGTTAAAGTGGCCAAGGGTATCCTGTCCTGCTCACCAACCATTGTCCCCAGTGAGTGGTAGGGATGGGCGAACGCGGTTCAGAAATTCGGAGTTCGGACCGAACTCGAATAGTTCGGTCAACCGAACCGAACGGTCGAACCGAACTCGAATTCGAACGTTCGGAGTTCAAACTGAACTCGAACAGTTCAGTCAACCGAACCGAACGGTCGAACCGAACTCGAATTCGAACGTTCGGTTTGGATGCGTTCGGTGAGTTCGGAATTGAATTTCCATTGGTTTCAATGGAAAACACATTATTGGCTGTAACTTTTTTGTTTTTTAAGCTATGTGGCTGAAATTTGGGATGCCTCTACCTTCAATAGAAC
>QEPC01001706.1:182346-248611 GCA_003113815.1 Sphenodon punctatus | reverse complement strand
AAATGTATTCCTAGGGAATGTGTTTTTCACTGGGGTTTTTACTAATGAATTCCTAATATGTTACAAATTCTTTCATTCATTCACACACACAGGGAAAGATGTCCGTCCCCTTACAGAGTGCCAGGACCAGACCACTAACTGTTGGACCTAGACAGTCTATTTCCTCACAGAGGGTCAAATAGAGGCAACTAACTGCAGGATTTGGCTCATAAAAGGGTAGAAGGGAAAACACACTTTCACTCCCATAGGGCACAAGAGGTTCCACCAGGGCCGTGGCCCTGGCTTAAGTCCCTCGGCCTGGTCTACGGGTTATTAGCCTTTTCACTCACCACTGTATCTGTGTGACAAGGTTCTTTGAAATTCTGTGGTTTAATCAAGAGATCAAAAATCAGGCTGGAGATTAAATTCAGCAAAACCTCTGAGCTTTATTTATTAATACAAAAAGCAAGGAAAAAAACAATACCACTATAATTCCTAATTACTCTATAGGTTAGTCCAATATCTTATGTCTATGTCCATACATTCTATTATCCATACATACCTAACCTCCTATCTAAGTGGCCAGCTCAGATAGAGGCGATGGGGACACCTGTGAGTCGGAACCGGTTCTCCCTCGAGAAGATGAGATGGAGGAGTCCGAGGTCCAACTGGTATCAGTCCATTATTTATAGGTCACTGGCTTCATAGGATGTGCATGAGTTGTCTTAAAGCAGAGTTGGCTACTCCCATGCTTTCTTCCTGAGTCATCATGCATCTGTCCTTTTGTCTTTGTGGTTGGCCTTCTGTTGACCACATGAACTTTGTCTGATGACATAAGTGTCCCATTTCAATCTTATGCCCAAAAGGTTATTGTGTAAGCAATATATGTCCCATAATTAAACTATGCTTGCAATTCTTGTGTAAGCACAATTGTTTTGAAAAGGGTAAAATATAGCTGTGTTTGCTTTTGCTGCGTTTGCGTCTTTCCAACTGTTTGAGGTTTCCGGTTAATGTCTTTTGCAAAACTGCAGATCAAGCTCCCTAAAAGATGTCAGCGACAATCAAATTCTTCTTGCAGCTTTAAGCAATTAGTCTTCAGCCAATATAACTGTAATGAAATACACACACACACACATACATACATATACCTGTCCTGTCACACCTGTCCCTTGTCTGTCATATGTATAGGTGGCAATGTACATTGAGGGGTGGGGAGTCTTTTTAGTGCAATCACCAGAGTTCTGCAAACACAACCTGACACAGCAAGAGCTAACACAGAACAAGAGTCAAACAGCCTGACCATGACAATACAAAGGGTTGCAGTGCCCTCCCCAGAGCCCCCTGATTGGTCCTGGGAGGCAGGAGGCATTGAGCAATCACAGGAAAACATGCGACTGCCTAGGACCTGCTTGAGCTTCTCATTGGCCAGCGATTACATCCATCAGATCCTTGCTGTCTGCTCACCCCTCCCATCATATTTGTTGAAAACCTTTGGATTAAACAATAAAACAACTAACTAACTATCATATTATTATTATTATTATTATTATTATTATTAATAATAATAATAATAATAATAATAATTAATAACAATAATAATAATAATAATTATTATTATTATTAGCATTAGCATTAGCATTAGCATTAGCATTAGCATTATTAGCATTAGCATTTATATAGTGCAAGCAATGTACCTGGTGCTTACAAAGAATAAGATACACATGGTCCCTGGTTGAGAGCTTACAATCTAAGGACAGGGGGAGGGGAGACAGGGAAGGGGAAAACAGGGGGAGAGACAAGGGATGCGACATTCATGTGGATGTGAGAGCTCAGGTACACGTTCTTAGCTTGGTTACAGTAAATTGGGAGTTTGCAGTTAACAGGTGGGGAATAATCCTGGGTGGGGATGCTTAGCAGGAGTTTGGAAGGGCGGAGAGGAAGAGGTGGGTTTTGAGGAGGGATTTGAAGGCATGGAGGGTGGGGGCAAGATGGACAAGGGCAGGGAGGGAGTTCCAGGCATACAGGATAGCGAGGGAGAAGGGACGAAGGTGGTTGGGGGACCAGGGGAAGCATGGGAGGGTGAGGGAGGGGATAGAGGAGGAGCAGAGTGCTCAAACAGGGATTCGGAGGGTGATCAGGGAAGAGAGGTGGGGGGAGCGAGGTTGTGAAGGGCTTTGTAGGTGAAGATGAGGCGCTTGTGCAAAATACGCTCAGGAAGAGGGAGCCAGTGGGGAGAGGAGAGGAGAGGCTGCACATGGTCAAAGCGACGGGCTAAGTGGATAATCCTGACAGCAGAGTTTTGAACAGAGATAAGATAAGAAAGGTGAGAGTGGGGAAAGCCAGTGAGGAGGAGGTTACAATAGTTGAGCCGTGAGATGACTAGGGCATGGATGAGAGGTTTGGCAGAGGAGACAGACAGAAAAGGGCAGATCTTAGCAATATTGTGGAGGGAGAAGCGGCAGGATTTGGGAAAGGAGTCAATGTAGGGTTTGAAGGTAAGGTGTGAGTCGAAGATGAAGTCCAACCTGTGAGTTTGGGGGACAGGGAGGCTGGAGACCCCATCAATGGCAATTGGCAGGGAAGAGGAAGAGGAAGGATTGGGAGGGAAGATAAGGAGTTCAGTTTTCGCCATGTTCAGTTTGAGTTGGCGTTGAGACATCTAGGCGGAGATATCGGAGAGACAGTTGGTGAGAGGAGCTTGAACAGAGGGGGAGAGGAAGGAGTGGAGAGAGAGAGTTGAGTGTCATCAGCGTATAGGTGGTATTGGAAGCCGTGGGAGGAAATGAGTTTGCCTAGAGATTGGGTGTAGATAAAGAAGAGGAGACGGCCAAAGACGGAGCCTTGGGGAACCCCGACCGAGAGGGGTAGGGAGGAGGAGGAGGGGGAGGAATTAGGAAGAGATACATTGAAGGAGCGGTCAGAAAGGTAGAAGGCGAACCAGTCAAGGACAGAGTCCTGGAATCCAAGGGAGTGAAGCAATTCAAGCAGGAGTGAGTGGTCAACAGCATTGAAAGCATCAGAGAGGAGGACAAGAATAGAGTAAAGTTGGTTGGATTTAGCCACAAGAAGATTGTTGGCGATCTTAGCCAGAGCAGTTTCAGTGGAGTGAAGGGGGCGGAAGCCAGATTGGAGGGGGTCAAGGGAGGAGTTGGGGGAGAGGAGGTCGAGGCAACAGGAGTAGACAACCCGTTCAAGGAGCTTGGAAGCAAAAGGGAGGAGCGAGACAGGATGGTAATTAGAGGGTTCAGAGTGATCCAGCGTGGACTTTTTGAGGATGGGGGAGACAGTAGCGTGTTTAAAGGCAGAGGGGATGGAGCCAGTAGAAAGGGAGAGGTTGATGATGTGCAGGAGGGGAGGGTTGACAGTGGAGGCAATGGAGGTCAGGAGGCGGGAAGGAATGGGGTCCAGGGGGCAAGAGAAGGGGTTAGAGGAGGAGAACAGAGAGGAGATTTCCTCAAGGGAGGCAGGAGGGAAGGAGGACAGGAGAGAGGTGGGGGGAAGGAGGGAGAGGCAGGGACTAGCAGGGGCAGAGGACTTCGAAGCAATATCCAGGCGGATCTTGTCAATCTTAGACGTGAAAAAGAGTGCAAGATCCTGAGCGGAGAGAGAAGAGGGAGGAGGAGGACAGGGGGGTTTAAGAGTCAACACTGTTTCCCTCTCAAATGGCTCCAAGATGTCTGCTCCCTCCTCCTCTCTCCACATTTTCCCTCCAAAAATAACTGCTAGGCAATAACAAAATGAATAATGAAAATGAAATTCATTATTAATTTCATTATTATTGGTTTCCTTTTCATTATTGTAATAATGAAAAACAATTTCTGTTATAGTAATAACGATAAAGTGCACACCCCTATAAGATGTAAAGAAATAAACCAGCTCTATACCAATCAGGACTGTCTTTCAAAATTGCAGGGGCTCGGGTGAAGATAAAATGTGGGGTCCCTGTGGCACCACCCCCTTGAGGGTACCCTCTGTAGGGCCCCACACCCCGCTCTGGTGAAAAGTGCGGCCCCTAGAAGTAGAGAAGATAGCAGAGCACAGGGGAGTCACCCTGTAGTAAGGCCGTCCCTCATACCAGCCATTTCCTCCATGCAACAGACATCACCTGCCCTGCCAGAGCTGTTTTCCAATCCCTCTGTTGTGCCACATCTCCATAAAGGAGCTGAAATAAGAGCCAAAATAACATTGACATTCTCCTTGGGGTGTTAGGCTTTATTCATTTATTTTAATAGTTCTTACCATGTTCTTCATGGCCAGTTCATTCCACCTGCCTCAGGAAATCACCTTCTCAGTGAGTGAACTGTTTTCCAATAAGCTGAGAGAATTTTTGAGGTGGCTGAACAGAGATGGAATGAACTGGCCATAACTAGGACTAAATTCATTGCACTGTTATTGAATACTTGTGGGTATGATGGGAAGAATATTGTTAATGAGGTAATTGCAGTTTTAGATAATTAGACACTTAAAAACATCAGTTGAACATTACATATCCGTTTGATTTCAACTGATGTGTGTTTATATTTAGAATTATGCACCTGTCACTGTTCTTTCTTCCTGTGATTGATTAAATGTCTATTATTAGGACACACGTGACTTTAATTTTGACGTGCTTTTATTACAGTGATAACATGATCTTTTCTTTGTAAACTAATTGGCTTTGTTCCTGCTGATTTTCTTTGCGTTATTGTTCCTCACGGGAGCAGAAGTCCTTTTCCTTGCTGAGCTGAGACTGTTGTACTTTTCTAGGCTGCGTCCACCCTGCTAAAATATGGGTAGTGAGATGGCATACCACCTATCACGACAGCAGATATGTTACACAACCTTTTCTGTGTGGAGAAGTGCGCTCCGTGTGTATCCTGGGGCAAAAGTCAGGGCAAGTCACACCCGTTTATACCAGTCCCCTACTATATCAGACCAGTCCTTTCCTTCACTATAAACACAGCTGTGCTCTGTTCAGACACCTCAAAAATTATCTCAGCTTATTAGAAAATAGTTCACTCACTGAGTAGGTGATTTCCTTCAAATGCCACCTATCTGAGACCTTAGAAAGCATAGCACTATTTTCATTTGCCAGACAAAGATCAATGCAGTAAAGTTTGAGTTATCATCTGGCAGGGGACATGAATTAAGAACATAAGTAGTGCCATACTGAATCAGATCAATGGTCCATCAAGCCCAGCATCCTGTCCTCCAACAGTGGCCAATCTTGATCGCATGGGAGAAGAACCAACAGTCACAATGGGAAATCCATTCCATGTTGTTCACTCCCAGCTCCTGACAGCAAGAAGTTCATCTCGTAAGCTACTTGGTTAATAGCCATTAATGGACCTACTGTCCAAGAACTTTTCCAGGCCTTTTTTTAAATCCAGCTATACCACTGGCCTTGACAACATCCTCTGGCAACAAATTGCATAAGTTAATTATGCGTTGAGTGAAAAAGTACTTCCTTTTATTTGTTTTAAATCTGCCGGCAGCTAGTTCCATGGAGTGTCCCCTAGTTCTAGTACTATTTGAGAGGGCAAATAACCGTTTCTTATCTACTCGTTTCACACAACTCAAGATTTTATAAACCTCTATCATGTCCCCTCTCAGTCTTCTCTTCTCTAAATTGAAGAGACCCAGCTTGTCAAACCTCTCTTTGTACAGAAACTGTTCCATACCCTTTATCATTTGCGTTGTCCTTCTCTGTACCTTTTCTAGTTCAGCTGTGTCTTTTTTGAGATGGGGAGCCCAGAACTGCACAAAATATTCCAGGTGCGGTCGCACCATTGATTTGTATAGAGGCAATATGACATCTTCAGTTTTATTCTCTATCCCTTTGTGAATAACTCCTAACATTCTGTTTGCTTTTTTGACGGTTGCTGCACACTGGGCTGAGGATTTCACTGCACACTGGGCTGAGTATTGTCCACAATCACTCCCAGATCCTTTTCCTGAGTTGTAACTCCTAGCTTAGTACCCAGCATTGCTTGGGTTATTTTTCCCTATGTGCATCACTTTGCACTTGTCCACATTAAATCTCATCTGCTATTTAGATACCCAGGCACCCAGCCTCGTAAAGTCCTGTTCAGTTCTTCACAGTCTGCTTGTGTTTTAACTACCTTGAATAACTTGGTGTCATCTGTAAATGTTATTACCTCACTCTTAACACCCTTTTCCAATGAACTGAATACATTAAACAGCACCGGTCCCAATACAGATCCCTGGGGCACACCACTTTTTACATCTCTCCATTGTGAAAACTGACCATTCAGTCCTACTCTCTGCTTCCTATCCTTTAACCAGTTACTGATCCATAGTAAGACACTACCTCCTATCCCATAACTTTTTAATTTTCTCAAAAGTCTTTTATGTGGGACCTTATCAAATGCTTTCTGGAAATCCAGGTACACTATATCTACTGGGTTTCCCTTGTCCACATGCTTAGTTACACCCACAAAGAATTCCAACAGATTAGTGAGGCATGACTTACCTTTTCTAAATCCATGCTGACTCTTCACCATTAAGGCATGTTTATCAACATGCCCAGCAATTCTGTTCTTAATGATAGTTTCCACCATTTTGTCTGGCACAGACATCAAGCTTACTGGTCTGTAGTTTCCAGGATCACTTCTGGATCCCTTTTTAAATATCGGGGTTACATTTGCCACCCTCCAGTCGTCAGGTACAGTGGCAGATTTTAGCGATAGGATACAAATTACTAACAGTAGGTCTGCAATTTCATATTTCAGTTCCTTCAGAACTCTGGGGTGAATACAATCTGGTCTTGGTGATTTGTTAGTATTCTAGTTTGTCAATTTGCTCTAGAACCTTCTCCAGAGTCATGTTGATTTGTGGCAGTTCTTCCAATTCATCACCTACAAAGTAAGGTTCAGGCATGGGTATCTCCCCAACATCCTCTGCAGTTAAGACCAAAGCAAATAACTCATTCAGCTTCTCTGCAATGTCCTTTTCCTCCCAAAGCACCAGTTTCAGCTCCTGGTCATCTAATGGCCCGACTGACTCTCTAGCAGGCTTCATGCTTCTGATGTACTTGAAAAAGGTTTTATTATTAGTTTTAGCATCTTTAGCAAGTTGCTCCTCAAATTCCTTTTTGTCCTGCATTATTAACTTTTTATATCTACTTTGGCAAGGCTTATGGTCTTCCCTATTTACCTCATTGGGAGTCTTTTAATTTTTAAAGGATGCCTTTTTCGCTCCAATAGCCTCCTTCACCTCACCACTTAGCCACACAGGCAGACGTTTGGTCCTCTTCCTACCTTTTTTAATTTGTGGAATACATTTAATCTGAGCTTTCAAGATAGTGATTTTAAATAGTCTCCTTGCTGCCTGTAGACATTTAATTCTTGCAACTGCTCCTTTATGTTTCTCTCTAATTGGTTTCCTCATTTTTACATAGTCCCCTTTGCCTATTTTGAGTGTAGGTGTCTAGTGGCAATTAAAAAAGAAATTCAAACTAGACTAGAGGATATTGATAGGCAAGAGACTATGGAGACCCTAGAGAGTTGGAAGGTTGCCCCGTGGTTTAAATCAATTAAGTTGGGTTGGGGGATGGAAAATTATCTGGATTTGTTTATGAGCCGTAACCTTCGAAGGAGTTACACCCTTCTTCATTTTCAATTACCCCAGTTGGCAGTGGTGGAAGGGAGGTACAAAGGGGTCCCCTACCCTAGGAGATTGTGTACCAGCTCTCAGCGGGGTGTGGAAACGGTGGAGCATCTCTTGTTAGTGTGTTCTTATTACAAGGATCTTAGGGAAGTTTGGCTCCAGCCGCTCCTTCAGGATAATATGTTTACAGAACCAGGCCAAGGGTATAGGGGCCTCCTCTCCCTGTCTAAAAAGGAGGAGGTGGTGGCTCTCGCAACCTATGTATGGCTGGCCTCTCAGAAGCAGAAGACTGTGGAAAATGAATTATGAAAGGGATTCTTTTGGTTTTGGTTTCTTAGGCCCTCCCTCCCCTTCAACTGTAGAATGGAATGGAATTGAGATTGTATTAAATTTAGAAGTATAGTTATAGATTATAGTATTTAATTAAGTATTTTAACTATGTCATATTTATTCATTTATTTATTTATATTTATTTATACATTACATTTACTTTTATTTCTTACTTCATATTTTTATTATAATTGCATTTTATTGTGACTTGTTTCAGACTGCACAGACTGATTGTTTACTTTAGTTGTCCCTCTTTGTGACTTGTTTCGATTTGAAGGCAAAAGCTGATGCCTAATAAAATTATATCTATCTATCTATCTATCTATCTATCTATCTATCTATCTATCTATCTCCCTTTTCTAAAGTTATATGTTACCACAGTGGTTTTATTTGGCATTTTCCCTCCTGTGGGTATGTCAAATTTGATTATATTATGATCACTATTGCCCAGCTACTCCAGCTCCGTTGCCCCTCACGCTAAATCCTGCACTCCACTTAGGACTAGATCCAAAGTGGTTCTTTCTCTTGTTTGTTCCCAACATTGTGTGGCATTGGGGGAGCAAGTTAATGTATTGCTGAATAAAGTCAGCAATTTGGCTATCCTGGTGCAGCAACAGCAAAGTTTGCTGAGGACGGTACTACAAAGTTTGGCAAAGGCGGAAAGGAAAAAGTCTGGGAATCCTCTCGAGGGAGGTGGCATCACAATCTCTAACCGCCCTCCAATGGTATCCCCGGCAGAGTCTCCTTTGCGAGACAGCCCTAAGCAGAGAGGTAGTGAATCATGTCACTGTCAGACGCAGTTGGTCCCCACCTCAGGGGCTGTGGCCTTTAGGATTTACCCTCTGCCTAATGGCTACCTCCCTTCCTGGAATACCAAATATGCAGTTGCTTATCATCTGGAAACCCTGTTGGGCTGGGTCCCATTTGGGGTTATTGATTGAGTCCAGGCATTACCCTCATATGGGTATATGCACAGACTGATTGTTTACTTTAGTTGTCCCTCTTTCGCTTTCAGGGTGTTGGAGCAGGCTCGATTACTGGCTACATGGGGGGTTTATGTAGGGGAGGTATTTAGAGATTTGGAGAACAGCCCCCCAGCCCCCTGATCAAGAAGCCCTTTGGGGAGTATCCAACATTTGGACACCAGTGGTTCCAAAGGCATGGCTGCAGGGAGAGTAGGGGGGAAGGCTGTGCAGGCATCCAAAGGTAGGCGGGGATCTATGAATATGCGGTTACCCCTCCCTGAGGAAGCGGGGGCCCCAGATGGGGGGACCGAGGATCTGCAGCCGGCGGATTTTTCAAGGAAGACATCAAAATCCCCACCTGGGGCACTGCCAGGGGGTGGGGTTACTATAGAGCCACCGCCGGAGGGGCAGGGCAAACTCATTTTATTAGCTTCTGGTCAGTTGCCCTATTCCAGACAAGCCCCGAGGGTGGGTGTGACTCTGCTGATAAGTTCTCTGGACCTGAGTAAGCTGCCAACAGAGGATCCTTTGCTAGCTGGGCACGGGGACATTCAGGGGTTGACCCGGGTGGGGGATGGTGATGGCAGGAATTTCCAAGATGACACATGACAAACTCCCTTTGTCCCTCTAGGGATTTTAAAATTGTGCTCATGGAATGTAGCGGGTTGGGCAAGGCATGTGCCAGATATGCATTTCTCTCAATATCTTAAACAACATCATGTGGTTCTGATTCAAGAATCCTGGGTAAGGGATCCCCCAGAGCTGGAGGGGTATAGGACATATCACTTACCTGCCGTCAATTACAGTGCTAGAGGAAGGGCTTGTGGAGGGTTGGCGTGTCTCATTGCTCATGAGATGGAATTAAAAGACTTTGTAGCAATTTCTTCCCCGCAGCTGGCCTTAGGGTTTGTCGCCAGAGTAGGAGACCGTATTTTGATCTGCCTTACAGTTTACATTCTACCGAGGAATGCTAGAACTTATAGGGATGATGTATGGGCTAGGTTGAAGGAGCTTTTGAATACTCTCAACTCCAGTTACCCAGGGGGTTTATTCATTATCACAGGGTATTTCAACGCCAGACTGGGCGTTGATGATATGGCGCTATTACCATACTGTGATCTGTCCCAGGATAGTCTCCCGGAGGCACTGGATTCCAGGACATCCAAGGATAAGCACATAAATGCCCACGGACTCAAGTTGGTCAATTTAATAACTAGTTTCAATTTACGTATCCTTAATGGGTCAGGCTTCAGTGACCCCCGAGAATTTACCTTGGTGGGTACAGGAGGATCCAGTGTTATTAACTATATCCTGGTCTCCCCGGCTATCCCCCCCTTGATTGTGGACTTTGCTGTTGGGACTGAATTGGTAGGGGACCATTTGCCTCTAACTCAGGAGATTGCCCTGTCTGGTCCTTTGCAAAGGGTTGATGGACTGTCGGAAGTTGAGGTCCAGCTTTTGGACAGAGTGAGGGCACCAAAATGGAAAACTGTTTTGGCAGAGTCACTCGCCAACCTGTTAGTACGCCCTTCTATTTGCCAACTGAAAGGCCAAATCTTGTCCTCCACTGATGACAAGGAGATGGTGGCATCTTTTGTTCTTCTATCCTCTGCCTTGAGTCAGTATATACAGACCTTAGATAGGGTCTCTGTAACTTTAGGGCCTAAAAGTAATAAAAGGTGGTTTGATAAGGAATGCCAGCAGGACCGGGCAAGACTTAAGTCTCTTTATGTGGTGTACAGAAGGGAGGGATGGAACAGACTTCCTTTGGAATATTTTGACCTTAGAGCCCAATATAAAAAATTGATCAAAGGGAAAAAAGCTAAATATACTCAGGACAGATGGACTGAACTTTTACAGGCAGCAGAGCGGAAGAATTCACGTCAATTCTGGAGACTCATGAATGGGTCAATAAACAGGGGAGTTAGGCAGATGTTGTTTCGGATCCCACCCCACACTTGGACTGAGTACTTCCAGGATATATTTGACAGTGTAAATAAGGCCCATTTTAGTGAACAGGCACATTCGAATCTTGAGGATTTTTCCTCCTGGCAACCAGTAACCATTGTGGAGGTGGGGTTGCTGGTTGATTCCTTTAAAAAACATAAGGCCCCGGGCCCGGACTTGATTCATATTGAGTTCGTTAAATTATTTAGGGATTGGTGGTTTCCCTTGCTTGCAGCCCTGTTTACGGCTATAAATAATACCGGTGTTATACCTGAGTATTGGGGGATAGCAGTGGTGATTCCTATTTTTAAAAAGGGTCTTAAATTGGACCCCGGCAATTACCGGCCCATTAGCCTGCTATCCGTTATCGGGAAGATCTATGCCAAGTATCTCGAGAACAGGCTTCTGGACTGGATGACTGATACCAAAATCTTAGCTGTAGAGCAGGCTGGATTCCAGAAAGGCTGCTCTACTATTGAGCAGTGCCATATATTGTTTCATCTAATGGCCAAATACAGGGCAAGGAATGGGGTATTTTATGTGGCCTTCCTTGATTTGAAGGCCGCTTTCGACTCCGTGGACAGGGATTTGTTATGGACAAAGCTCCGGGACTATGCGATGGATGAGAGGTTAGTTAGTCTAATTTCCTCCTTATATTGTCACACTTCATTGGTGGTAAGGGTCGACTTGGAGGGCCATGTCACTGCCCCAATAGCCACAGGGGTTGGAGTTAGGCAAGGGTGCGTATTGGCCCCACTTTTATTTAACCTCTTTATTACTGAGGTATTTAGCCAGATGGCGGAGGTGAGATTTTTTCCTCCAAGATTAGGGACCAGAGCGGTAGGATGCTTGGGGTATGCAGATGATGTGGCTTTATTGTCACAGACCCGTAATGGATTAATGCGGCAACTACATGCTTTTGTGGCATTCTGCTCTACTAACAAGCTAACTTTGAACTACCAGAAATCTAAAATTATGATTTTTGCAGCCAGGAAGAAAATTTACTCCTGGAACATTGAGGGTCAGGTGATACAACAGGTATCCTCGTTCCGTTATCTCGGACTCCTCTTCCATAGACCTGGCGCTTGGAAGGATCACATAGAAAGGGCCTTAGATATGGCCCAAGGAACCGCCCAGGCCATCTGCAGGCTTTTCATGAGTCAGGGCAATGTATCCATCTGTTTGCCAGTGCAGGTTTTGAACGCGAAAGTCAGGGCTCAGCTCCTATATGGCGCTGAACTCTGGGCTCCGTTCTTGGCCCACAGAATTGATAGAGTGCAAAATAGATTCTTGATGGGCATCTTGGCACCCCACATGCAGCAGCTAGAGTGGAAATGGAATTAACTAGTTGGCAGCAGGTCGCAATGGACTTAGCTTTAAAAATTTTGTTTAAGTTATTCTCAGGATCCTGCTCAGAGCTATTAAAGGCTGTGTATTCTGACTCCTTTGCTGATCCTTGGACGATTAGGGTTGAGGCATTTCTTGCAAGGTCAGGAATGACGAAGGGATATTTATTCCATACGTCAGTGGGTACCGCCAAGAAAGAAGTCCTGATGAGGACTGATGACATTGAAAGGCAGACCGAGATAGGGCATATAAATTCTTCAGGGCATATGCGAGCATATCTCGATTGGATCCTGGACTTGGGGCAAATGGCCCATTATTTAGTATCCTCTATTTCCTTGAAAGCTAAAAGGCTATTGTTTCGGGCTCGTGTCAATTCCTTCCCTTCCAGTGTTCTAGAGGTACGGTTTCGGGGTAGTCCTTTCCTTGAAAGACTTTGTCCCTTCGATTTTGTGACAGTAGAGACGGTGGAGCATATTGTCCTTCTTTGCCACCTGTATGATGCCCCGAGAGACCGGTGGATTGCCCCCCATACACAAAGATTCCCTGGCAGATCAGCAGGCACTCTTTTGGGGCTACTGATAAACAGCCCTGATCCTCAAGTTATCCATGATGTTGCTGCGTTCCTTCTCTAGGTGGTTCACATCAGGTCCAGATTTCTGGAATTTAAACCTATTAATGATAATCTTTAGAGGATGGGGCAAGTTTAATAAGAGGCAATAAAGGGGAGCTTCCCCTAGTAGCCTCAAATTTAGATTAGTGCCATGACTAGATTAGTGCCTTAGTTAAGGTTATGTGCATGTATATGTTTTATGCTTTAGATTAAATTATAATGTATATGCATTTTTGTTTTGTTGTAACTGTTTGTTTGTATGTGTGACCTCAAAGCAATGGTCTATGGCCACGCTTATAATAATAAAATGAACTGAACTGAAACTGAACTGTTTGTTCCAGGATGAGCTGCTCCAGGAAGCAGTCATTTATGACCTAGACATTTTATCTCTGCATCCCGTCCCGAGGTGACATTCACCCAATCAATATGAGGGTACTTGAAATTGCCCATTATTACTGCATTTCTGGCATTAGTAGCCTGTCTAATCTCCCTTAAGATTTCACAGTCAGTCCCACAATCCTGGTCAGGAGGACGATAGTATAGGCCAACCGCTATACACTTCCCCATTATACATGGAATTTCTATCCACAGAGATTCCAGAGTACCATTTGCTTCCTTTACAATATTAATCCTGCTTGACTCAGTGGTGTCTCTTACATATAGCACCACCCCACCACCAGCTCGATCTACTCTGTCATTTCGATATATTTGGTATCCTGGTAATACCGTGTCCCAGTGGTTATCCTCATTCCACCAGGTATCTGAGATTCCTATTAAGTCTAGATCCTCATTTAACGCAATACACTCTAATTCTTCCATCTTACTTTTTAGACTTCTAGCATTTGTATATAGACAGTTAAATGTATCCTTTTTATTTTTAATCTGTTTATTGTAAGTAACTGTTTTCGTTATTTGGGGATCAATAGAGTTTGACTGTTGCAAACTGATTTCCACCTGAGCTCTCTGGGGATTTCCCCTGTCTTCTATAATAGGGTACTCTAATTCCCCTGATATAATGGCATCTTTTTCAGCTGCCACAGTCCAAACCACGTGCTGCTCAGCACTTGTCGACTTCCCCCCAGTTTTTAGTTTAAAGACTGATCTATCTCCTTTTTAATGTTTAACTCCAGCAGCTGGGTTCCCCTTTGGTTAAGGTGGAGCCCATCCCATCGGAATAGGCTCTCCCTTCCCCTGAAAGTTCCCCAGTTCCTAATGAATCTAAAGCCCTCTTCCCTGCACCATTGTCTCATCCACACATTTATTTATTTAAAATGTATATCCCACCCCTCCTGCCCACAGGGCAGTCCGGGGCGGTGAACAACATTAATTAAAACAGTATAAAATTTTAAAACAATTTAAAAATACAATATGTGGGGAAAACTCCCACCCCCACCCCTACCCCTCACCAAAAGCCTGACGGAACAGCCAGGTCTTATATATAGGCCAAAACAGCAGGAGAGTGGGAGCCAGTTGAGCCTCCTCTGGGAGCTAATTCCACAGCACAGGAGTGGCCACCGAAAAAGATCTAACATCGGTGGCCACCCACCTCGCCCGGGGAACCTCCAAAAACCTCCCATTGAGACCTGTAGGTTAACCAGGCTAACAGTTATCCTAACCAGGATAACCAGGCTCACAGTTATAAGAGTAAATAGAGTTACTTCACCAGTGACAGAGCAGCAGAACAGTCTGAAGAAAATTGTCCCCATTGCTGTTAACCCCTCTCTTGAATCCTATCTTCTCCATACTCGGTTGTCTCCCTGGGAAATTGCCCTTCCACATCTTATCTCCTTGGGGGGTGGGAGGATAGTTTGTTCCTATTCTCCTTAGTGGGGGGCAGGATCCAGATGTTGAGGCTGAGGCAGGGAGATTCAAATTCAGGCCGTTGGCCCAGCAAATTTTCAGTGCAAAGCAATCCTTGAGAGACAAAGGCTCCTTACCATCCCTTAAGATCAGGGGAGGACCAGTGAATGAGCACCCAGCCTCTTTGACTGGTAGGGATGTGCGAACATGGTTCAGAAGTTCGGAGTTCGGACCAAACTCAGTCCGTTCGGATGATGAATCTGAATCCGAACCCAAACCAGAACCGACCAAACCGAACCCAATACCGAACTCTGAAACTACCGAACAGTTCGGTTGGTTCAGATCGAGTTCCGATGAGTTCGGGTGGCAAAAATGTGACTGGAAGGAAAAACGTGACAGGGAGGGGGAGACAGCTGAGGAGCAGACTTCCAGACACCAGGGGTGGAGAGACTTGGAGTAGCAGCCAGCCTGCCCAATCACCATCCCTTTTCTCCTCAGATCACTGGCTTCGCAGGCTGCAATTGGTCACGAGCTAGGCTGCACAGAGCCAATGGGGCTTGCGGTGAGGTGGGCACAGCAAGTAACAAAACTCATTGCGCTCCCCCCTTCCAACACCTTCCGAGCTAGTCACTGTTCCTAAACAGCAGGTGTTTTCAGAAGGCTCCATCTCCCAGCAGTTTGTGTACCTCCCAGCTCCCCAATCCATTGCCATGCTGCTCCTATTTCACCCCTCCAACCCATTTACCTCCATATTATCATTTATTTAGATTATATTTGATAGATTTAGGCGTTATTTTTATTTTTTACCCCTCCCTGTGTTCTTCCTCCCCTCTCCATTGAATCTTTTCCCTCTCCCTCTATATATTCCATCCCTGATTCCCTTCCCGCTTTTGGATTTATTACAGTAGGATTATTCGATTGATTTAGGTTTCATTTCAGTTTTGTATCCCTTCCTGTGTTCTTTGTGCCCCCCATCCCTGTGTAATATTGTATAGATAGATAGATATTAGATATAGTTACTATAGATAGATACATAGTTGTAGTAGCAGTTAGCTTAGTTATAGAGAAGAGAGGGGTGGGACCAAAGTGAAAAAACCAGGTATTGGTTTTACCAGTTACTGATTTTTTTAAAATTGGTTTTATCGGTAAAACCGGTTTACCGGTACTGGTTTTTTTTGATTGCTTTCAATGGGGAAGTGTCCCCATCGAAAACAATAATAATTAAAAAAAACTCCCCCCCCCTCCCAGGCCACGCAGGTGGAAGCGGGGACATCCCCCCACCCAGCCTGCCCAGCCTGGATTTTTTGTTTTAAAACCGAACCGGACCCGGACTCCGGGCCACTGTCAACTGCCTGGCAGCAGCCAGGGCTATGGAGGCAGCTGAGCTCTCTTCCGGGAGCCCACACATAGCTGGCTGGCACTCTTGCAGCTGGCAGGCAAGATCGGTAACCTAACACACACACACACACCGATCGCCTTTTACCTGTGCTCCCTCCAGAGCACTTCAGCGCTTCAGCACTTCACCAGGAGCCCGGGTCTGGGTTGTTTTTTTTTTAAAAAATCCAGGCTGGGCAGGGTGGGTGGGGGGTGTCCCCCCTTCCACCCACACAGCCTGGGAGGGGGAGGGGAAGTGGTTTTTGGTTTGTTTGTTTTTACATTGCGGCCATTGATTTCAATGGCCGCAATGTAAAAAAAATCCGGTACAGGAACCCGCACCGGTATGGGGAATTATCGGATCTATCCGGTATCCCCAATACCACCAAATACCGGCAGGATCGGATACCAGAAGATCCAAACTTCCCACCCCTAGTGTTAGTGTGTAGTAATTCAGTTTTGATATTTTAAAGTGTGTTGGTAGGACTATGCCTTTAGATATAATATTTACTTACATAGATTTTAGAATAGTTAATACTATAGTTAGAGTTAGTGTAGATAATATTAGATTTTAAAAATGAATAAATATATATCTATATCTCTCTATCTATCTATCTATCTATATATATATATATATTATATTTGTGTGCATTTTGGTTGGAAGATATGGAGAAGGGAAGTAGGAGAGGCCGGTCTGCTACCCGTAAGGTGGGCAATGGGGCACGTGGCAGAGGTGGTGGTAGGGGCTGTTCCAGAGGACTGGCAGAATGCAGAAGCAGCAGCCAGAGCCCATCACCATGCCCCAAGCTTCGCAGGCATGATTTTGGGAGACAGGGTTCAGAGGCTTCCAGCAGTTCCACTAGTCTGGGGGTGGTTCGGTGGTGCCTCCTGCCAGCATCCTCCCGTGCCACACAGGACACTGGAAGGCCTGCAGGACAAGAGGCTGCGGCTGTCTCTTCCACTGCAGGAGCAGGTGCTGCTTCCAATGTTCCTCCAGGGCCACCAATGTTCCCTACTGTTGAGGTGATCCCCAGCAGTCCAGGGCTGGTGGATCCCACCCTGGATGCTAGAGGCAGGGACCAATTCCTGGGCAATGGCAGCAGGGAGAGGAGTAGCAGCAGAAGTAGCAGCTCTAGGGGGCACAGGGAGGAGAGTGGCAGTAGCATGGTGGGCAGTCAAGCCTCAGGGTCCCAGTACTCCCCTTCATGGAACATCACAGTGATTGAGGACAGTGAGGTAGAAGAAGACACTAGTTCCACAGAGGAGATGTCTGGAACTGAGGCGATGGCTGTCCCTCCTCCCAGAGCTGTGTCTCCACCAAGTTCTGCCCCTCCCAGTGTCACGGCACAGCGTCGGGGAAAGGGTCAGTGGCCCAGGCCCCGGAGGGCCTTGGGAAGGGAGATGCGGGCGGAGGCCCCCCCCTCCCTTCCCCAGTGCAGCAGGGTTCCCCCCCACAGGCAGGGACGTTCCTGAGCACTTGCCTGGCTCCGCCCCCAATACAGCGTGGCCGCTCGCCAGATGGCATCACAGGCCTCTCCCCCCCAGCCGCCTGGCACTTCCCAGCACATACCTCCAGCCCCGCCCCGCCGTAGTGTGCGCTTGGCGGCAGAGCGCGCTCGGCGGGGGGCGGGGCCTCCACCCAGTCACAAGGGTTTACACCTGGGACAATCAGGAAGTGAATAAGAAGGGCCGGCGGGGCCTCAGTGCCTCGCCGGTAATCGCTGAGAGAAGCTGGCCCCTATCCTTGCTGCGAAAGCTAAGTTTGCATTGTTATTGAATGGTGGTGATTGTAGAGTGATTCTTGTACCTTGCCTTGCTAACCCCTTCCCCCCCCCCGTGGTAGTTCAGTGTGTGTGCGCCTCCTGCACCCCTTGCCCCATAACCCTTGTCTGGTCCGTGGTCTGGTGAACCTTGCCTGTGATCCATTCCCCCCTTGTCCTCCCTTCAGTTGTGTTTGTTCCTAACCCCCCTCCTTCTCCCCCTCCAGAAACCCCGCTCCCTTATCCTTTTCCCATCCCACTCCCCAGCCCCCCTTTCTAGTCTCCCTCTCACCGAAACCCTCACCTTCCCTCTCACGCTGGTTCCCCGGGCTGTGAGCTGTGACGAGTACTTGGTTCCCTTCCCCTTGCTATCTTTTCCTGTGTCACATTCTCTCCTCCCCAATGATGAAACGGGTTGCCTTCTGAACTTGGAGGAAAGCCCACCCGACACCCTGAGGGGATTACTAGCACCCCAGTGTGCTAGCGGAGAGACGGCCCTTGGTTCAGTCCCCTCCCTGATTCCTAGAAGCCCTCTCCCACTGGGTAGCTCTCTCTCTCCTTTCCCCCCCCCCACTGACACCCAGCAGCACTGGCAGCAGCAGTGCATCACCCAGGGTGGGCCAGAAGGCAGGAGGGGGGGGGAATCATCTATCTGGGCACATTTCAAGCTGGTGCAGGCGGATGATCCCAGGGAAGTGCAGTGCACTGTGTGAAATAAGGTGGTGAAACATGGGCAGGTGCTCACCAACCTTGGGACAACTGCCATGGTGAGGCACCTGAAATCATACCACATCACTCTGCTGCTAAGCGGGAAGGCAGGGGAAGTGGATGCCAGTGGGTTCCCAACTGCAGCGGCCACACCAGCCAGTCGCCCGCCTCCTTCAGCGGGCAAGCGTCCTGCACCAACTGCTGCCTCTAGCAGCAGGAGGAGTACTGCTAGGGGGGAAGAACAGCAGCAGGAGCCTCGCCAGCAGCGTCAGTCCACCATGGAGGAGCTGGGTTGGGGACAGCTGCCAAGGCCATCAGCAGCTGGAGGGTGGAGTGGCTTTCAAGAGAAAGCCAAGCGCCTGTTGGGTGAAATGATTGTGCTGGATGGGCAGTCCTTCTCCATTGTAGAGGACATGGGCTTCAAGCAGTTGATTGGGTTCCTGGCCAGTTTAAACTGCCGTCCCACACCACCCTGAGTCAGAATGTGGTGCCAGAGCTGTACAGGGCTTTAAAGGAGCGGGTGAGGGAGCAGCTGGCAGGGACAGGGGGAGCCACCATACACTTCACCACAGACCTGTGGTCCAGTAGAAACGTGCAGCATGCCTACCTTGCGGTGCCAGCGCACTGGTGGCAGGACCCATCAGAGGCAGCATTTGCCACTGCCAGTGGCAGGAGGGGTCCCCAAGCAGGGTATAGGTGGGCCCTGCTTCAGGCACAAGTAATGGACAACCCCCACACCACTAGGAACATCGAGGCAGCCCTGACCGCCATGGTGAGGGAGTGGGTCACACCAGGCGTGCCCTTCACTAAGGGGTGTGTGGTGATGGACAACGCGGCCAATATACTGAAAGAAGTCCATGACGAGGGCGTCACCAGCATCCCTTGCACTGCAAACACCCTTCACCTAGTGGTCAGGGATGCTCTGGGCTTGGGGGAGAAGGGAATTGGGGCAGACACCCTTAGCTCCCGGATCGACTGGGGGAGGAAGCTGACAGGGTTCTTTAACCGGAGCGTGAAGGACAGCGAGCTCCTCCGGGCAAAGCAGGCCGAGGAAGACTCCCTAGTGCACCAACTCATTCAGGATGTCTCCACACGGTGGAATTCCACCTTCCTGATGCTCGAGCAGCTTTTTGAGCAGAAAGCTGCCCTACATCAGGTTCAACTGGTGACGGACAGTGGGGCACCTCAAGGGTATGATGAGGTGGAATGGGAGATCCTGTCTCACACGGTCTTTGTGTTGAGACCATTCCTGACCATAACAGAGACTGTGAGCAGCTCCACTACCACCTTCAGCCAGGTAACCCCTCTGGTCCAGAGTTTCCACAGGAGACTGGACGAGATTCTCAGGAGGCAGGATTGTGGCCCTCAGGGCAGGAAGCTGGCCAATGAGGCGCTTGACCTGGTGCAGAAGCTGAAGACAGGACCGGAGGCGTGTTTTGACACGCTCCTGCGGCGGGAGGAATATGTCCTGGCAACAATGCTGGACCCCAGGGTCAAGGGCAGCTTGGCATGCCAGACAGCACTCTATGGCCACTGGAAGGGTGAGCTGGTGGAGAGGGTCTGGCGGGCAGAGCGGGCTATGCAGCAGGATGCCCCTGGGGATGGTGGGAGTGGGAGCAGTCACCTCTTTCTTCCAGCTGGGTCTATCCCTGCCCCCAGCCCTAGCGGTAGCAGCACCAGCAGCACCCCTATTGGCAGCAGCAGCAGAAGCAGCTCTGTCTATCTGCAGGCTACTCTGGGGAGCATGGGGTCCTCCACAATAGGCAGGCAGCATGGCTGAGGACAGTGGTGGAGGTGGTGTCCCAGCAAAGCTACCAGAGGGAGTACGATGGTGCCTCAGCTGCCATGGAGACCTACCTGGAGGAGGAGCTATGCATTGATCCCAGCAGTGATCCCTTGACCTACTGGGCTGGCAAGGCCAACATGTGGCCAGCCCTGTCGAAAGTGGCCAAAGGTATCCTGTCCTGCCCACTAACCAGTGTCCCCAGCAAGCGGGTGTTCTCCATGGCAGGGGACATTTGCTCCCTGCACCGCCTAAGAGTGGCGACCAAGTTGGTGGAGCAGTTGTTGTTCACCAAGGTGAACCTTCCGCTTCTGGGATTCCCTGAGCTGCCCCTGGAGAAGGATTGTTGGTGCAGTGGCACACGCCATCCCATGCCAGGGGCAGTCTTGGGATGGGGCTCCTCCTCCTCAATCTGGACTGATTTTATATGGTCAGTGGTAATGTGGATAAGGGAGGCTTCTCCCTAAAAAATGTGGGAAGGGGTCTACTGCTGAGGGCAGGCCAGCCTGCAGTTGACCCTCCCAGGGGTTGGAGCAACACTATTAATGATCCATTTATTATATTATATTAATTATTTATTATTATTATTATTATTTATATAGCACAAGCAATGTTCCTGGCACTGTATAATCAATAATTATAGATAGGTCCCTACCCCAGTGAGCTTACAATCTAAGAAAGACAAGGGAGAGGGGAACATAGGGATAGACAAGAAATATATTCATGAAGTTGCAGGTGCACATGCTTAGCTTAGTTACAGCAAAAAGGAGGACTCTGAGTGAAGGAGGGAGAGGAGGCAGCTGTGACAAGTCTATGGGGATGAGGAGCTAGGGAGAGCCTAACACAAGAGGTAGGTTTTCAGGAGTGATTTGAAAGTTTGGAGGGAGGGAGCAGAACAAATGTATTCAGGGAGGGAGTTCCCAGCATGGGGGGCAAAAAGAGGTGAAAATGGTTTGAGAAGCAAGGGAGCTGCGAGCAGGCAAGGGTGGTGGCAGATGTGAAGTGAAACTCCCAAGCAGGAATGTGGCAGGAAATAAGTGTGGAGAGTTATGGGTGAGCAAGGTCATGAAGACCTTGAAGGTAAAGACAAGGAGCTTATGCTGAATATGTTCAGGTAGAAATAGTCGGTGTAGGGAGGAGATGAGGGGCTGACCGTGGTCAAAATGATGGGCAAGGTGGATGACCTTCACAGCAGAGCATTGAACAGAAGTCACACTGGCGAAGTCAGAGTAGGGGAGATCAGTAAGGAGGAAATTGCACTAGTCAAGGCGAGAGATGACTTGAGCATGGACTAGGGTTTTGGCAGTGGAAACAGTAAGACAAGGCCAGATTATGTTTTCGGTTAGGGTCAGACGTCATGGTAGCACAGATTTCCACGCTTTGTCAAGCATGAAAATCCATGCAGTCATCACAGCTCACTCTGGGCAGGATTAAAGCATGACAGTGCAAACACCCATAGTAAAAATCTATAAAATAAACAAATAAATATAAATAAATAGTCTGCGATATGAGACTATCTAGGATATATGCTGTCCCAGGTGGTTTTGGAAATGTCCCGCCTTCCTCCAGGCCCTATTAGAGGGCCCAATAGATAACACATACACACACACACTGAGTAAGTGTCATGGCAGGGTGGGGACTAGTGGAGCCAGACCCAAAGTTTGGGAGCTGTAGCTCACAATCATTGTCCCTGGGTGACCTCCTAGAGGATGTTTAGTTTCTGTTAATGCATTTGACCTTGAGTTAGTGAAGGGGGTTTCACACACACCACATACTGTTGCTTTTAATAAAGAGTGGCCTTTAAAACCCATATTTGTGTTCTTGCCTACTTTCAATTATATGTTGACAAAGCCTACTTGTACCTTTGCTTGAGGACCTCATTCTCCATGCTGAGTACCTGGGAGAAGGAAGCAATGAAGCACAGGCACTAGACTTCTGGATACTACAGATTATTGGCAAATTGAAATGTGGTTGGAGGAATTACTCTATGAACAATATTTTTGTCCTGAGAGAGTCTAGGACAGCACTTCTGCAGTCTCTTACTATGTTATATATGTACACTACTATAATGTTTGTCCTTGGCAAAACAAATCTGTGTATTATTCTTCCCCTTAGTTCAGACCTTCAAACTTTAGAATGATAAAAAATAGATTTCAGCCACTTTTTACACATTCACTCTTTCTTTACCTTTATAAATCTACCCTTTCTAAGTGTAGTGGATTTCGCTATATCAGGAAAAAGATTAATTCATTGGCCGTGAAGCATGAGGGTTTGTTTTTTCTTACTACACACAAAATATGGTCCTTTTATGAACCAGGAGGAATCAGGGATAAATTCATTGCTGTCATAGTTCGTGTCAGCAAACAGATTACCCATGGCCATTCGAACTACCTCATACTCCATGTCAACACATATTTACTTTAAAACCTATACACTTTGGTCTTGATTCTGAATGGAGCTCTGTAGGTGATTACAATGTGATCAGAAGTCCATTCTCTTTAATTATATTGAACTCAGATCAATTAATGAATCACCCCACACCCTCAAAATTCTTTCAGTGCCAATGGTTATTTAAAAAAATTATCAAGCTTTCTATGCAAAATCAATAGCTTCCCCACAATTAAATGTTGAGACTTGCTTTCCAATACCGCCTCTGATGCAAACCCCACTGAAGTTAGCGGAGGTTTGATCAGATTCAGAATATGTGCATTTGAAATTCTTTCAGAGGAAAAAGGAAACATCAAATTCTGCATTTGTACATTTGATATTCTTTGAGGAGGGTAAAAAACACATCAGATTATATTTGTGTCCTTTTTAGGCAGTGGGGAGAAATTTCCAAGATGTTTTACACAACCTTTGTTTCAGGTAGGGATGGGCGAATGCGGTTCGGATGTTCAGAGTTCAAACCTAACTCAGTCTGTTCGGACATCCGAACCGAACGTCCGAACCGAACTCTTGAACAACCAAACAGTTCGGTCATGTTTGGATGAGTTCGGATTAGTTCGGGGGTGGGAAAAACATCTTTTCAGGGCCAAAAAGTAGGTTTCGGTTTCGATAGTACTATTTTTGAATGTTCGGCCAAGTTTGGCCAAACCAAACTTGGCTGAACCAAACCATCGAACCCGAACTTGGGTTTCGAACTGAACAACCGAACATCTGAACATCCGAACCGCGTTCTGTTCACCCATTCCTAGTTTCAGGTATGGGATCTATAAGTAGGGAAAGTGATTCTTTTTCCACAGAGATTTTTCTTGGGGGTGGGGAAAAACCACTTCACCAGCTGATGTCTTGCCTATAATACACAAGTGGCTGACAATCAGAGTTCATAGCACAAACACTTGTCTAGAACTTCTTAAGAAAAAATTATACATGATCGTATCCTTTAACAGTGTACCATAATGTTAAGTCTTTCTTAGTCCTAGCATTTCCTAGATTTTTGCAAACTTAATGAAATAAATAAACTGGCCAATATTTTCAAGCTTAGATACCTTAAAAGTACATGCAAACAAATAAAACCAGGGAGCATGGAAGCATGCTGATTGTAGAAATAGCAGATTCCCAATACTGCTTATTAGTGAATGCTCAAAGATTCAGCTGGAGGTCTGTCATCAAAGCCATAGTCAACTCAGTCTAAACATTGTTGATAACGGGATATTACGGGATAATGGGATATGCCTTCATGTAGGGTAGATGATACAATCTGTGAGGTCCCCAACTACCATTCAAGCTGCCTCAGACATATAAATGAAGCCCTCAGGCAACCCTGCCTGAGACACTGGAAAGAAATGGACAGCATGTGTATGAGGGCTGAGATGACTAAGACTAGAGGCTGTCATGCCTTATTAAAAAGTCTTTCCTGTATGCAGGGGGTGTCAGGCCAAGATACACAAAGCAATACGCTAGCCGTTAGCCCTGTTGCATCGTCTGCCAGATTTTCAAGGCTAAAGAGTAAGGAAAGTAATGACTCATGTAGGTGGGGATCAGCTGTCTGGCGGTTTTGAGCTGCTCTAAGGCTTCAGCAGAGTAGCAGTGCATCACTTCTCCAAGATTTGAAGCAAACCAGTCATGGGATCAAGTGCAGGGAAGCCATATCAGAGTACTTATGAGAAAGGAATAACAAACATATCAGTCTCTGACCAGAATACAAGTCAAGTTTTCTTTATACAGGTAGTTCATATGCTTTCCCACACTAATAGCCTCTTGCACTTGTCCTATTGAAAGGGTAAGGTGAATACTAATGAAAGAGAATGAATATGATTTTGTTCACAGGTTTTCAACCTCTACCTTGTGTTGCATTGCTTAGTATTGATCCTGAAACAAAACTGATGTCAGACAGTATGTATAGTGGGGCTTTTAAAACAGAACCCCTCCGTACCATTTCCCAGTTAATGGTTGACTACCTAATTGGTTTGTTTCTTTTCTAGGTTCTCAGATTGATTTTCCATTTTAATATCCAACAACTGCACTGGCAGCAAGCCACTTCCAAGTTCAACCTGCTCTTCTAGTCTAGCTCCAAATGATTTAAAGCTCTATTTCAGAAATGTATTCTCCAGCATTATTATACCAAAGCATAACGTGCTTCAGAGACAGTGTCTGTTGCAGTCTGCTTGCAACAATTGCAGAAGAGGAGGAGCAAATGGTGTTGGCTCATTGTTCTGACTATATCAACCCACTCTTTGAATCTTTCCACTTCCCATGTGAGCTTCTTCTCTATCTGTAAGGCTCTTGTCTCAGTATGCTCACAGCCCACCCCACCCTGCCAATATCGCTCAGTTAGTAGCCGATATCAGCATCACCCTCGACCTTCTTTCTGCCAACATTCTCATTCTTTACACTCAGCCAGCTACTACTCTACCACCCCAGAGTATTCTTCCATGCTTTGTGCCATGAGCCCAGAAGTCCAATAGGCCCCAGTTGAATTAACTGGTATGCTGCCATCACCTATACATAGGTATTCTTAAATCAGGAAGCCTGAGTAGCAAGGCTTGCTGCCATCACCTATATACAGTATTCTGAAAGCAAAAAATCCTTAGTACCTTAAACCAGGAAGTCTAAGCCTGTCATGATATACATTCTCTTAGGGGGGTCTCTGCATGGGAAAACAACCCATAATCACATACAGCCAGTCTTGATTATCTTTTAAACAAAATAATTACAGCAGCTGAATTAACAGTACATAAAAGAAAGCAAACACTAACACATATAGTTACTTCTAATCTCTGGTTATAGATGCTGGTTAGTAAGGGCTCCTAATACCTATAAAAAAACAAGGCTGTATTATCAACTCACTGTAAAAAAATAAGAAAATCTTTCTGGAGCCTATGCATCTTTCAGTAACACACCTTCTACTGCACTTTGGACTTGATCCAAGGTTTGTGCATGCTGCATGCACGTGTGCACATCCTATGTGCATCATGCACAATGCATGCCTCCCATGCATATCACGCCCACATGTTAGGCATGCGGTACATGCTTGAATCTTAGATTGGTCCCACTGATTGTTCAAGAAAAACAGAACAACTAACCTCACTTTCGAAGGCAGCTTGTCCTTTGATATATATTCTATGCACAAAAAAACCTTCCATTTAAGAGAGAAGTTGATTTATTTATTGTTGTAATTTTTACCGCACCCTTCCCATCAACGGCAGCTCAGGGGCAGCTTACAATATATAAAATACAAGTAAAAATACAAGTAAAATAGAAGTTAAGACCCTTACAAATTCAATAATTCTCCAAAAAGCACGAGAATTGTAAGTTAAGCTTCCTGCCTTAGCATCCGTGCAGTGTAAGCAGTAAAGGTGTTGTACAGTTTCACATATTGTGCTCGCTTACAACTTAGGCTCCTTGCATCCACAGTTTGCCTTAGTCTTTCAGCCCCAGTCCTCTTCCTCTGCAGGTTGGGGGCAACACTGAAGCTGGGGACAGTGAACTGAAATGCAGCTGCCTCTGGGGTAGGGATGGCAATAGATAGATAGATAGATAGATAGATAGATAGATAGATAGATAGATAGATAGATAGATAGATAGATAGATAGATATTAAAAACGTAGCCAAAGGCCATTGCTCAATAGACAAACATATATAAGACATATAAAACAGTGCCAGATCATTACTGAGTTACATCATTCTGAGTCAAACAAATAACACAGTTTCGATAGTCCATGGAGGGATCAATACCCAATAACATAGTAAAAAGGCTTAATAATAATAATAATAATAATTAATAATATAATTTTTTTGCAAAGCAAAATATCAAGTCCCAAGGGACTAAGACAAGTCCAACAATGGCTTGTATGCCAGGAAATTGGTCCTGTGACTAAATGCCTGCAGGAGAAACAGGGCAACATTTTTAGTGACCCTTGGGTCCGAACGATTCAGGAATGCAGAAAGTAAGGCGAAGTCAGATCTACCTGAAAGTTTGGCCAAGGTGTCCCCCAAGTATTGCTGCCTCGGAAGATCATATAACCGGCAGTAGAGGATGATGTGCCCCACTGTTTCAACGGCCTGATTGTCAAAAGGAAAAATCCTATCGACAAAGGGGACACCTTGGCAGCGCCCTTCCAAAACCTGAGAAGGAAAGCCATTTCACCATGCACAAAGGAGGAGCCATTTCCCATACAGCAAAATTTTAGATGACAAATATTGGGCCAATTAGCCAGGACCAGGGGCCTAATGGAGGTAGTCTAACATGTGTGGGGAGTCGGCTATTTTGCCCATTTCCTGTTGCCTGTCAGTATCCTGGAGTCTTAAAAGAATTTCCTTGCGCACCAAGACCCAAGGTTTATGAGCTAAGTATTCTACAGAAAATCCCATCCAGGTTAGCAGGTTTTGGACATTAAGTGCCCAAGGGTTTTGATAAGAATCCTACCTCAGAACCTTAAACAATTCTGAGTCCTGAGGTGTCATAACTTTGACCCAGAATCGAAAGACAGACTTGATGGCATACTCATACCAGGTAATTTGGCCACTTTCAACCCTAATAGCCGCATAAGGGGTCCCCCTGGGTATACGAAAAAGTTTCTGCAAGAACCTGGCCTGCATAGCGTCGAATTTAATCCAGGAAACAAAGGGAGCCCATATCTCAGAGGCATATAAAGCCTGTGCCCTAACTTTAGCGTTATGCACCTGGATAGCAGCTATGGGGACCACCCTCCTGGTATGAGCAAAGTATCCAAGGATAGCTTGGGATGGGCCTTTAGCAGCTAAAAGCACTCTCTGGGCATGTGGCTTCCAGGACCCTGATTGGTGGAACAGCAGTCCCAGGTAATGGAAGCTTGAAACCTGCTACAAATGTTGACCCTCAAAGTCCCATATATATGTTCTCTTCTTGTTCTAAAAAAACAGAACCTTTGACTTCTGATAATTCATGGACAGTTTGTTCAAATTACATAAGGATGCAAAAGCCCGAATCTGTCTCCTTAGACCAATAGCTGTCTGCGAAAGCAGCACAACATCATCCGCGTACAGAAGGCAACCCAGGGGTCTTGTAGCCAACTTTGGTGGAAAAAAAGAGGGAACCACCATCAGGGGTATGACATCATTGATGTAAAAATTAAACAAGGCTGGTGCTAATAATACACAGCCTTGGCAGACGCCCTTTTGCATGAGTACCAAAGATGTCAAATGGCCCTGACGGTCAAACTTTACTACAAGGGAAGAATTTTGATGAAGGGAGCAGATGAGACTAAAGAGTCTCTTATCCATTGAAGAGTGTGATAGCTTCTCCACAGAATTTTGAATTGATTGATCGAATCAAATGCTGCCCTCAAATCAAGGAAGGCAGCAAAAAAAGACCCATTGCGGCCCATATACTTGGAGATAGTGTGGTACAACACCAAACAGAGCTCTACAGTGGAACGGCGGTTCTGGAACCCGACCTGTTCTATAGCTATAATCTGCTCCCTCTGCATCCAGCCCATGAATCTCTGCAGCAGGAGCTTCGCGTAAATCTTTACCATAACACAAAGAAGGCTAATGGGCCTATAGTTGGCCAGATCGCTATTAGGGCCTTTCTTAAGAATGGGAACTACTACGGCCCTACCCCAATCTGCTGGAACTACCCCTGTATTGTTAATTGCCGTAAATAAAGAGGTCATCACAGGGAACCACCAATCCCTGTGTGTCTTGAAAAATTTCAGATGGAGGAGATCATAACCAGGTGACTTTCCAGCTTTAAAGGATTCGACCAAAGTTTCCACCTCATCCAAAGCAACAGGAGGCCAGAGAGGTACCTCAGAAGCACCAAAAAAGGGGTGTGTCTGAGACCCACCCTCAGATTCAGTACCATACATCTGGCGAAAATGTTCGGTCCAGATAGCTGAATCAATAGAAGGTACATCTATTGTATGGGAAGAAGAAATGTTGCTGTTTAGAATCCGCAAGAACTCCTTGGAGTTCTTCTGCTCAGCTGCCACCATAAGTTTTGCCCATTGGGCTTCTGTATGTTGCCTTCTCTTGGTGTTAAGGAGTTTCCTATAACCTGTTTTAAGGAGAAAGTATAAATGGGACAGGGTGGCAGAAGGAACTTGCCTATAGGCCTTATAGATAGTAGTTAAATTGGTCCTAGCATTCCTACACTCCTCATCAAACCATGGCTTGTTCTTATGTATGTTGATACTTAAGGGACGTGCATCCCCTTTAGCTGACCGTGTGTGAGAGGTGCACTCAGCAGCAAACTGGTCGTAGAGCTTCACTGTTTCTGAGGTACCCTGGGTACCAAGAAGTGAATCACGAAGCTGAACAACAGCTGGTGCAACCATCAGGTCTGACTAGACATTTACAAAGATTTTGTTCCACCTTGCTACTCTGTGAACCTCAAATCCATCCCAGTTCGGTTGCCCCCCTAGAGATCTATTAACAAGAGAATCAGGCAGTTGAAGTACAAGCTCCAACGGGAGGTGGTCACTAAGAAGGACTGAGTCTATCCTGAAGTCAAGAATATAGGGTAATGCCCGAGAGGCAACCAAACAGTAATCCACCATGCTGGAGCCTGAAGGGCCCAGGTAGATGAACTCACCCCCCATATCATTGAACCCAGAGCCATTAAGGACGTGGGAATTATGATCGGCAATGAAATTTGCCAGTCTGATACCTGCCGTGTTGATTCTTCCATCCTTAGAGGTTCTGGGCCGCAGTATTCCTGAATAATCTAGCGGAAGGGGGTCACAATATTGGGTAAGGGCGGCATCATTTGCCCCCATACGGGCATTAAAATCCCCAACTATCACCAGGAGAGTCTCTGGGTGTTTAGTTACTAGTGTATTCCGTAAATTCCTCAAAACTAGACCAAGAAATATGCCTGAATGAACCCGCATTGATGGGGGGGGGGACATAGACCGAAACAAATATCCACCGTAGTGAACCAATTTGCAAGACCACCACTAAGGCCAGCGGTGAAAGAAAAGCAACCTCCAGTTCTCTATGTAATAGACACTGGGAAATGAGACAGCCTACTCCCCCAGAGGGGCATCCCCGGGTGTTATAGGAAATAGCTGACAAATTCAAGGCCTTATATCCCTTCAGGGCTAGAGGGAGTTTGGACCAAGTTTCTTGAAGAAATATAACTTGAAACCCTGCTATATAAGAAATAAATTCCAGGTCTGTCTTGTGGCGTTCCCATCCTGCCATGTTCCATGGGCATAGAACCAGTGCTGAATGAGATAGTCATAGGTGCTGTACGGGTTCTACATCTAAACCTCCCATAGGGGAGTCGTCAGTCACCTGAACAGCTGGGCTAGGGAGCAAAGCTTGTAGACAACCCTGCCGTAAAGGATGTTCAGGGGCCTCCTCCAAGTTTCCAGGAGAAGAGAGCTCAATCAATAAATCCTGGGGAGGAATCTGGGATGATGTACCATACATACTGGGGGGAGTTGGGGAATTGAGACAGGTCTCCACTGCTTTCTCTTTCCCCCCACTCAAATTCCCTTTATCAGTCCCACCTACCCTATGCTCCTCCCACACAGATAAACTCATGAGATCTGGGGATCTGGTGTTGTCTAGTGAAAGCCATTCCTGTGAGTCAGGATTAGACTCTATTATATCTCCTCCTGGGATGTCCGTGGTCCTCACTAGACTTTGCTGCCCAGAAATTAAGGCCCTCGCCAGGGTATTTTCGACCCTCTGCAAGAAAATACCAGTAGCTTTCATACGGGTCCTGTTCTGCCATAATCTCTCCTGGCTTTGAAGGGAGGTAAGCATAATTTCCCACCTCCGAAATCGACCTCTATCTAACAACGTCTTTGCCTCCGCAACTTCCCCCACCGGTACTCTCAAGGCCAATTTCTCCTGCAGGTATGTTGTAAGTTGGGAGATGTCTAAGACCCCCCCTTTTAAGAAAGTGGTATTTCTTCCTTCGACAGAAATGAAATACCACTGCTGGGGCCCACCTTACATTTGTATCTTGGGGCCAAACCCTGAAGGAGGAGGGGTTCTTTCTGGTGGGTAATTTAGCTCTCTTATTAGATGCAGGGGGAGCTTGCGTCTCACTCAGAAGGATTTTGGGGAAAGCAGGCATCCGCTCAACTGCCTCGGTACCATCTATAACAGACAGGATGGCACTATCAGGTGCTCGTACTGTAGATGAGTTGTCCTTCAACCTTATACCCAGCTTTCCTTTATGCACAGAGTTGGTCCTAGCCTTAGCAAGCTGTGGACTGGCCTGTGTCTGTGTAGCTGCATCGCTCTGAGTGGGGCTCATCACCCTACGAGAGTTAAACTTCCCAGACGAAGAGTTAAACTCCAGCCATAGTCCTCCTACCAGAACTTTCATGGCAAAAAGTCGTTCATTGGACTGGTTCAATTTTGCTTTGAGTTCTTTGAAGGCAGTATCTATATCCAGCTCCAATCGCACATTGAGATCATCAAACTTACGATTAAGGTGGATAAATTGCTGCTCAATCTGGTGAGACAAAGACTCCTGCCATACCACTCTGGAGCCCTGCACTTGGCTAGTGGAGGGATCCTCATAGTTGTGCCCATGCCTGTGCTTGCGTTGTGATGGCCGGATCTGGTGGGAAGAAATGTGTAAGTTTCCTTTGACTGGTCGAGGAAGATTTCAAAGGTAACTGAACACCTTCTGCCTGTGCAATTTCCTCTGCGAGGGACTTAGGGGCTCTAAGAGCTCTGGATCATAGCTACATACCTTGCCCTTAAGGGTAAAGCTGCAAGGGCCTTGCACGCTGCTTAACAAAACAGAGCTAATTGAAGGGATTAACCAGCAGAGAAGTTCTTGAAGTAAAATACCAAACTATCCCACTCGTAAGGATGTCAAAGAAACAAAAAGAGGCCCCAGTTACCCAACGCCTTATAAAGCAGTGATATCAACTTGTCTGCAACAAAACCAGCATATCCCAAGGTTCAGCAGTCATATATCTGCTCCAGCCCGGACTTGGATGCCAAAAAGAGAAATGACACCAACAGTTCTCATATTCAAAGCTGCATACAGCCTCAAGGTGACGTATATCCAACCAGCAGGATCTGTAGCCCTCACCCATCCTGTGCCTAAGACAGCGCGCCCATGGCACTGCCGTAGTCCTCACTATGACTATAAGGTGCCCAGGCGAAAGTGACGTGGGGGGGAGTGGGAAATCCCCAAGAAGTGCGTAGGTCCTACCCGCTGCAGCTTGTCCACTCCCAGTTCTTCCTAGTTCTTCGATAGACTTGCCACCAACTGCACAGGTGCCAGATTGATGTAGACAGCTGCCCTTCCAGGCCCGCTGTTCAGTGCTGCTCTCCTACTCTATTCCATGGAGCTCCGCCACAGCTTCTTTGTTCCCGCTCTCCTGTATTCCGTGCCGAGGCCCCACTCTCTCCAAATCACCAGCCGTCACCGATCAGAAGGGGGGGCCAATGCCAATGGTAGCCCCACCAATGGCCCCACCAATGGCCAACGCCCTTTGGTGTCGCCCTTCGGCGGACTCCCAAGGGCGTCAGGCCCTGGTTATATACCTGAGTGAGGGGGGAGGGGAAGCTCCAGTGAGTGACAGGCAGCCGCTCCAATCCTCCGCCCTTTCCCCAGCAACAGCACTCCACGGGGGGGGGGAGGGGAGGACGTCAGGCCCTTGTTATATACCTGAGTGAGCGGGGAGGGGAAGCTCCAGTGAGTGACAGGCAGCCACTCCAATCCTCCGCCCTTTCCCCAGCAACAGCACTCCACACCGGATGGCCATATATACTGGAGCCCCTCACCATGTACTGAAATGTGGTAGTCCTGACCTGCAGCCCCTGCTATCCCTGCTGTGCACACCCACCCCACACACCTCTGCCAGCACCCTGCAACCCCTACTATAACAGCCATGGGCACCTACCCCACACACCTCTGCCACTTCCCTGCAATCCTGACAGAATGTCCTAGGCACTCACTCTCACCTCCCCCTGACATTCCACCAAACAGCAGCCACACAATCTGTCCTCCCCCCATACAGTAGCCCCTTATTCTCACTCCCCATCCAACAGCCCCCCACTCTCACTCACCATCTCTCACTCAGTCACCTTCTTCCTGCCAAAGCACATCTCAGCCTCAGGTATGCTCTGGTAGGGAAGGACCCCACTCGGTTAGAAACTGTCTGAAGCCACCTGGGATCATCATGGTTTAAAGCCATAGTCTCCAGGACCCACCCAGCCTCAGCTCATCCCCCACAGCCTCCCCCCACAGCCTCCCCACCCCATCCTACCCTCTCCTGCTCCTAGTCCACCTCCCTCCTGCTTACAATCTGACTTACAACATCCTAGGGGCTGGGATTGGCTGCCATCTTTCCTGCTGCCTGTTGACCTCTGAGTGCTTCTGCTGGCCAGCTAAGGGCAATGCACATAAGCTCAAGATCGTGTTCTATCCATAGGGTAAATTGGGGACTTCAAGACAGTGGCAGCTGGTGGGTTCCAAGGCTGGTGGGGAGCAGGGTGGGGCCAGAAGTGGGAGGGGCCATACCAATGGTAGGCAGAGCCTAGCCAACGGTAGGCAGAGCCTAGCCAACTTTCAAGTTAATATTAATGTTTACAACTTCGGTTCCCCATGTGTAAACAAACTGGAATGTGTGTGTTGTTTCTCCCTGTACTCTCCTCATCCTTGTCCTTCTTCTATTGTAAGTCCACCGGGTCAGGGACCTGTCTCCCAACAACTGTAAAGCACCAGCCAGGTACACTGCTGACACTATATAAATGCTTAATAATAACATGCAATCAAGAAAAAAACAAACCACTGAATACAGGTCTTGTATTCAAGGCAACGGTTTATTAACCAAACACACAACATTAACCAAACAGTCACACCCTCCCCCAAACACAACCTAAACCACAACCAAAGACACCCACACACAAACCAGCCAGCAGCCAGGAACTCAAACAACAAACTCTCTGTTATGGGGGTATGAGGTAGGAAGAGGGAAGGGAAAGGGAAGGGGACAGGGGAAGGGGGGGCAAACCCCACCCTTGGTGGATGGCACTCCTCTCAGTTAAGGCCATGGGGTAGGCAATTCCCTCAGGGTCATGTGTGGGCTTTCCCTCAGACACTGAAGACAACCCGGCTCATCACAGGAAATGAGAGGAGTGTAATGCTCACAGGGAAAGGGGATCCACAAACAAACACAAATCCTACTACTCACAGATTCGCGCAGGTCCAGGGTGCACTGATCCAACAGGTGTGGAAAGGGAGGGGTCCCAGAACCCCCAAGGGGTGAGGAGGAGGAGGGAGGGTAGGAGTATGGGGAAGAGGGGACAGGGAGGGGCAGGCATTCAGGGATGGGGAAAACAGGAGAGCAGGGAATGAGACTAAGATATGTGGGGGGAATACAAGGAGGCTCAGGAATCAGTCACTCACACACAACCACAGACACGTAGTAAGGGAGGGGGGGGGATAATGGGGGGACCAACTATGGGGAGTATACAGCAGGGAACAATACCAAGGACAACAAGAATACTTAGGTACTGGATCAGGATATGCAAGCGTTGCAATAGGGACCAGCCTCTCATATGATTATCGGCGGGGAGCTGCTGCCCCGCTAGTTCTTTTATCCCTATGCAAACAGGTGGGGGCATTCGGAGCTCACACCTGGATCCACCCCCTTATGTGATATGCAGCCCCGCCAGTCTTGCACTACGTCTGGGCGGGGCTGCGTCAAAAGGACCTGTGGCGGCCGGCTATAATGACTGTGCCGGCCCTGCTACTGCTTTGTTGCTGGCGTTGAGTTGCTTAGCAACCCGTGACTTGCGCTGCCGTGCATGATGTGACACTCTCCTCCTCCCAGATCCTTTGTCTCACCAGCCAAGCTCCTCAAAGGGTTTCCCATGCACTCCAAATACAAACACTCACACAGGTCTATCGCTTGTACAGCAAAGGCAATCGACAATCTTTGAGATGTGCAAACGGTTCAATTGTCCTGTGGTTGAAGTCAGGTATTAGTTGAATCAACCTTTTCTCTATTGACAACATTGCCAATGCATTCAGTCTTTCTGCTGTCGTATTCCTCAGGAAAGTTTTTATTCTCTGTAGAGCTGAGAAAGACCATTCAAATTCCACAGTTGTCATTGGTGTCGTGATGACAATTCTCACTAGATTAAAAGTTTTGGCAAAGCTGTCCTGCAGATTGTTGTCCAGCAATGTATGAAGTAACTCTGAGGCATCCTTCATACCATACAAGTCTTACTTCTCATACAAGACAGAATCTCCGTTCTCAGTCTGTCTTTGTGTAGCATAGGGTAGGCATCCACTGTTTCGTTCAATGCTCACGTTGGAAAGCATTGATTGTGTGCTGAAAAAAGAGCCCCCTGTAATAACGTTGCACTTACTAGGTGCTTTGTGAACGCAAATCGTTCCTTTGCATGTGAAATTATGTTATCACAAACTTCAACTGCAATTTGATCTAGGCTTTCTATAGTGCTACCTCTCAGGAGCTGGAACTGCTCTGGCAATTTGGAGCGCAGATCCTTAATAGAGTCTCTCACTCTATTGATGCTGCTGACAAACTCTGTAGTAAATGTCTGAACACCTACAGACCTCTCTCTTTTGCGGTTGATCATAAAGCACCTTAATGTGTGGCATTATTTTATGGAATAAAAACAGGGAGTAAAGAAACTCCCTATCCTCTTCCAGCTTTCTACCAAATCCCCATGCCTCACAAGTTGCACTGGCATCAAAATTACCACTTCTTATGTGGTTGAAGCACTGTATCAGATCCTCTCGGTGCTCATAAACTACATTTACTGTCCTAACGTTAAAGTTCCAGTGTGTGGCAGGTGCTCTGGGGAGCCTTCTCTTTACTATCATATCCAGAACCTCTGTCCTTTTTGGAGATGATCAAAAAAGGCTGTTAATCCACCCAAATCTCCAAAAAATACTTTCACCTTTTTTATTTGGGACACAGCTTGTTGCTTTATCAGATCTAGTTGATGTGCATAGCAGTGTACATAATGAGCATTTGGGTATATGTCCTGTATCCTCTTTTGGACACCCCCCTCCCCCCGCATGCTGCCCATGCATCATACTCGCACCATCATAGCTCTGAGCAATCACTTTCTGTTTATCATCGTCCTGTGGAAAAAGAGCATTCATCTGCTGCAGCAATGCTGTGGCAATGGTTTCTGCACAAGAGTCTTGCAACTGAGTAAAACTAAAAAACGCTCTACATCTGAGCCTCTGCCATCAATGTACTGATAAATTAGTACTGACTGGCAGTGAGTTGACACATCTGTTGTTTCGTCAGCCTGAATAGCCACACATTCAGTGCTCTTCAACTCCTCGATAATGAAATCCCTGGCTGCTGTGAGCATGCAGTCTAGGAGTTCATTTTGGATCATTTTGGAAGTGCCTTTGAAAACTGTGGCAGTTTTCAAATGCTTCTCCATTGAAGACTGATGCTGCCAATAAGATCAACCTATTTCCAGGTCCATCAAGGACTATTGGATTTGTACTAATATGTAAATGCCATCAGGTTCTATATTCCCCTAGCTTATCTATAGCCTAGTTTTAGGCCAGTTCAAGTCAACATCATTTGCTCTGTTGTTTACAGTCATGCAAATACAGCCAAGCTCTTTTCAAACCCAGAAGGGATGTGCATACAGTATATATTCATGTTCCCAAATTAATTTAAAGCACATCACTTTCCCCATGTAATAAATATTCTCCATTAAAAATGTAAGCAGATGACTAAATTTCCCTTTCTGTTTGAAATGGTACCATGCAGCTGAAATCTACAGCAATGTTGGTCCTCTCCTTATGCATATGAAAAACTCCTAACTGCCACTTACTTCCTCCCTACCTCCAGTTAGAAATAAACAAATCCAGAACTACAATAGCAGTAACTAACAAAGCTGTGCCTAGGTTACTCTCTGGTTGTGTGTTGTATACCATGACATACCCATTTTCAAACTATAAATGAAAAGCCGAAGTACAATGTACAAACAAATTTTCTAAAACCTCTACACTGAGACCCACAAGCTTCTAAAACTTTCAAAGCAGCTTTCTCAGCCATTCAAAACTCTTTAGATGTCACTGTCAGATGTTATTTACACTTCCATTGGCTAACATAGGAAATTCAAAACCCTATAACTTTAAAACTACCGAACACCTGGTCTTCAGATTAGAATTCAATGGGTCTTCAGAGCATTGTGTCTTCAGATTAGAAACACTTCAGTGCAACTGTGCAAGGAGTATCTCTCACCTGTCTGTGCCAAGTACAATAGGGCCACAGTCTCAGTTGGGGTCTTTTGATAGCTGCAATAACACAATAGCTTTTTATTAAACAATAAATAAAACAACAATAATGATAATAACCTCCCACTGATAAAAAACATTCAGTGGAATGTTTTGTATAATAAGATGATTTGGCATTTACGTCTTGTTTCTTTAAACACATTGCATATTTTAGTAAATGTAACGATGTGAGCAGTCCAACTGACATAAGTGTTTGGAGGATGAATGCCCAAGAGGTTAAAATCTCCGAAGCAGGGTTTATGCCATGGGCCTCAGTCCACCACCTAAGGTATACAGTAATCCTCTAGAAATAATACACCACTTGTCATGTCTTTTTCTATTACTGAAATATACACCTAGCATGCACTGATTGAAGAATGAACCCAGACACTGCACCAGAATTTTTTTATATTCAGCTTTTGAAAATCTTTTACTTTCAATTAACATCAGAATCAGCTAAAGAAAACAAATCTGATAGCAGGACAATTGTTACATGCTCAGTTCCCATCCTTAGGGTATACTGTCTCAGTGTTTTCCACTGACAAACTTTCTTTTATTAAGGATGATCATTAAAAAATATTTGATGACAATACAGAATTTTCAGTTACACTTCTCCTCATGTATCTCTCACTGGCTCTGCGATTGAAGTAAAATGGCCTCTGTGAACCCTGATACTGATTAGTCTTGAGTTTGGTGGAACAGCAAGAATTGCGTGGACTGTGAGCTCTTTAAGAGCCAGACTGTTGGGCTCAATAAGAATGAAGCACCTGCATAAAAAGAGGAACAGGCGACAGAGAGGGGTTGCTGCCTAGGTAAAGAACTCTGGAAAGAGAGCACTAGGGAAGCAGCCAGAAGTCAAGGTTCTTCCTAAGAGGCCCACTGGCAAACAGAACCAGAGGAGAGGACTTGGAAAAGAGAAAAGGGCTGGAAGTAGGACTGAAACAGCATTGTTTGCCGTTTCACTGCTTACTGTTGACGTTTCAGCATTCTTTTTTTATTTTTTGAATTTTTATACCACCCTTCCCAGAAGGTTCAGGGTGACTCACAAAAATGTAAAAAACCAGTTTAACACATTAAAATTCATTAACACATTAAAATTCATACAATAAAACCACCCTCTCCTCAACCCCCATCCTTCCCCACAACTGCCACCAGAAACCCAACCACACCCCACCTATCCCTGCCTGCCAAATGTTTTCAGATCACCTATCTTCCAGACCCAGACTGTTTAGGGCTTTAAAGGTCAAAACCAGCACCTTGAAGTGCCCAAAACACTATAGGCAGTCAGCGCAGACTTTGGAGCACCAGCGTAGTGTGGTCCCAGTAAAAGGAGCTGAGCTGCCACATTCTGTACCAGCTTCAGCTTCCGTACAGTCTTTAAGGGCAGCCCCACATAGAGCACATTGCAGTAATCTAGCCTTGAGGTGTTGAAAGCATGGATGACAGTGTCCAGGTCTGAATCAGAAAGAAAAGGTCACAGCCTCCTCACCAGATGGAGTTGGTGAAAAGTGCTCCTGGGCACCGCCGCCACCTGACAGTCTAGGCACAGCGTGGAATCCAAATGTACTCTGAGGCTGCGAACCTGAGTGACCAGAGGGGGCTGGACCCCATCAATAACAGATGTCCCAGATTGGACCTGGTCTCCAAGTCACAAGACCAGTCAACCATCATCAATTCAGTTTTGTCAGGTTTCAGCTTCAATTGGCTCACCCTCATCCAGTCACTGACAGCAGCTAGGCATAGAGTACATACCGAGACTGTGGGACCTGGGTCAGATGAAAAGAGAGGAAGAGCTAAGTGTCATCAGCACTGAGGTGTCATCAGCATATTGATGACACCTCACTCCAAACCTCCGAATGACCTCCTGGTTTCTGGGTGCAACGGTGTCAATGGCCATGGTCAAGATGTCATTCCGCAAGGCAACCAGGTCACCAACAGAGCAGCTGTCAAGGGCCCTTTTCACACAGACACTCTAACACCAATAAAATGGGGGTTACATTTTATTATACATGTTACAGGGCACCCACAAGGCAACACTGCAGGCCTGCAACATGGGCCCTTTTCACACGCGATGCCTCCACTCAGTTTCGCTGGGTGGAGATGGGTCAAAGTATCTGTGTGACTATCGCTGGCAGTGGGTGGGGTGCATTTCACTGGGTGGAGATGTCTGTGTGAACACTGCAGGTGGTGGGTGTAGGTGTGTGCGTACTCCCGCGCAATACCCATCTCCACCCACTACCCACCCACGAAGCAACTGGCATTGGAGTCTGTTGCTCTGTGGGTGGGTGGTGGGTAGAGATGGGTGTTGCATGGGAGCACACATGCACCTACATCCACCTCCCACGTTCATAGTATGTTGGGTGTGATATTATTTAGGATAGGCCCATAGTTGTCATGGTGGCCATGAACACCTGCTCGGACTCTAAAAGTCTGGCCTCAGCATGTATGTTGAAATCACCCAGAACAAAGAGCCTAGGTAATCTCAACACCACCTCCAAGACCAGCTTAGCTAGAGCAGTCAGAGAATCAACCATGCAGCGGGGCATTTGGTACACCAAGAGGAACTCCAATCTATCCCCAGCCAAATCCAGCACAGAGTGGACACACTCTATATCGGATGAGCTACGCCCCAGATACCTCCGTAAGGCCAAAGTGTCTTTACAGACCACAGCAACTCCCCCTCGTCCCCAAAGCCTCAGCTGATACTGAACGGCATTTTCCGTCTGTTTATGAAAGTTTCTGACATTTTGTGGCAGTTTATGACATTTGGCAGTATTTCCAACAATTCTCAGTTTTGCAACATTTCCAATATTTTATTATAATTTCCAGCTTTTGCGACAGTTTCCCTTTGCTTTCCAGCAGCCCACTTCAAACCTGTGCCCCACTGCCCATGCTGATGCACCATGGCAGAATTCATGCCGCCCACTTCACCAACCCCCATGCCTGCTCCCCGACTGGCCACAGCCCCCTCACCCATTCCCCACCCCCAGAGTTACTAAGTGGCAACAGGAGGAAGTGGCAGTGGTGTTGGGTCCAACTCCATCCAGAGCTCTTGGCATCAAGGTCAGAGATGAGTAGTCAGGACACAGGGGCTGCATGCCACAGGGTCACATGTGTAGGCTGGGGGCCGAACATGTGTGGGGAAATCTTGGGGAGGGACTGAAAGTCAGGAGTGCAGATCCCACCACCCGGGGGATTCCAGTGGGGTGAGAGCACCTCAGCCCCAAGAGTTTACACCCCTCCTTTGTGTTAATTTGTGGAACTTTCTGAAACTTTGCAACACTTGCAACATTTCTCTGTAATCTCCTTCTTTCTGGCCTTCCCCGGTCTCACCTTTCTCCCCTCATCTCCGTCCAAAACTCTGCTGCCAGGGTCATCCACCTCGCCTGTCGCTTCGACCATGTGCAGCCCCTCCTATCTTCGCTTCACTGGCTTCCCCTTCCTGAACGAATCCTGCACAAGCTCCTAGTCTTCACCTATAAAGCTCTTCACAACCTCGCTCCCCCCTACCTCTCTGCACTTATAGCCCTCCATACTCCAGCCCGTGCACTTTGCTCCTCCTCTGTCCCCTCTCTCACCCTTCCACGCCTTCCCTGCTCCCCTAAGCGCCTTCGTCCCTTCTCACTTGCTGCCCCCCATGCCTGGAACTCCCTCCCTGTCCACATCCGCCTTGCCCCCTCCCTTCATACCTTCAAATCTCTCCTTAAAACTCACCTCTTTCGCTCTGCTCTGTCTGACTCTTTATCCTGCTGAGCCACTATTCCTATACCTACGATCGGTTTACCCTTATCCTTGCAACATGGACCTGCCTGCTGTCATTCTCATCGTAACCAAGCCAAGTACGTGCACTTGAGACCTCGCATCTTCATGAATGTTAGACCCCTTGTCTCTCCCTCTGTTCCCCTTCCTATGTCTCTCCCCCAGCTCCTGTCTCTCAGATTGTAAGCCCTAGGGGCAGGGACCATGTCTATTTTATTACTTTGTAAAGTGCCAGGTACACTGCTGGTGCTATATAAATGTTTAATAATAATAATAATAATAATAATTATTATTATTATTATTATTATTATTATAATTTAAGTATTGGACTAGATTGGTGCTGCCATACTGGGAAAACGGCAATGGATGGGCAATTTCTGACAAAATTGTCTGAAACTGTGACATGTTGTTTCAAGCCTAGCTAGGAGAAGTCTGCTGGCACTGGCGAAACTGACAAGGAGTCAGGACTGAGCCAACTGGGAAAGACTGCAGCTCCCAGTCTTATTATTTGACCCAGAAAGGACTGACTTTATGCTTTGCTTATATGTGTCTGGGAACCCACTTTGACTGGGAGAAGCCAGTCAAAAGCTCCTTTTGGATTTGGGATAGTCTTTGGGGAGGTGGAGGCCAGAATAAAAGAACCATCTGTGGTTTTGCTGTGCCCTAGGGTCAGGAACTGAGAAAAGGTTTAGGGCTTTCAGATTTATGTGGTAGCTCCAGCAAAGGTAATTCCCTATAATGCTGACCTGTCACACCCCACCATGGCAGAGGAAAAGGAGCTTTCACACCGCCTCCTAGTCTTTACCAAATAAATAAATAAATAAATAAATAAATTATTATTATATTGCTCCCCCTACCTTACATGGCACTTGGAGCTCATCACAAAATATAAAACAATATAAACAGTATAAAACAATTTAAAACCATTCAAACCAATTTAAAATAATAATCAAATACTTTAAGATAGGGGAAGGAAAAGGGGAGGACAGAGTACAATTGAGGGAACCAGCAGTGGATCCTAAAAGCATCTAGAAAATAAAAATGTTTTCAGGTGCTTTTTAAAGGTAAGGAGGGAGGAACTGAGACAGACATCCGGAGGGAGGGAGTTCCACACTGAAGGGCCCACCGCAGCAAAAGCACAATCACCCACCGACTTAAGGTGCGATGGCAATCCCTCCAAATAGTGGGAGGTTTCTGAGCACAGATACCTATCGGTGTGAGACTACAGAAGTAGGTCTCGATTATAGCCGGGGCCTAAACCGATTAGGGCCCTAAAGACCAGCAGCGCAATTTTAAACTCAATCTGTCACTCTACAGGCAACCAATGCAGAGAACACAGGGCGGCCATAATATGACCACGGCTGCCCAAACCAGTAAGCAGCTGAGATGCCATGTTCTTAAGAAGCTGCAAGTGTTGGAGAAGCACTGCTGGCCATCCATAGTAGGGAAATTGCAAAAATCAAACCTCGTAGTCACCACGGCATCAGTAACTGTGGCAAGGTCAGCCTGGGATAAATAAGGGTGTAACTTACGCAAATTGTGTAGTTGAAAACAGCATTTCTGAACCACGTCTGACACCTGGGTTTCATGGACAGATCATGGTCAAAAATTATGCCCAAGTTCTTTACCTGGCCTGCTACCTCCACCCAGACCCTACCCACATTCAGGGGCCCAAGGCAGGCAAGGGCATCCTCATATCAGCTTGACAGCTTCCCAATCCCCTTCCCACCAATATCACCTCAGTCTTCTATGGCCGTTTTTAAATGGACACACACGCGCGCTTGGTGTTTGGGGGGGGGGGGCGGGGGAGGCATTCATGTAAATGCCGGTGGTGGTGATGGGGATGGGTGTCCGCTCAGTGTTCACCCACGTGAACACCGAGCGGGATGGGTGGGGGTGCGTGTATGCTCCCGCACAACACCCACCTCCACCCATCGCATATCCATCTCCACCCACCTCCACCCATGGACCCCTCTGGAAAACCAGAGGAGAACACACACACCTCCACCAACTGCGGTTAAACACCCATCCCCCCTCGCACCTCCATCCATGTAAAAGGGGCCTATAATACATTGCTCCCCCAAAGGGATGAAGAACTGGAACCACAGATTCACCCACCTGCTCACTTGCAATAGTGAGGATGTGGCCTTTTGCAATGTCTGCTTGAATGATCGTTTGCTGCTTGTGCAGCCCCTACTCTCATAGTGATCACTTATTTACCAAAGCAGTGCCCTTGAAATCATTGGGCAGCTACATCCACATGCTGCTACCCAGGATGCAACTAGCCACTGCAGGAGAAAAAGGAGACACCTTCCACCCTTCACCCTGTCTGTGTCCATCTATTAAATATTGGAAAAACATTGGTGCAAGAATCATCCTTTCTTTGGGGCTTATGTAACCAACACTGGCGGAGAGGAAAGAAGGCAGGTCACATACGCTGCTCTGTGGTTGACCCATAGAGTGTAACTGAATCTGTACACAACGCTGTAGCTTTATACAAACAAGCTGTTACAGAGTCATCCTAGATTCAAAGGTGCTCAGTTGAATCCTTACTCTGTGTCAAACAGGTTGATGCAGCCATGCTTGTATAGTGCCACTGCCTAGCTCCTTGTGAATGCTACTAGATAAGGAACTATTAGTAATAGCCATGATTTCCATAAATTAAGACCTGAAACAGTGGGCACAATAGAGCCTTTTTGATTTGAGAATGAATCATCATAATTTAGCCATGAAATTGAAATTGGCCCAGTGAGTAATGAATGATGTGTTTGTCATGAAGGGGCTCACTTCATGAGAGACCTCTGAGTACAGCTAGGAAATTTTCAGAGTGGGCAGTGGAGGGAGTGGGGACAGCACGCTGCCCATACCCACGCTCAACATTTTCTAGCAGCGCTCAAGCCACTTTCAAAGTGTTCATTGAAAAGGAAGTTTTCAGTGTGGGCAGGCGTGGAGTGCTGGCCCCAATGACTTTTACTATTTCCTTGGGGTTGCTTCCACTCACTATGCTCCTGAGTGGCACCACCACCTTTGTGGGGGGGAGGCCAAGGCTGATTGGAAGCCTTGGGAGGGCTATTGCTTAGGAGGCTCCTCCTCCTTGCCCTTAGGGGAAATGGGCCTGGCCCTGCCACAGCCTTGCTACACCACTAGACCAGCACATTAGACCGCATTCACACCTGCGGTGGCGAGACCTGCGAGAGAAGACGCGACAGTGAGGAGGAGCCGGATAGCAGAAGAAGAGTCGGTGCAAAAGGGAACGTGCTGCAGCTTCCCTCACGCATGTCAGCGAGCAAAACCCTGCCCTGACATGCACAAGGGAAGCCGTGGCACATCCCCGTTCACACCGGCTCTTCTTCCGCTATCCGGCCCCTCCCTGCTGCCGCGTCTTCCCTCACAGGTCTCGCCGCTGCTGCACCTGGTCAGGTGTGAATGCAGCCTTATTCATAATCATGCTTATGTCAAGATTGAGTACATGTTTTGTGGACTACCTGGAAATCAGCTGTGTACATGTCAGCTTAGGCAGTATGCCCAAGGCTAAGCAGTAGCAGCTAAAAGTGAAGTTGGGATGGCAGAGTTGTCTTTTTCCTTTCCCATCTTTTGTTTTATTTATTTTTATTTATTAAATTTTTACCCCGCCCCTTCTAAAAACAGCTCGGGGTGGCTTACAACAACAATAAAAAACAATACATATAAAATATATCTAAAAACAATTCAAACATCTCAAAATCCACATCAAAATATTAAAACAGGGCCCGGGAACTCAATAAAACAATAAATAGGGCAGGGGAGATAAAACCATCTAACCCCCCCCCTCCCCTCCCCAAAGGCCTGAGTGAACAGCCAGGTTTTACAACTTCGCCGGAATGTCAAGAGGCTTGGGGCCAAGTGAGCTTCCTCCGGAAGGGAGTTCCAAAGGTGCGGCCTGGCCACCGAGAAAGCCCTCTCCATTGTGGCCCCCCGCTTAACACCGGGGACCTCCAAGAAGGCACCCCCGGCAGAACGAAGGAGCCGTTCTGGGGCATGGAGGGCAAGGTGGTCCCTGAGGTACGAGGGGCCCAGACTATGAAGGGACTTATAGAACAACACCAAAACTTTGAACCTGGCTCGGCATGCTATTGGCAACCAGTGCAGAGTCCGGACCACAGGTGTTATGTGCTCCCGATGACCTGTCCCCAAAAGGAGGCGGGCCGCCGCATTCTGCACTAGCTGAAGCCTCTGAACCAGGAAAAAGGGAAGCCCCACGTAGAGCGCGTTGCAGTAGTCCAGCCTCGAGGTGATGAAGGCATGGATGAGGGAGCCCAGGTCCGGGCCGGAGACGAACAGACGCAGCCTCCGCACCAGATACAACTGGCGGAAGGCAGCCTTTGCAACTACCTCCACCTCCTGCTCCAGGCAGTGATCCGTGTCCAATATCACCCCCAGACTCCAGACCTGCTGAGCTATAGGAGGGCGAATGCCCCCCAATCAGGGGGGTCACTACCTCCCTCGCTCTCCCCACCACCATCACCTCCGTCTTATCAGGGTTGAGCTTCAGTTTGCTCTGCTACATCCATTCCACCACGACCTCCAAACACTGGGATAGCACCGAGACAGCAGGGTCTGGGTCCGTTGAAAAAGAGAGGTGCAGTTGAGTATCGTCAGCATATTGGTGACATCGCACCCCAAACCCTCTCGCGACCTCCCCCAAGGGCTGCATATATACATTAAATAATAATGGAGACAGAATGGAACCCTGCGGAACGCCGCGTGATAAAGCGCAGGGGCAAGATGTCTCATCCCCCAGCACCACCCGCTCGCTTCTCCCTGAGAGGAATGAACGGAATCATTCAAGAACAGTCCCATCCAGACCCCCCCAGGTCACGCAGCCATCTCAACAGCAGCCCATGGTCCACAGTGTCAAAAGTGGCCAAGAGATCTAATAGAATGAGAAATGTTGAACATCCTGCATCCATCTCCCGGCGGAGATCATCGACCAAGGCCACCAACGCCATCTCAGTGCCATAGCCAGGGTGGAACCCAGATTGAAAAGGGTCCAGGAAACCGATGCTATCTAGATGCGCCTGGAGCTGGATTGCCACCACCCGCTCAATAACCTTCCCTAAAAAGGGAAGGTTAGAGACAGGTCGGTAACTGGCGAGCGCATCCATGTCCAAAGATGGTTTCTGCAGCAGGGGGCGCACTACAGCCTCCTTGAGGCTGAGTGACAACCTCCCCTGCTGCAAGGATGCGTTCACTACCCTCTCCAGCACCATCCCCAACGTCTCCCTGGAGGCTTTCACCAACCAGGATGGGCATGGATCGAGTTCACAACAGGTGGCTCTCACAGACCCCAAGACATCCGCCGCCTCGGCCGGCATCACTTCCTGAAACTCCCCCCACAAAGGTGGACCGGACGGGGCCTCCATCACCTCACGCTCTCCCCCTACTGTCCCTAATCCAGCATCAAAGTCACTCTGAATTTGAGCAATCTTGTCTGCAAAATAGTTGACAAGCTCCTCACAGTGGGCCTGGGACAAGTCCCCATCCAGGCAGAGGGAGGCCGGACTAACCAGCCCCCACACCACCCGAAACAGCTCCGCCGGGCGTGACTTTGCAGACACTATGAGGACAGCAAGGAACAGCCTCAACATAGGACTGCAAATGGGCCCTATGGAGAAGACAGTCGGAGTCATATCGAGTCTGACACCAGCATCGCTCCAGCCTCCTGCCTACTTGTTTCATACACCACAGCCCCTCAGTAAACCAAGGGGCCCTGCGGTGATGATACTGAGGCAGAAGGCATCTCGGAGCCGCCCTGACAATGACCTCCTCCAGCAAGCTGTTCCAATGCTGGACCAGCTCATCGACAGAGTGACTGTTCAGGTCCAGGGTTAACTCCCTCAGGACCTCTTGGAACCGCTGGGGTTCCATCAGCCTCCGAAGGCGGACCATTCTAACTGGTCCCTTACCCCTCTGGAGGGGGTGCGCAAGAAGACTGGCCTGAAGGAGATAATGGTACGTCCATGACAAGGGCACTGCCCTAACTTCCCCCACAACCGGACCTCCCGCCTCAAAGCCAGAACCGAAGATCAGGTCAAGGGTGTGCCCCCCCACGTGGGTCGGACAGATAACCTCTTGGGGCAAATCCATGGTTGCCATGGCGGTCATGAATTCTTGCTCTGCCCCGACAAGGCCGGCATCGGTGTGAATTTTGAAGTCCCCCAGAACCAAGGTCCTAGAGGAGCCCAGCACCACCTCCGAGGCCAGCTCTGCTAGAGTGGTAAGGGATGCCGCCAGACAGGAAGGGGCCCGGTATACCAGCAGCACCCCTAGCTTGCCCCCAGTCAAATCGAACACCACGTGAAGGGCCTCAATACCCACAATCTCCTGGACTGGATACTAGGGCTGTAGTGGAATGTCGCAGTGGTAGCTATTTCCGCTGGAAACAGTGTTTCCGCAATTAGTGGTACGGCATGGCAGAGGCTTTCATTTCGCTAGTTTCATTCCGCTACTTCTGCAGTTCTGCTAATTTCATTCCACTAATTCCACAGGCTTCACAAAATAGCAGAAACATGACATTTTCACTACTTCCGCCATTCCGCCAGCACCACAAAATAGCAGAATAGCAGGTTTTCCAACAGTTTCCGCAATTTTTCCACAATTCTGCAATTTTCAGAATGCCGGTGGAATTAGCAGAATTTCTGAAGAAAAGCCGCAATGTGGCGCAGGAAATTCCAAAATGGCGGAATGGAATCACAGCGTGGTAACAGCTGCTGCCACATCATCTCTACTGGATACCTCCTAATCAGCCAGTTCTCTCTAAAAATAATAGCTACACCACCTCCCCAGCCATCCATGCGGGGCTGATGCTGCACGGCATACCCGGCCGGAATGAGATCGGCCAAAGGTGGACCGGCCAACTCATCCAGACGGCTATCTGTAATTTGATCTCGGCCCTGTCCGAGATCAAATCCCGGACAATTGGGGCCTTGTTCACAACGGACCTCGCATTTAGCAGCAGCAGCCCCCCACGTATGGACCTTGGACCTGGCTCCTCCCTCTCCCTCAGTGGGAGGATGGCAACCTGCACCTCCCTCAGGTACCTCAGTCCCCTAGGGGTGCATGCCATCCAATCCCTTGGACCATACCGTCCTCACCCCAGAACCACCCCAATAGCCACACCCTCCCCTCCATCCACCAAATCCTGGCCCCCCAAACCTGACTGCTCACCCTGTGGCCTTCCCCATCCCACCCCCCCTAAAACCTCCCCCCTGTCCCCCCAGCCATCCTGCCACCAGGGGCCAGTAGGGACCAAACCCCCCCGACTTCCATCTCTCACCGGGGTTGGGCTCCCTCCCCCTCCCCACCAATAACCCTCCCAATACTCCCCCTGCTGCCACCAGGGTCAGTCACTGGGATACTCTCTCCACTCCCCCTAACCACCCCTCCTACACCCCCACCCTTCATCCCTAGCCCTGAACAAAAGAACCACACCAAAATGTCCCCTGCTGCCCCTGTGACCCCAAAGTGCCACGCCCTTTGGCCACGGCCCTTTGGTTCTAGGCCTGTGGCAGGAGCCGCTGGCCTCTGGGCTTTTAGCCCCAGCTACTTCTGGGTGGGGAAGGGGACAAGCCGGCCCTCACGACTGACTTCTGTGTTCCCCCCTCCCCACCCCCCTGCACTCACAAAGGCCTTTTCTTCCCCTTGCAGGTGGAGCGGAGCAGAGCAGCAGAGCAGAATGGCAGAAGCAACAGCGAACCCCCTCCTTGCCGGCTCCAGGTGGAAAACAGCACAGCGGGATGGAAGCAAGCAGGCAGGTGAGCAGTCCTGGCAGGGAGCCGCTGGCCGCTGGGCTTTATAGCCCCAGCTACTTCCGGGTGGGGGAGGGGACAAGCCGGCCCTCGCTACCAGCTTCTGCATTCCCCCCCCTCCCCCCAGCACTCACAAAGGTCTTTTCTTCCCCCCGCAGGTGGGGCTGAGTGGAGCAGTGGAGCAGAGCGGCAGCAGCAACAGTGAACCCCCTCCTGTCCAATATTTCGTGGATGGTGTTGAGAGTGCAGGCCCCAACAGAACAGCAGAAGCCAGAAACTGTTTGGCTACTCTGCAGCAGGACTGGCTTGGGTGTACAGTGACGAACCCCTTCCTGGAGGCAGAATTGAATAGAGAAAAAGGGAGTTTTCCTCTGCTCTCTCTCAAAAACCAATCAGGCAGGCTCAGTCGGGCGCAGATTCTCCTCACGTCCCTCCTACGCCTTTTCCAAAGACCCAATGGCCTTGTCCCTTTGGGAGATTGACTAGAGTCACATGGGCTGAATCAAGGGCAGGTAACTTAGGAGAGAACGGAGGGGGAGGAAAAAAAAAGTCTAGTCTGGGTTCCTTCCATGTTGAGTAAACTGAATTCCTATCACTGTCTAATGTGCAATATTGTGGCTTGGTAAATCCACAGTCAGGAAAGGACAATGAAAAGAGAACTTTCCATCAGGTGCAGCAGTATTTAGTCAATTTGTTAGAGTCAAGTTTAGGGTGTTGCAGATCCTCAGCATCTTTCTATCTTTAACCCCAAGATGATATTTTGGGACATTCACCTTGCAGATTCCATCATCACTACAGCTTTCATTCTTTCAATATCCAGGGGATGGTACTAGGGTCATGCACTCTTGTCTTCTGTTCTCTGCTTGTCTGACCAGCGGGGGGGGGGGGGGCGGGAATCTCTCCAAACAGTACTAGATGAGCCTTTCAGTGCTTTACATTTGTTTAACGTGCTGCACATTTTAATTATATAGCAACATAACTTGGATAATTATCGCTAAACCATCCTGCAGAGAGGAAGGGAATAATGATTTATAATTAAAAATGAATGCAGAACTTTTACGGAAAGTAAGAAATATTATGTACTACAGTCCATGCCAAGCATAAAAATTATTTGTTGAACAGGTCTAAAATTTCAAGAAGAATTGAATTGTTGTTCTTTGCTTTCCTTGCTAGCACAATCTAATCAAAAAAATGTGCGCCACTGCCTTGAAAAGTAGTTCCGTCATATAAGCCTTGGATTGCCTACTCTAAATTTTCTGCTCATTCCCCTCAGAAGAGTACATGCTGCTACTGCATTTCCTAGTTTTGTAGTTAGTATTGTTCAGCAGGGTTACTGAAATGATGCAAATACAGAAGTACAGGTAGACACAGCATACATTAATAACAAAATAATTAGAAATGCCAAAGCTCAAGAATTAGCACTTTTCAAATGCAACTTAAATCAAAAGATTATGGTTTCCTTGCATAATACAAACTCTAAGCACAGCAATTTATTATGTGCATACCAAGGAAGAGTTCCCCCCCCTGCTAGGTTCTTTGCCAGCAACTGCTAAATGAAGAAATTAGTTCTTAAAGAGGTCAATGAAAAAGGCTCTTTATTGCTATTTGCAAAATCAAATAAGCTGTTTCAGAGGAGAGCAAAGAAATGGAAATGAAGTCAGCATTGTTACCAACAGGTCTACTGATCAATTTTCTTAGAGGCCAATTTTAGATTTGGAATATTTGGAGATTATAAATGACTATTAATGGGTTCTCCTGTTGGACAACAACTAATTTAATGACATTGGACAATATTGAGGAATATTGTTTTATTTTGCGTGATTATCAAATAAAATTCCCAAGAGAAGTAAAAAATTGCATAAATGAATACTCCAATTATAGATATACAAGCAATTAGAACATATATTCTTAAAAGCAATGATCTCTCATGTAATTCTCCAATATATTCGTAAATGTTATCCGTTTCTGGTCTAAAAACTACACTTCTATTCATTCTTTAATGAGCTCAGTTATAGTTACCCTCCTTTCAGTAAGACCAGCTCCTGGATGGATATAGAAGTTGACCACGAAATAGAAAGGAAAGAGAAAAAGATGGAGAACCAGAAACTCTCCCCTCCCCTGGGGTTTTAAAAGACTTCAGCTCTCTTCCCCATTCCACTCAGGATATTACTTGCTCCAATAAAATCAAATAAATCCTAACCAATAATAAGGCTAAATTCAATTGATGCGCATACGTATGTCAATGGAAATTGCTACGACATTGCTACAATTTGTGGTTATTCCTGTTTGGGATAAACAAGACCTTGTAAAGTGATGGTCCAGGTCACCCCATCCTAACTCATCCTGTTTATCATGCCAGATGGTACCAGGTTCTCTAATTTTATTACTCAACTTCTTCTAACTCCATCCCATTTCTCAATCTAGTGCAACCTCAATCCCTACAACACTCTTCTCAGCTATTTCTCTACATTTCAACATGCTGTAACTTCAACATACTTCAACAAACTAAAATCTTTAAACTAAATTCTAATCTTCTACTTCTAAGAAAATCACTCACTTATCAAGAAATTAAAATTAATACCTTATAAATCAACCTTAAGCAATCACACCACTCTATAAATGTTACTATGTGTAATATATATGTAACTATGTGAATAACTACCTAGGCCTCAAGCCTGAACCTATCAACTAAAGAGCCTGGGCAACAGCGTGCAATTTATTTATTTATTTATTAAAATTTTATAGCCCGCCCCTCCTGCCCACAGGGCAGCCTGGGGCAGCAAACAACCATATAAAAACAATTAAATATTTTAAAAACGTTAAAAATAAACAATACAGGGGAACAAAAACCCTCCCTCCTACCCCTCACCAAAGGCCTGACAGAACAGCCAAGTCTTACATAAGCGTCAAAATGACAGGAGAGTGGGAGCTAGCTGAGCCTCCTCCAGAAGTGAGTTCCACAGCACAGGGGTGGCCACCGAAAAAGATCTAACATCAGTGGCCACCTGCCTTTCCCAGGGAACCTCCAAAAAGGCTCCCAAGGACGATCTCAAGGGTCGCACGGGCACCTGGGGAGTGAGGCGGTCCCGCAGATAGGTAAATCAAGGGTATTTTCAGACATGACAGGGCGGCATTTGCTCTGTCACGGAATCACCCAAATGATTCCCCGCTGGAATCCCACTGTCACAGCCAGCAGACGTGCTGGCCGATTCTGGCGGGGAATCTGGGGGGGTGGGACTGCGTGGTGCAATGTGCAGCCACGCAGCCCCGCCCCCACACACTCCCCTGGCTGGCCACCCTCCAGGAGATGGGCAGGCGCTGCGGCCAATGCGGCCGCAGCACCCGCCCGCCCCCCGGGACATTGACCACAGCCCGGAATCAGCAGCACTGATTCCAGGCCATGATCAGGGGACAGGCGTGACACCCCCATTGATCATGGGCGGGAATCACTTTGACCATGCAAACAACCTTCCTCCAGGCAGGAAGGCCGTTTGCATGGTCAAAGTGATTCCCAGCCATGATTCATAGGGGTGAACATTTGGCGGGAATCACGGTTGGTCCCAACAGACATTACGAGCTCACGGTCCCCATATGGAAATTGACCGTGGTTCACCGTGATCTCGTAACGTCTGAAAATACCCCAAGCCATTTCTTCAGGTGCCTAATGGTTGATCTAGGACTGAAATGCTCCCCAGTAAGATGGGCAGCCCATAGCTTCTTGTATCCCACATTATTTAGTTATTCAGTTCACCATCCTATATCCCAAGCTAAAAATAGAAATCAAATAAACAACACAAGAGCGCATAAAGATTTAAATAAAGATGATTTGTTAAAGAAACGCACAGAAATAGAATTGCGGCAAAACAGTATTGTAAGTAAACTATCTCAAGTAGAGGAGATGGGGATCCAATTAAATTCTCCAACTCAGGATGCAGTTGGTAGGGCAAGTCAAAAAGAAATATTTGGTAAAAAGCTAGACAGAGAGGGGAAAGATCAGGGCTTGGTAGACCCAGGTTTCCTGCTGGACAAATAGTCAGTGCTGTATAGTCAAATTTTTAAGTTTAGGGTAGGATTACCAGAAGATTGGGAAGGGAGGGGTTTGGCGGGGACCAAATCTTCTACACCAAACAAAAATAATCCATATGAGCCTTCGGCTCAAAAAGGTTTTGGAGATATGCCTATTACTCCTAATTCTCAGAAAGAAAGAAATGTGAACACCGAGTTCTTGATAGCCGCTTCACCAGTAGAGCGGCTAACATTGATTACATCTAGAAGAGGAACAGGAGATTCTCCTTATACCCTTGCAAAACACGGTGATAGATAGTTCTAATCATTCGAGCATGCCATTGTTAGAAAGTTCACTGCCTAGAGCAGAATTACAGCTAGGCTCCTTACCACTGCAGTTAGATCAGGATACGGGTCAAGAAAAGTCTCCTCAAGCGCAGATAGATTGACTCTTTAATGCATGTGGAGACAAGATAGTGTCTTGTATATCCTGGAATATTGCTGGCTGGGCAAAAAAAGCCCAATCCTGGGAGTTTATGTCTCAAATTAGGATATTTAACGTTATAAGTCTACAGGAGACTTGGTGGATTTTGGATGATTTAACATTGAAGGGATATCTGTCTTGGGTGAAGCCGGCTAAGCAGGGAGGTCTTAGAGGAAGAGCTAAAGGAGGATTGGCAGTTTTTCTAGCAGAAGTTCTGGAGTTTACTGCCGAAGAAATTAAAACCAAGGGAAATGATATTTTAGTCATGAGGTTGTGTGGGGGTAAGTTAGAAGGGACTTTTATCCTGATAAACTTCTATAATCCCCCAAGAAATCAGTCTGATGACTTTGGGTTAATCCTGGGAGATGTGATTATGGCCCTCCGGGAAAGATATCCTGGAGATGGACTGAGTTTGGTTGGTGATTTAAATGCTCGGATTGGGTCATCAGCAGAAGATATATATCGAGGCTTGGACTTGGGCAAGCCAAATAGCATGTTGTTAGACCATAATATGGGTAGAGCTTCTAAAAATTCTAAAATAAACCTGGCAGGTAAATTGCTTTATAAATTAGTCTTGGATTTGGCTCTTGTAATAGAGAATGGGAATTATAAGGGTGACAGACATGGCAACTTGACCTATGTGGGAATGGGAGAAGGTAGTGTTATTGATTGTATTTTGTTTTCAGCAAATATGGAGAATTGTCTTATGTACTTCCAGATAGGAGATCAGGTGGTGAGTGATCACTTTCCCCTCCAGGTTTTTCTGAGAGATAGAAAAGTCTTTAATTGTTTGCTATTGGAAGGGAAAGAAAGTCATAGAGGATATCCTAGGCTGGCTTAGTGGACCCTAAACACAGAAGCTGCAGTGGTTGATTACCTTAGGCAGCCAGAGGTGAAGGAATTATGTTGTCAGATTAAAAGTAGTGAGGATGTGATACAGGCCTTAAGCCTATGGACCCAGTGTTTGGCTGAAGTAAAAGATATACTTTCCTTCATCCCAAAGCGGAGGGACTCGCGAATTAAGAGAGCACCGGGATGGTGGGACAAAGAGTGTAAGATGGCAAGAAACGTCTTGAGTAAAATGGTGCAAAAATTACAGAGGGATAATAACTTGGAGATTATGGGGAGTTATAGGAGGATGAGGAGGAATTATAAACACCTGATAGAGAGGAAAAAGTTAGTTTATAATGAGGCCCAGTGGGATAAACTTGTGGACATCCTAAAGGAGACGGATATGAGGGCCTTTGGGAAATTGGTAAATGGACCAAACAGGAAAGGAAGCTGGACAAAAGAAGTGATGATTTCGGAGTCAGTATGGACCAACTTTGAAAAGGTGTTTAGTGCTTACGAGGAGGAAAGTAATATTAAGCAGCCAAAACTGGATCTCCCTTCTTGGGAGAAAATTACTCCTGAGGAGGTGATGGAGGCTATTAAGAAATTAAAAGGGGGCAAAGCAGCTGGGATAGATGGCATCCCTGGAGAAGTTTTCAAATTTTTGCCAGCTTGGTGGATCCCCACGGTGGCACATTTATTCTCTTTAATAAATGAGACCGTAACAATCCCTAGAGAGTGGAAGACGAGCATAATCATTCCTATATATAAAAAGGGAGATAAAAAGAACCCTACTAACTATAGGCCTATCAGCCTTCTCCCCATAATATCAAAAATCTATACCAGATTATTGCTAATTCGATTACATGATTGGGTAGAGAGCAAAGGCATTCTGGCAGAGGAGCAGGCTGGGTTCAGAGCTAATAGATCTACAATCTCACAAGCCTTTGTTTTGAACCACCTAATTGGGAAATGTAGGAGATGTAGACCGAAGATTTTTGCAGTCTTTATCGATTTCTCAAAGGCTTTTGATCTTATAACTCGAGTAAAGCTGTAGGAGGAGCTGAATAAACTGAACATAGATCAAAGACTACTGAGCTTGATAAGGGAATTATATACAGACACAAAACTGAGAATAAAATTTAATTCATTTGGTGCTCTTTCAGATTCTATGGGTATTTTCAGATGTTAAGTGATCACACTCAACCACAGTGAACCACAGTCAACCCCGTGGTGGGGCCAAGGCGCCCTGAACGTCTGTTTGGCAGCCGCCAGATGTTCACCATGCTCAATACCCACACGGGATCAATTTCAGCCACGCTTCCCGGGCTCCCCGCACCAATTCCCATGGACGCATGGTCCATGAGATCCCCACCCGGGATCAACCAAACGTAATGTCTGGACGGCAAACACTGCCCGGGATCAAAGGAAATGATCCCCAGGCGTGGGCAATGCACGTAACGGTGCTGCCAGGCAACCAGCATCAACACACTCACCGGAGGGAGATTTAAAGGGACAAATGCAGCTGGCTAACATGATGGGATGGAGTGAGGAGGGAGGAGGAGGAAGACAGCGGTGGCGGAGGAGAGAGATAGGGGCAAGGAGGAGGTGGAGGCGGAGGAGGCAGGGGCACAGGTGGTGGTGGTGGAGGGGGAGACAGCACAGGAGGGAGTGGGGGAGGTGGGGGTCACGCTGAACATGGAGGTGGTGGTAGGGAGAGAGCACCAGCAGCAGCCAGCACAGGACGCCCCAGGGACATCAGCTGGGCCAGCGGTGGAGGAGGCACCCCGGAAACGGGTAATGGGGAGCATGAGCAAGGGGAACAGAGGGCAAAGGGGTGGCAAAGGGGGGCAAGGGGCATGGGCAGCCACCCCCGGGGGGGCTCCCCACGAGGCTGACCCGACCTCCAACAACCCATAATCCCCCCAACCCCCTGCCTCCCGCAGACACGGAAAATGGCCCGGGTGGGTGAGCCCCCAGAGCACACCGGACCAGCCCGGCTGGAGGTGCAGCAGGAGGGGTTGGAGGAGGAGGAGGGACATGACCCAGCATGGAGAGGAGGGAGGAAGGCATACCACAGAGGGGGCCAGTGGGGACACCAAGAGACCAAGGACTTCATTTGGATATGGGGGACCCTGGAGTACCAACTGGAGCTCGTGCTCAACCAGCGCAATGAGCAGGTCTACAGGGACATCGTGTGGGCCATGGAGGTGGCGGGGCACCCCCGGACAGTGGCACAGTGCCGGTCGAAGGCAAAAGACCTGAGGAGGGGGTACAAGGCAATCCGGGACAGCAACAGGAGGTCTGGGCATGGAGCCCGGACAGCCCCGTATTACGATGCCCTGGACCACTTCCTCCACATGAAGAGGTCCATAGTGGCCCCGCAACTTGTTGGAAGCACTGTAGACCAGGGCAGGGAATGTGTGGAGGTACCCCCTCCCCTCGCCACCCCCCGTTAGACACCAGCTCCAGGGCCCCAGACGCCCAGGAAGACCGGCCCGGGTGCTCCGTAACCTACAGGCCCCCCCCCTGGACAGCATCCCGGAGAGTTGCATGGGCCAGGCTGGCCAGGGCGATTCAGAGACCAGAACCTGCACCACACACAGTCGGGGGTCCTTGGGGGAGCGCTCCCACACCGAGGGCCTGGCCTTGGACGACTCCGCGGCAGACACAGATGGTAAGTAACCGCCCCACTGGGGAGAGGGTTCATGCCCACGGGGCCACGGTCAATTGGGGGGGACTGCAAGGGCCAGGGAGAGGCACAGCCTGGAACCCGTGGCCCCCAAGAAAGGTGGGAGGGGGGCCCAGCCACAGGGCACCCAACAGCACCCCACCACACTAACATACCCCCCTCACCCACAGGCCATGGACCACCACGGGACAGCCCCCAGGTGACTAAGGAGCCAGCCAACGAGGAGGCCGCCCAGCAGACTGAGGGAGCAGGTGAGGCAGCCATTCCTGTATGGAGGACCCGCCAGGGTTCACCAATTGGCTACCTGGGCATGGCGAGGAAGGGGAAAGGGAAGGAGTCCATGGGTGCGGAGGGGCCGGGTCACATGGCAGCGGGACCGCGGTGCCCCAGGGCTATATTGGCTCGGGGCCAGGGGCCCACGGATTGCTGTAGCACAACCTCCTCTACCCACAGGGCAACCCCAGCAGCCAGCTGCCCCAGGGCCCGTGCCTCCATCCGAACGCATGAGGCAGCACCGGGCACGGGTCTGCAGGCGCAGGGAGGACCTGGCGGAGGAGGTAGTCTGGACCGCGGAGGAACAGGGGGAGAGGATGATCGCGGCCATGGGCTGGATGGAGGTGGCCATCGAGCGGTCCCTGGAGTGGGGGGAGGATCGGGACAGAAGGCTCCAGGCTTAGGTGCACCTGGAGCGGTGGCAGGAGCACAGGGCGCACAGCAGGCAGGAGGAGCTCCTTGGGGGGCTGAAGCAGGACATAAATGCCATGTTGCGGGAGCACTCACTCAAGATGAACAGGTCCCACGATATTGGGACCTCTTTGCTCCTGCATGCCGGCACAATGTGTGCCTATGTTATGTCTGGCGGGCCCCCGGGCACCCTATCTTCCCAGGCACCCATGACAGGCCCCTCGGCAAACCTGTTCCCTGGCCTGCCCCCCCCCCAGCTGCCCCCACGCCCTCAGGGGCCACGCATTCACCTCCCTGTGCCCGCTGGCCTCCAGAGGGTGCAGTCACTGGGGGGGGCAAGGCCTGGCCCCCCTGGCCACCCTACCAGGGCTGCCCGAACCGGAACAGGAGGTGGCCCGGGACATGTCTACCAGCACCGACAGCAGGGGGGAGGTGAGCTCTATGAGCTCAATGGCCCAGACCAGGTGCACGCGGGGCCGTCCCAGGGGCCAGGGGGGCTGGGGGGGAGGGGTAGTAGGGGTAGGGCTGTGTAGGGGGGGCAGAGGTGGTGGCAGGACACAGCCAGTTATGAGGGAATGGGTGTTATTAAAGGTGTTTTCGGTAAAGTGGCTCCTGGTCCTGTATGTGGGAGACAGGGGGTGGGGCAACCACGGCCGTGCAGAGACCGGTCAGAGGAACCCCAGGGGGTGGGCTGGAGTGGTGGGCACCCCCCCTGCATGGGAGCTGTCCTCCGCGTGCTCCTTGTGCAGCTGGAAGCGATCTGCCAACAACAACCCCCCCCCTTAGTGTTTGCGGCACCTTGGCCTTGGAGTGCTGATTAGTTGGTATGTGAGAGCTATTGTGTTGTGCAGCTGGGATGGGTCCGCACCCCATGCCTCACTCTGTTGTGCTACAATGTTGTGGCCCGTGGCCGCTTTGCCTGTCCTTGGGACCCCTGGGAGGCCCCTCGGCCCCGGAAGGTGTGTGAGGCTCCCAGAGCTCCGTGCTATTCTCCCCGGGTGGTTGGACCATGGTTGCTTGTCCATCCACGGGGCTCCCACTTCCCATCCCCCATGGGGCCCCCCGTATCTGGACCTACACCAAGACCACGTCCCTCTGTGACCTGTGACATAGCTCTGCCGTGCAGCTGCTCCTGGGCAGGCCGGACAGCCGGTCATTCACCTTCACGAGCTTGAGCTCTGGACTCTGCTACCTTGGCTATGAAGTGAGCGCAGGAGATTGCCGGCTACATGCCAAGACCCTGGGACTGGTTCACTTCCCTGATGGGCGCGTTCCGGTGAATAGGTGTTCGCATGTGCCCTGGTCTGGGTCTGAGACCGTGAGTGTGCTGTGGGTGTGCAGCCTGCCAGCCTACTCGCAGTGCCTTGCAGAGGGTGGCCCTGCCTTGGCCGTGTCCTAATTTGGCAGCATTCACGGGGCGCGTGGGTACCAGCGCACACATGTGGTGGTGTACCACCAGCTTCTGGGGCTGGGGCATCTTCATTGGCCCCCTACTGCTGCCTGCTGTGTAACAGAACCTTCCGTGGCGGAGATGTTGGCACTGGCGTGGGTATGGTCCCATCCTGATGTCCAGTTAGGGCTCTCTGTGCATGACCCCTTCGAGGCTTACTACCTGATCGCCCACCACATGTCTGTGCTGGGGTACCGCCGGGGCATGATCCATTGGCCCCACCTGGTTCATCTGGCTGGGCACCATGGGCCTGGGCCCCTAGCTGCCCCCAACGGCTGCCTGTGAGCCCCTGGGTACCTCCCTGGCCCCCTTGTGTCCTGGGCCGTGTGGGCTTCGGGACCTGCCTGTGGGGCTGACCCCAGTGCCTGCCACCACCCTGCTGTCTCTGCCTTGCTGCCGAGTCACCTGCTTCCCTGTGTGCTGCTGCCCTGGCTGTGTAACTGGGCTCCCTCTGGGCTGCTCTTCTCCCTCCTGGGTTGCTTGTGTGCCCCGGGGGTCTGGGGCCCCAGGACTGCCCCTCCCGACCCCCTTCGCTGATGGGGCCACCCATACTTGGACCTGCTGTGCTGGACTGCCTCTCCTGGCTGTCGTCCCTGTGCCCCTTGGTGGGCTGCCTTGACTGCATGTGCCTCCTGGACCCTTCCCGGCCGGCTCGCTATGACATATGGCCTCCCGTTTTGACATTCTCCCAAGCTGCAGGGCCCTCCCCTTCCAGGACTGCTGTGGGGGTGCCCGTGTAGACTGTTCTGCTGTGGGGTGGGGTGTCCCTGGTGGTGGTGGCCTGCCGTGCCCCTGTGCCCGTTCCTCCCCTCTTCCCGGTCCAGGGGCCCAGCCCCCCCCTGGTGCCCGGAACACCTTGCGTGGTGTCGGGTCGCCCATGTCCCCCCTTTCCTGTCTTCACTGTCCTCCATGCCTGCGTGTGTGTGTGTGTGTGTGTGTGTGTGTGTGTGTGCTGTGTGTGGTACCTGTCCGGCTCTTCTTCCTCTGCCCCCTCCCTTCCCGTTTCCCTTGTGTGGGCATTCACTTTTGTGCCTTTTGGCTTCGTTTGCCCTCCGGCGGCCATGTCTGTGTCCCGCCCCTTCCTGGGGGCTTCTTGGTGTTTTGACCACGGCTGGGAATCGGCATCACGTCTGTTGCGCTTCCCCAGGCCGTGATCTGTCAGCCCGATTCCCATCTGTGGTCCCGGTCCCATCACGTCTGTTCGGGGCTTTTATTGGCCCCGGGGGGTGGTTGTTTTATTCACCCCCACCTGGAATCCACTGTGGTGAACCGCCCACCCGTAACGTCTGAAATCACCCTATATGTACTTATCGGGGGGTATGCCAGGGGTGCCTTTTGGCCCCAATCTTATTCAATATATATTTGAATTCCCTGATTAAATTACATAATGATGCTGGAAGATATCATCCTCCAAGCATTGGCCCGAGGAAGATTTTCCTATTAGCATATGTGGATGATCTTGTTCTCCTATCATTAAGTAAATTGGGACTTGAAAGAGCTCTGGTGGATTTCGAAGTACGGTGTAAAAATATGAGACTTGAAATAATTATGATAAAACCGAAATAATGATATTCACAAAACAGTTTAAAAGGAGAACTTTGGTCTTACAAGACCATAGATTGGAGCAAGTTTGTTCCTATAAATATTTGGGGATTTTATTCTCCTATAATAGTGCGTGGCAGACACACATTGCGGCTGTAAGGCAAAAAATGAAGACTGAAATTTTGGCAATCCACCATTTATATATGCGATATGGTAGAAGAGGTATTGTAGTGGTCCAAAAGCTTATTAGTGAAAAAATCTTGGCATGTATGCTGTATGGTGCACCATTATGGGGTCTCGACCTGTGTGTTATAAAAAGCTTGGCGGTAGTAGCAAATAACTTGTGGTGAAGATTACTAGGAGTCCCCCCCTCTACTAGCATGGCAATCATAAATCTAGAACTGGGAAATATCTCCTTGGCAGCCCGGGTGACAATGAGGCTGATATTCTTCTGGGCCAAACTGAGGGATGCTCCTGAGCATCCCAAGCTGTTTTGTTCTTAAGAGAAAAAATGCAGGATAAGATTGGAGGGACAGATCAATGGTGGGCAGGAGTGAAGTTAGGTTTACAGAAGCTAGGTTACTCGGAGGCCTACTTACGGAATGTCAAAAGAAAGGAGATAGTAAAACTAATTAAGGCCAGAGTAGCCGATATCGACTACAGCTAATAAGATAAAGTCCTCTCCCTATTATAAATACATAATACCCCCTGGTGGGGGTGCAAAGTACTTATATCAATTGGAGGGACACACTTTAAGGCAGGCGTTTACCAGCTTACGCTATCAAACGATGCCAACGGCAGTATCTGAGGGGAGATAGAAACAAATACTGTATGAAAAGCGCCTTTGCCTGTGTGGTCAGGAGGTCGAGGACCTGAAACATTATCTTCTCTATTGCCCATTATATGCTACATATCGGAGACAGCTGCAGGAGGTGGTGTTTTGGAAATCTTGGCCAGCGGTTCAACAGATACAATATATTTTAAATGATACTGATTAAAGGAGAACAAAGGCTGTAGCAATTTATGCATATAGGACAAAAACTCTCCGTCTACTGTATGAAGGTTGATGAGGATAAATTTAGAGATGCTAGCTTGCAGAAATAAAGAGGTCAAACTTTCTAAATCAGTTTTGGTCTAAGGGAAAGGAGGTTTCGGCATGTATTATTTAGGCTGTTGCTATTTAAATCTGATTATTAAACAGATTTGGGGCAGTTAAATGAGTAAAAGGGGAAGGAGGTTTCATAAATTGGAAAGTTCTGGGGGGCGAATTAACAAAGGGATGCCTGTGGTGGTTGGGCCTATCCTTTCATACTGTTTGAATCTGACATGTTGATAGGGTTATCTGAGATTAGCTGCTAAATGCTAACTAGCTGGGATTAACTGTGGTGGTTGGGCCCGATCTTTTTATACTTGTATGCTGATAGGATTATTTAAGAATAGCTGCTAAATGTCAACCAGCTGGGATTTATTGCGGAAGACATTTCATAAATGTTAAACGGTAAACGGAGGAAACTCTCATAACTGGAACAAGACAAGGTATCCCCCTATATTTAGTTATTGTTATGTTTTTATATATTTTTATGTATGAACTGTTGTTTTGGTTTGTTTATATTGTGAAGGCTATGTAGCCAACAATAAAATCATTTACCTACCTAGTTATTCGTATTTATATCCTACCCTGCCCCAAGAGCTCAGGGTGAGTAACAACATATGTAAATGAATGGGAAATAAAAAACATAAAATAATAAATATAACATTAAAGAACTACCACCTCAGAATCTACCATAGAGCTGAACAGAAATCCAACTATTATCTAGTCCAACCCCTAACCATTAAGCAGAATCCACTGTACCTATACCATTCCTATTCCTGCCTACCAAACACTTGGCCAAATAGAAATATCCTACATCGCCTCCAGAAATTGCTCAAGTTTGGGCTTTGGTGAACCTCCAGGAGAATGGAGTTCTAGAGTTGTGGAGTAGCTATTCCAGATTCTTCTCTGTGTGTGCATTTGCTGTATGAAACAGGGGCACTGATGTAACTAACAACAAGAGGTCATTCTGGGTTGACCTTCGAAATTGTGATGGAGCATATGGGAGAAGGCTGTCTATGAGGAAATATAAGGCCCAAGCATTGAATTCCATAAGCTTTACTGTGGCTAACAGTGTGGTGTATACACTGTATAGGCCTTTTCTGGTACAAGCTTTTTTCACTCATATTGCATTGCATTTTATGATGTTGGCATCCATTAATCTTCATAAGATGATGGAAAATGCAACATCCCTTAGGTTACATGGGGTGGGCTGCAGCTCAGGTGGTAGGGTATATGCTTTGCATGTATAAGGTCCCATGTTCAGTCCCCAGCATCTCCAATTTAGGACGCCTGGGTGAGGCTTCTGTCAGAGACCCTGGAAAACCAGATTTGAAACCCTGCTGCCGTTTTCGATTGTGACAATACTGGGTGAAGATCTGACTCAATTAGGCAGCCCTTATATCGTTACTTGGGTTTGCTGCTGAAATAGGAAGTGGGTGGCTGGAGAACACAGTTGAGGCTGGCTTGTAGGGATGGGACTTTTGGTTTCAGATTATTCCAAACCTGCCCTTAATGGGCTGGTTCAGATTAATCCGAAGCAGGCAATAAATTGGATCTAAATTTTGAGTCTGTATTTCCTTCCACCCCCCAGGGTTCTGGAGTGCTTCTTAGCAGCCTCAGAAAGCTTGACTGAAGCATCACTGCTGTTGCTGGGGCTCTTGCAGGCTCCCTCGCTGTGGCATCCTCCTGCCTCCAGATCGTGCATGTGCAAAATGGCCAGCAGAGCTGTTTTGTGCATGGGCATGATGGCCGCTGCCCTTAACTGGAAGGACAGTGGCCGAAATAACATTGCTGCCATTTCGGTTGAGTGGCAACCATCTTGCACATGCACAAAACAGCCCCAGCACCCATTTTTCACATGCATGATCTGGAGGAGGGAGGAAGCTGCAGTGAGGGAGACTGCTGGACCTAGGGTTGTCATATATGCAAATTTCAGAGCGCACTTATGAGATATACAGGTTGCAGGACTGCATTAGTTCCAATCTCATAAGTGTCCTCTAAAATTTGCATATATGCCAACCATAGCTGGAGCCCCCACAGCAGTGGCAATGTGCTAATCAAGGTATCCAAGATTGGCAAGTAGCACTCAGGGCCGATGGGGGTAAAGGGAAATATGGGCACATGGGGTTGGGGTGGGAGGAAACCTGAATTCCAGGTGGCTGGCTGCCCTTTTCCAAAATGGCACCAATGCTGCCAGCACCATTTTGGAAGAGGGTTCCTATGCTCAGAAGGACCCTGTGACCACTTTGCATCTGCACAGGTTTTTGTTGTTGTTGTTTTAAATTAATTGGTTTATAGGTTTTTACTTTTTATGGATTTAAATACAGAACCAAAAACTGAACCCATAATTAAATCCATAAAAACCTATGAATTGAAACTGGGGAAAAAACAAATCCCAAATTACCCCCGGTGTCCCACCCCACTTGTGTGTGAATCAATCGGAAAATCAGCTCAGATTTGGTCTGTACTTGGGAGAGAGATCTGTCTCATACTGTAGCATTCCCTCTCCCCCCTGTGCCTTGAAGTGACTGCACAGGGCCTATGAGAATAGTAGTCCTAGCTTCCTTAGGCTGTTATTAAATAGGCGGGTTTGGGGGGGCGGCTGGATCCATGTGTAGAGCAGGTGGAGCACCTCTGCCTGGGCCGTGCATGAGGGGAGGGTGCAAGCAGGCACACACCCATCTATACCAATCTCCACGCACGAAGCAACCTGCCTTTTTGCTGGTTGCTCTGTGCATGGGGGATGGGCAGAGGTCACAGGAGCATGCATCCATGCACCTCCACATTCAAACATGATGCTCCCATATATGAACACTAGGTGTCCTTGTGTGGGAGCATCTCATTTAAAAACGGTCAGCTAGAGTGTCTGAGAGGAAGAGGAAGAGAGTGGCAGCACTGGCTCCCCCACCTCCCCACTGCATCTTAGGGCATTTTCCTCTCCCCCTCACCCCTCCCCCCGCCACTACACCGCCTACCAGTCCCAGTCAGAAATGCAAATTGCAGACTATTTGCTAGGTTAGCACCCATGGCATTTGGGTGAGTGTGACATGTAGAGTCACAGGCCCTTTTCACACAAGATGCCCTCCCCCCGCCCATGTCCACGCAGATCCGTTGCATGGGCATGGGTGAGGGCCGCTCATGTAACCACCACGGTGGGTGGGTTAGGGTGCATGCACACTCCCGCGCAACACACATCTCCACCCACTGCCCATGCATGGAGCAACTGGCAAAAATGACGGTTGCTCCATGCATGTAGATGGGCGGAGGTGGGTGGAGATGGGTATGCGCCCGTGTAACTGTCCCGCCCCCACAACACAGCATACACCCACACGTGCCCATAAGAAAAGGGCCACAGATTTACAGCATGGTTACTGTACCATTTGCTAACACCGAGTGAATTACTATTTGAACAACTCCAAGATTTCCTTTCTGAATAGTAACACTAACTTGGAACCCAACATAGTGTACATCTACTAGATAGGATTATTTTTTCTATGCACATTTATATGTATCTGTATTGAATTACCATCTTATCATTTATTTCCACTCACACAGTTGTGTGAGATCTTTTTTTAACTCTTCACAGTCTGGTTTGAATTTAAATAGCTTGAATTATTTTGTTTCATCTGCAAATGAAAAACCCAGAGCACAGTTTATTTACAGTCTTCTAGTACTATGAAAACGAAGGCCATTTTTGAAGATGCCCTCACCCCCACCCCTGCTGGGTGATTGAGTGAGTGTGCAGGGGGGGGGCGGAGCATCTGTGTACATGGTGCGGCGGTGGGGGGGATGGGTGTCCGTTCTGGGTACACATCCATATCCACCCATCACCCACCCACAGAGCCATCCGAGAAAATGGAGGAGGCTCCGTGGTTGGAGATGGGTGTGCGCCTGTGGGAAAGGAAACACATCCACCTCCATCCGGCACCGGCGCACACCCAGCCCCACACCCACCACATTCATGCAAAAAGGACCTAGGTTTTAATACAATACATAACATTACGTGTATGATGGAAGATGTTGCAAGGAGTGCCTTTCGTCAATTACATCTGGTGTGTCAGCTTCTGCCGTATATCTCAGACTCTGACCTGACCGCTGGCATCCATGCTTTCATCACTTCTAGGCTAGACTACTGAAATGCGCTCTACTTGGGGCTACCCACGATGATGGTTCAGAAACTGCAGCTGGTGCAGAACTCAGTGGTCCCAACCGTCTCCTGGTGGGACTGGGCCACCAGGAACATATTACACCAGTTCTTCGATCGCTGCGCTGGCTGCCTATAGTCAGGGACCCAAGTTGACTAGACCAAAAAATCTTAAATTCTGCAACCAGTGAAGCCAAATTATGCAAGTTCACTGCAAGCATTAATATTTGCATAATTAACTTGATTTGCATAACTATGCATGCTGGGAAGCAAATTTGCAATAGGTTTGACATAGAATCACAAGTTTGCAAATCAAACACAACTCAAATCCTCTGGAATTTCAGCACCTCCCTCACACAAACATAGGGCCTTCAGACCCCACCCACCCACAATTCATCTCCCAGGGGCCTATTTACCCTCGGGTCATGGTCAGGATTGGCTGATTCTGCGAGGATTCTGTGAGGATTGGCTGATTCTGCGAAAATCACTGCAAATTGCAGCAACGCAGTCAACTCAGGTCCCTGCCTATAGTCTTCCAGGCCCAATTCAAGGTGTTGGTGCTTGCCTATAAAGCCCTAAACAGTCTAGGCATGACCTATCTGTGGGACTGCCTCATCCCACCCTTCACAACCTGGCTCCCCCTTACCTCTCAGCCCTAATCTCCTTACACACTCCTGCACACACTCCACTCCTCCTCTGTCCCCTCCCTCACTCTTCCTCATCTCCCCTGCTCCCCCAACCCCCTTCTCCCTTGCTGCCCTCCATGCCTGGAACTCCCTCCCTGCCCACATCTGCCTTGCCCCCTCCCTCTGCACCTTCAAATCCCTCCTCAAAACCCACCTCTTCCTCGCCACTTTCCTGATGCCTGTTAAAACTTTCCTCTCAATATTTACTGTCTG